>JAWMRA010000090.1:22716994-22740262 GCA_035584735.1 Pseudotriccus pelzelni | reverse complement strand
GTCATTTAATTGTACTTTAAAAACAGATATAATCTGTGTATAACAAAGGATATTTGTGAGAAAATCCTCTGGACATCTCAGAGTGGAGATGCACTGCAGTAAGCAGAGGAGAGCCTGTTTGTACCCTTTCCACAGCAAAGCATGTTACTCAAGATTTGCAGACTCCTCTAAGTGGACCGACAGTTGTACTTCTCCATGTCATGGGGCACAGAAAAGAGCATTAGGCAACTGTTCTTTTTTAACAGAGAGCCTGCATATCTGAAGGAGGCGTATAGGGTAGAAAGAAGATGAATAGGCTAGGTACAATCAAGCAGTACTGAGTTCCGGAAAGTGCTAAAGAAAAGTGAGGTGGGTGCAGAACAGTGTGATGTTGCTTGTCATCAAGTATCTTGGAATGATGATTTTATTCAGTCTGCTGGTGTGTTGGGGTAGTAGCTGGTGCTGCTTAGAGCACGTTAGTGAGTGATGTGGAACTTGGGACTGGACCAAATCACTTCAGCTCCTTTACTGGTATTTCTCTGCTGATAAATGGTTTTTTATCAACTGCCAGCAAAGTACTTGGCATTGTTGGGTCCCTGAGGAAGGTACTTGTGTTCTGGAACAGAAACGAAGAGAAGCAGAGAGGTCCAAGTGCGCTAAGAACAAGGATCACAGAGTGCTTTGGAACAGCAATTGTTTAAAAACGTTACAGGGAAAAATGTGGTACTTTGTTTAATATTCAGTTTTTATCTCTAGTTAGGTAAACAGATCTCAGATGGAATATTTTATAGACAAAACACAATGTTACTTTCATTCTTCTGCTTTAGTGTATTATCTCAGGATTGATTAGATGCTTTGTAGTAGCACCTTTGACAGATAAGTGTCTTGTGAGCCTCTACTGAGCCAGGGACTTAGATAGGCCTGTGCAGATAAGGTGGAGAGAGAGAAAGATGAAATGAGGAACATATAACTGGAATTTTAATGCTAACTGCTATAGAATTAAATTTATTTCCAGAGAAATTACTACCTTACTACTCCACTAAGCTGCTTTGTTGATGGATAATTAGCATATTAATATATTAAAGGGAAAATGCTTACAAAAGAACTGCAGGTATGCCTGAAGATGAATCAGTCATACACAGAGTAACTGAGAGGCTCTTTTAAAAGAGTTTGGATCAGACAAGAAGAGTAGAAGAGGTTTTGCTCGCTGTTATTCTGTATTGTTACCCAGTCTTGCTGCCATGCTGCCCTTTCCCTTTTGTTCTGGTTCTCATATGCAGTGGGCATTCTTCTCTGATTTTAAATCTTTGCCTTAGAACAAAAGTATGGATTTTCTTTGTTTGGGTTTTTTTTCCTATAAATTTCTGTTGTTCTGATGAGCTCAGAAAAAGGCGCAACAGGTGTTAAAGCAGCACAAGAGAGTGAGATTGAAAAGTGGGGAAGGGAGGAAGAGGGGATGTAAAACTGGGTCATCCTGTCTTGTGAAGCATCACTGTAGTTTAATTTACCCCAGAAACATGAAAGTGGACTTAGGCTAATCAAATAGCTTAATGGGAACAAAGCTTTTTAAAAGCAGGGGACTCTTTCTAAGAGACGTTCTAAGATCTGTTTGTTCTGGGAAATGTGTGTTCAGTTTTAATTCAAGATATGTGCTGCTTCTGCTGTTGAGGGCGTTTCCTTGCCACAGCAATACAATTGGATAAAAAAAGGTTCTCTATTTTTTATTTTGAAGATCCAATATGCCCTTATGCTATCAAAAGATGCAGGTTTTGTAACCAGAAAGAATTTAGTAAATTCTGTGGCTATAACATGCAGTATATATTCAGGTACTTGGTAGTAGAGGACCACTCTGGTCTTAAAACCAGGAGTTTTCTTTCCCTAGTGGAGTGACTATTAGTTTTGGATTTTGTTTTTGTTATTTGGTACTTATTACCATTTGTATGTAAACAAACAAACAAAATCCCCCCAAAAACCAACCAAAAAAAAAAAAACCCAAAACAAAACAAAAAATATATGTCATAATTATGCAGCTCTAAAGTTTTAAAGCAAATTCTGTCAGCTAGATAAGTACAGTCTCTAAATCAGGGACTGGATAGAGTGCTGAACGGGCATTTAAAACAGTTTTTGGGAGGCTTGACCCCAGGCCCTGACTGGGTGGCACTCTCATTGTGCTGAAACTGAAGTGTGGGTGAGGGCTGTAAGAAAGTTCCATTTTATTTCTGGCCCTCTAATCATTAAGGCCTTATTCCAGCTCTACATTGTGGGAGAATTGCATTTTATCTTTTCCAATCTCCCAATGGTCTGTATTTCAACTTTTTATTGACCAATACTATATGGTACATAGGCCAGCAGTGACCATTACGGATGGCACTTTCTAGCAAAATATGGACTTTCACTTCTTTTTTTTACCCAGGAAAAAAGTCAAAAGCTGTCCACTTAGAGGATATTGAAATGTAGTCACTTTTTCTTTAAAGAAATTTTAAGTGGGTTTGCGTCGCTGTGCAAATTCTGAGTACCATTTTTATTTTCTCATGTTAGTGTCTTTTTTTCTGCCTTTGTTGTTGTATCCACTAGCATGATATTAGAGTGCCTCATTAAGGTAGACATTGAAGTGGTGTTTATCCACAGGGGTATCAAAACCAACAAACTAAAACTTGAAAAAAAAGACATGTTCTTGTACAGTCGTGATTTTGTTTCTTTGGGTCTCCAGTTACAGTAATGACAGAAAGTTACAAAAGTTATAAAAAGTTTAATTGTAATAGTTATATGTAACAACAGCAGTCTAAATTTTTTTCGTAGAAAAATGCAGTACTTCATTTCTAAGTACTCATGTAAAGAAAACCAGTCAAGATTTAAAGCTGCTTGACTTGAAATAATAGAAGACCTTATTCAGTCTCAGAAAGTGCAACTCTAAGAAAGTTGCATACGTACCCTCATTGAGGGTTAACATTGAATTCCAGGTGAGAAATATGAAAATAGTGTTTATTGCAGTTACTTCTTTTTTTTCTTCTATAAGATGCAATTAATTTCAACTTGTAAAGGGTTAGGGTTAGGGTTAGGGTTTAGATTATTTTGCAGAGAGCTAGAATAAGCAGTTCTTAAATGCTTTTTCCCTATAAATGCTTAGTTGATATCAGTAGCTTAAGTTTACCTGGATACTCCCAATTATCACCTAATGAGGTCTCTATTTCCCCCCCTTCAGAAAAACTTGTGCATTTTGAAATGTGAGTCACAATTGACAATAAAGAATGCATGAGTTAATAGGCATATCTGCTTTAGATTGATGGAATACCTCCCCAGAAGTGCAGATGAAGGAAGTGAGTGTTTCCACACTGTCCAGGGATGGGGTTTGTTTTGCTCATAGTGCTGTCATTACCTAACCAAAACATGCTGTGATCTCATGAAGAAAGGATGGAATCTAGTAGGTTGTGACCAGTCATATCTGCTGAAGTCTGTGCTTACTCTTAGTCTTTCAGAGACTGGAATCTAAGTGCAGATTTGAGCAAAGAGAAGGATGTCCAGCATAGATACAGCTACATACAACATGACATCATCTTGTGTGCTGCATTGCACATAGGGAGACCTCAAGTTCATGAGCTTTGGTTCAGCAGCTTTCTTAAGGTTGATATCCAAAACTGGGCCATGTTAATTCCCCACAGTAACCAAATACTAAAAGCAGCAAGTTAAAAAAAAAAAAAATCAGATTTTTGTGTACTTGAACATATTTTGCTGCCATCAAAAATCACTGTGGTGTTAACATAGTTGCAAAGTATTTAAATTAATAAAACAGATACCAGAGATTAATTAATGAGGTTGTTGCCAAACTGATCATGTTCCCTAAAAAAAAGCAGTTAAGAACAGAGGTATAATGTTGGTGATTGAAAATAGAATTATATTCAGGAGTCTGAAATCCATTCCCTCCTCCTCTGTTTCTGTAAAACAGGAGCATGTGAGAGGAAAGTTGGTGGACCTGATCTCTCTAGCCCAATGTCTAAATTAATACCTAAAATTAGGCAGTTATAAGTATCCATTATTGCATTCCTGGAACCAGGAATAATAATACCATTCCATTATAATAGCTAAATGGGAAGGGATTTAAAGATATGTATTTCATTTGAGTGAAGGAAAGGTGTGGCACCAAAGTTGCTGTCCAGGCCTGAAACTTCTCAGACAAAATGTTGAGATTCTGTCCTCAGATAATGGTAACAATACACTGAATTTTTTCTCCTCAGAGCAATCCCTTTTTCTTCCCCAGTCCCAGAAGTCACAGAAATATTTTAACTCTTTTTCTCTTACATTCAAATTTGACACAGTTCGTTTATGATAAAAATATCCATGTCAGAACTCATCCGGTCAGTCTTCTGATGTATAGAGAGTGGTACTGAGACCCAGGATATTCAGGGTGTCTTGAGTAATAGTTAAACTGATGAAGATGATAACTTGAAGTACTGCTTGCTTCTTCCTGAATGAAAGAAAGAAAGGTGAGAGAGGAATGAAAGAAATTTGGTAGCATCTGTGTCCATATAGTAATTCTTTTCAGATTAATCGTATCTGCTTATGAACTTAAAGTATATAAAACAGATAAATATTTTACCTAGCATTGTGAATCAACGTATCCTGAAAATCTGTGCTGTAGCTATTGAATATACTGTAAATGTGTATATAAATTTATGTGCATATATATGTATATCTCCATAGGGTACAGAGGTAAGTGTGCTTGCAAAATAAGGATCAGAGATGGGAATTGACTTTTCTTGCTTGGAAGGACTACCTATCATTATTTTTGAGTTTGAAAAGGTCTATGTTAAATTCTCACCTGCTTTGTAATTCAAGACCTCTGTCCTGGACAAGGCTGCAGGAAGGTCTGTCTTCCTTATGCATGTCTACATCTTGTACTTTTTTTCTGAATTAGCAAAGTAATGCAAAAATAAAATCTATGAAGTATCCACCTGCAAATTGTTCTGGTTGTAAAACTGTTATCATATTCTCTGGATAGACTGCAAAACCTTTTTTTATAGTGCGAAAGGAGAATACAGGAGCAATATTCACATACATTTTTAAAGATCTTATCTTCTACAGAAGTGATGATACCAAGTGCCCCTTCAGTTGAGTACTCTACATGTTTAACTGAATATTTTTTGAAAACAAACCCCAGTTATCAATTTGAAAATTATTAAAATGTGGACATTAAAAACCTATCAATAAGGGGGAAATTACTGTATTCTTAAAAAGAAACAAAACATGTAGAAGTTTTTACCTCTTTATGTAGTTTTTTTTTTTATAAGACTGTCGAAAATTATATGACACATTCTCAGTTCCATTTGGACTGCTTCCCAGGAACAGCGGCTGTGTTGCTTATTTTGTAGGAAACTGGTGATTCTTTGAAAGTATTTTTTTATGCTGTATGTAGAGCTTTTTAGGATCCATCTTTGAAAGTTATTTCTTCCTTTTGATTGCTCTTCTAACAGACACGTCTCCAATTCTTCAATTTGATGGTGAATTCCATTTTGGAATTTCTCGATCTTGCGTGTATTCCAGGCATCAACAGGAAGATTCTTGCTAAATAGTTGGAAGATATGTTGGAGGAACTCATGGATGATCACTAAGCTGTTCTGTGTGATCTTGGTAATCTCCATGGGAAATCTGAAATCAGTTGTTTCATTCAGACATCGTTGAGATAAATAACCACGCATTTTCCATAGTAAGTTCATGTTGTGGTAGTTCATTTTGATTTCTTGGAAAAGACAAACTGGATGCGAGATTTTGATGTACAATGCCAATATAATGCAAATTTGCAGTAGACTTCTCTGAACCAAGATGGTCATGCTGCTGAAGCAGTGAGAACTATTTTCCTTTCTGCAGATCTGTAAGCTTGCAATTTCATGGTTGTCTTGTCTTGCTTACATGCTTCTCTCTCACATCTCTGAATTTATTTCCTCTGTGTGACATGCTGGGTATTACTCATTTTCTAGGAATCATGCTTTCTGTCAACTGTGGTCCTGCCAAGGTTTACTGTTTATTTCAGTTTCCCACAAGTGCAAAGGTTTGCTCATTTCCACTTTGACTATTTAATTGAAAACAGAGTAAGTCAGTCAGTCTGGTAAGTCAGAGGACATGGGCAGATTAGCAGGTTAGAATCTGGTAAGGGCATTTCATCTTCTCATATTCTTACTAGAACAGGCAGTCACGCTTTATGCTGAGAAATTTTACTTTTATGCTTAAGTTGGCAAAAACAGTGAAAATCACATCCCTGGCTAACAGATATGCGATCAAAGCAAGATGTAATTTTATTGTTTTAAGAACAAATGTCTTTTAGGATAAATTGTTTCGTTTGGGAAGTGGCTTAAATTTTGTTAGAAAATAACCCTGTTATTGAAACAAGCATTGGCTCACTAGGGGCATATGTTGCTGTCATTCTATTGGTAAAAAAACCCAGTATATACAACTCTTGAGACAAAGCCTTTTTCTCCAAAATCTCTCTGATAGTTTAGTGCTCAGAGAAGCTTTGTTCTACTTTATCACTTGATGAACCAGCCTAGATGTCTAGAACCATTAAGAAAAGCATACTTTTATGTAAAGAAGAGCAATTCCTTAAATTTCACAGTAAGAAAACTCTCATTCTGAAGCCTCCTCCTGTTGTCCCAAAATCAATCTTTTCACCTGGTGTGCAAGTCTGGCTCTGCTCATACTCTGAAATGCAAAATAAAGCATTTTAAATCTTTTAAATCTAAACCAATCAAATAAATATTTTTCCACAGATATTTAGTTCATTGCTCTTAAATCTTGTTCCTTCTGACCCTCGTGTTCCTCTGAGGTCTGGGTCACTAGTAAACAGATTCAAGCCTCCCATGCCTTTTCTTGTGCGATGCAGAGCTTTCTGATTCAATCATTTAACTTGCATAATAAATCTAATCTTACAATGGATGGGGGCATTCTGGCGTATAGAAACTTGGGAGTTCAGTTTATTATCTCCAACTTCCACTCCATGAGTTGTAAAAATGACTATAAAGCTCTTTTTCACATTGCTCCAACAATTGGTCCTGTAACTTTACTTAGCAGGCCCTTGCAGATAGGTTTTACTGAATGTATGGCTGTGCTATCAACCCAAAATATATTGTTTCATTCCCTGGTTTTATTGGAACTGGAGGGTGTGATGGGATTTCCCTGATATTTTCTCCCAGCCCTCCTCATTCGTTGTAAACATTTCTCCAGCATCATAATGCTTTACATCACACCCCAAACCCCCAGCCTGTTCTGTTTCTTTCACCTTTATAATACCACCGTCTTTTTTTCCACAGCACAAAGATATTCAGTATAGTCTACATATCTCCTCAGTTAGCATGACAGTTTCCAAAAGCTGATACATTTCTTCTTTCAGTACAAACCACAGACCACTTCAAGTTCAACAAATCTGAAGTAATAAAAGAACATGTACAGACACTGGCACTCTTTGCCCCCGTTGCTTGTTCTGAAGACACCTGTATTACTGGTTGATTATACCCCCGAGTCTAGCCTGCAGCAGGACTAAAATCCTTTCTTCTCATATGCTCTTTATTTTGATCCATGTTCTCTTTATCCATCCTCATCCCAATGTTATATGGGGAGAAAAGGAGGGAAGTAACATTCACACATCTTCCAGCTTATCCCCTCCGCAACATGAAATATTCCTTTTTCTCCTTCTTACTACATGGCATTAACATATCTCCTCCCAACATACACTTTTTCTGAATACCTGGATATCTATACAGTGTCATATCAACATAAACCAAACCTCACTCCATTTACCAAGTCAGTAACAAAATAATACTGACTCTAAGAAAATATAAAACTGTAACAATCTGTTTTCTTCATTCTCCAATTTAAAAGGTGGCCACCACTGATTATAGTATTTATTCCTTTTATCTTTAGTCTTAGGATCTTCCACAACTTATTCCAGTTTTTCAAAATACAACCCAGAGGGCTGCAGGGTGAAACTGTGGACTAGTTTAACAGTACAGAATTAGTCAACTCCTTTATCCTTAGGTCCAGACCTCCAGTACAAATGTGTTACTACACTCTGCTCTGACTCCTTGTCAGCAGAGAGAGGAGAGGCACAGTTTTGCGTGTAACAATTTCAAAACCTAGGCATTTATTTATTTCCCACTTCTGACCCTCATCATTAGTTACACACCACTCCGACCCTGTGCCAGCAAAGATAGAAGGATCCCTCCCCCCTTCATATATTATTATTGTGTACAATCACAGCCTCTGTTATGAATTCTTCTGATTTGATTTACACAGAGCTTGCAGTTTTCCTGTACCAATCCCACTGATAAGCTACAATAAAATGAAATTTGATACTTACCAGTCCAGGGATTCACCCCACTTTTGCTCTTGCTCCAGTACCTCTGGAGAGTTGCACCTTGAAGTCGCTTACTGACCCAACACTGGAGAGGATTCAGTGGAGTCTCCGATCAAATTGGTCAGAGTCCTGTCAGAACCAATTCTCTGCTGCTGGGGGCGGGCAGCAATATTATCCAGGCAGGGCTTTATGGCTTTCTCATCTAATTCGCCCCCAAAATGGGTCCTTTCACCTGGTATGCAAGAGGCTGGTCTGTGCACAGAGTCAAGGTATTTACAGTTCTGTGCAGGAAGGGGTGCTGGGTGGCAAATCCACAAAGCCAGTATATAAAATGTCTACCAAGTCTATAAAAACTTTTTACTACTTTTACATTTTAGCAAATAAAGACATCTTGTTACATAGTTCTCTTATTAATTAATATTCTTTGTTGGTTAAATTATTCTCTCACTTCTTATTCTAATCAGTCAGCATTCTGAGTCTTTCTCTTCCTTTGAGTCAGTGGGTTTCTTGACTCAGTGGTCCATGAATTTGGTGGTTGTGATCTCCCCCTGCCAGAACTACTCTTTGCCCAGGCAGAGCTGAACTCAGCACCATTGCCAAGTTGGCTTTGTTAGTTATTTCCTTATCTCGGGAGTATTGCCATTAAATGTCCTTGTGGCCCATAAATTCTGCATTCTTTGTATCCACTGTCAGGGGTACATCCTACTCCCCAAGCTTTGCTAACCTCCCCCTACATATGAGATCACTGAAGCATGGCAAGCCCTAAACCTTAACAAGGCCATTCTACTCACAAGTAATTAATCTTTCTGGCACCTGGACATCACTCCCATGAAAACAAGCTCTCAAGGAGACTGAGTTTGCTTGTCTTGGTAGGAAAATACCCTACCATCAGGACTCCAGCCAGTGTCGTGCTGGAATTTATTTCCCAGTGTCTGGCCAGTGTACTCCTGTGACTGCCATATCTTTGGGACAGGTAGTAGGACTGGAGGTGGCCACCAGGAGGTTAATTTTAAGTGCACAAAGCAGTCTCAGCCTTTTGTAATTACAGTTCTGATAAAGTGCCATACAAGCATTGTGGCTTGAAATGAAAGTGCTTGATTGGTCCCTGAATATGCCACGTTTCTAGGTGCTGCTGGCTTCCTCTAGTGTGGAACCAGCCTTTTTAACTGGTTCCTGTAATCACAATATGAGAGAGAAGTCACTGATGGTTGAAAAAGAAGATTTGGTTGAACATTAAGATAAGAAGAAGTTATAAGGTGGATTTGCTTTTCTTCTATGGGTATCTTTAAGGATTGCTAAATCTAAAAGTGAACAAAAGTGATTTGTATTTATGCTGTTCAGCCTACATAATTACAGGAATACTTGAAAAATATTTGAAGATGTTGAATCTGTGGAATTTTGATGTTGTCCTGATTTTGGCTGAGATAGAGTTAATTTTCTTCCTAGTAGTAGGTACAGTGCTGTGGTTTAGAATCAGTAGGAGGATAACGTTGATAACACACTGATGTTTTGGCTGTTACTGTCAAGGACTGTTGTTTCCTGTGCTCTACCAGCAGGCAGGTGCACGAGAAGCCAGGAAGGAGCAGAACAATTGACCTAAACTGGCCTGAGGGATATTCCACACCATAGAACATCATGCCCAGCATATAAACTGAGGGGAGTTGGACACGAGCTGCAAATCTGTCACTGCTCCAGGACAGGCTGGTCATTGATCAGTGGGTGAACATTAGTACTGTACATCACTTGTCTTTCTTGTTGCGTTTTTTTCTCTCATTATTATTATTATTTAAAATTTTGTCACTTATTAAACTGTTCTTATCTAAACCCACAGGTTTTACTTTTCTTTCCAATTTTCCTTCCCACTGGGGAACGGGGAGGAGTGAGCATGTGGCTGTGTGGTACTTAGTTGCCAGCTGGGGTTAAACCAGATGGAAGCAGTAAAGGAATTCCAAAATTAGATTAGAAAGTATTTTCTTAAAAGAAAAATAAATCCTGTTGGATTGGGAAAACCTGCTATAATCTGACAGAGTGAAAGATTGCCATGGATAAGCAGTTTCTTTAGCAAGCCAGAGGATGACTTCAGCAGATACACAGCAGGACCCTACTAATATAGTAGTTCTCCCATTATTATTCTTGTTTTGCTCCTGCTGATGCTAATGTTGTAGTAATATTGTGGTATTGTCGCAAATTATCTATACTCAGAGGTCTTCAGAGAAGTTAATTTATGAATGAAATTTTAGGAAGGATAGCTTTGTGTTTGAAAGACTGGATAGAGAAACAAGGCGGTTATGGTAGAATTCGTGTGTAGATTTGCCATAGGTGTCTTTTTAATTTGGTGTGGATATGCATGGCTCTTTTGCATTAAATGGAACATCGATTTAAATTGAGTGAGGACCACTCCTTTCATCCACTAAAGCAACATGAGAAACAGCTTGGTGCCCCATGGCAAAAGTGGATCTGATTTGCTGTTCAACAGTTTTGTTCTGCTTTCCTCCCATTGTCATTTTGTAGACAATCTATGAGCTATTCGGTTGTTGTAAAGAAAAATTAAAATTTCAAGGGAAGATTAAGCAGTATGAGACAATTGTAGGTGATGAAGGAGGAAACATATTCATTGTGTAAGAACCTTCAGGCCAGTGTTAGGGATCAGAGACCTATTGGCTTTGTGCTCCTTATCTAGGGACAGGTGAGGACAATTGCTTCCCAGGGTAGCTGAGCTGTCTCTGCAGAATACTGTGTGTAACCCCCCTACTTTGGGGACATTTGAGGACCCACATGAAGATTACAGTGTTCTGAATTAAAACAGTTCTTCCCGGAAAACAGAGAAAGGAGACACGCACATTCTATCTTGTAGTGCTGACAACCGCCCCTGAGACCAAGCACCCCACACTGGACCTTTCTTAATCGCTTCCTGCAAGTATGGAAATACTTTGCCTATGAGGATGAGAAGAGTGATTTGAACATGTGAGTCAGAAGCAATACATCTGTGCATTTGTTTCAGTGCTTCAGGCTTTTGTTTTACATTACATTCTTGCCTCCAAAACACCTCTCTGCAGCTTGGTCAAGGGACCCAGAGTTGCTGAAATAACTATTTTTTCTTCTATTGAAATAGAATATGATTGTGGGGTTGTGTTGGTTTTGGTTGGTTGGTTTTGGGGTTTGTGGTGGTTTTTTCTCTTGGTTGGGTCTTGTGTTTGGGTTTTCTTTAATAATAATAGTAATAATGATTTTTAAAATCACTCCATTAAAGATTTTGTATGTCTGCAACAAATGTGAGCATCAGAATCTCTTCTCGTGCTCTCATAGGCTGTCATGCTTCAGTGAAGGCTAAAGAACTCTTGGACTGTGGATCCCATTTTGTGCCAGAAAGGATGAGGACATAAACATTTTCTGGCTCACATGAGAGCTGAAACAAAATCCAGAAGTTAAAGCTGAAGCAACAGGTCTAGTACAAAAGATTAGGAGTCAACTGAATGGAACTGAGATTCCAGATCTGAATTTGCCTAAGTCATGCCTAGATTCAAAGTGTCTTAGTTTTCCTGTATTTTAACTGCATCTTTACAAGGTTAATATATACCTACTTACTACATGACTTGGTAGTGTAATTCAGCTTTACCCAGGCTCTTTGTCAGGGTTGTCTAGTGGAAGCATTGTGAGAAGTGCTGAAAAAAAGGAGTAAAAAAATGTCTGAGGCCTGGTAAGTGCAAATCAGTTCTGCTTGCAGATAACCCTAGATTCTGAGAAAGAGAGGCTACAATAATTCCTGGATTGTCCTTGTTTCTCTCAGTATTGCCTTCTTTTCTTGCTTAAGAGGTAATGGTGAGAAACTACATTAGTTTGTATGATAAAAACTTGGTTGTGCTGCACAAGGTAGTGCAGAGAAACACTGGCAGGTGGAGGAGCCTCAGTAACACTTTCCCCAGCTGCCCCCAAGCCGATCACGGGAGCCATCAGCTTATTTCTGCAAACCTGAGGGAGCACAGGGACACAGTGTCAGGCAGAAAAGCAAATTAAGGATACTGAGGAAGGGCCCCTTCCAGCATTGTCTTGGGGAAGCTTCTCCTCCATGGCTTGGGAGAAAAATGCATTAAGACAAGTCAAAGCTGAAGCACTTCACAGACTTCTTGGACTTGCTGCCTGGAGGTAGGTGACACATTATGAGATGCTGAGGAAGAGCATTTAGAGATTACACAGGACCTATTATGCGATGTTTAGGGGACAAACTAAAGGCAGGGAAAGGAATGGATCTAGGTGGTTTGGGAAGAAAAAAGCATGTGAAAATGAAGGAATACAAAGGACTGGTCATGTTTTAAAAGCAGCTGGGCAATACACTTCTCTGTTTGTGACCTGCACTTGAAGAGCAGTATGCCCTCTCAGTAAACTCCGTTTCTAAGTATTTTCCTGCATGAAGGACTGTTTGACTTTCCAAAGGAATTTCCATCTGGCTGCACTGTCAGACTCTGTGTTAGATTTTTGTGACTCTGTTCTCATCTGCTTGCAATCAATTGTAATAAACAGTTAGACTACCATTATTGTTCATCCGTCTGTAAAAAGGTCATCTTGGCAGCTAGTGAAATAATCATGAAAACACCATGCCAGTGATAGGAGATACAAAGTTCGTAATTCTTTCTTACTTGTACTAGTTAATGCTGGTCCAGTTAAAATTGAATTTTTGTGCTGTGAAGTAAGAAACTAAAATGCCATACTAGATTTGCTTGGGTTTCCTGCTGATTAGTGTTTTTCTTTCTAGGAAGAGCACATGCATCACTGTATTTCTTCTCCAAGATGTGAAAAACCCTTAGGCTTGAATCACAGAATCCAATAAACGTGATAGGGAAAGTTCCACTCATTCGTTTACCCCCAACTGCAGAGGAAATGTTTCATGCTGAAAGTGTTTTTAGAGATCTTTGTCAGTCAAAGTACTCCTGGGAGCAAGCCTCTAATAGAGCACAGATGATATCAAGCTTAAGGTGAAGTTTTACCACACACAGCCAAATTGATCTAATGGTTAGCTCCCACCCCAAGAACCAGTCCTTTTTCTCTGCTGTTTGGCCTTAGGAATGTTTCAACTTGGGAAACTAATCTGACTGAAAAGCCAATTCCCTTCCCTTTCTCCAAGTGGGGATGATGGTGGTGATCATGAAAATTTTTTGCCTGTTTTTCTATCTTGAGCTGGCTAATCGGAGTAGAGCTGGTGCTGGCACACAGGGATGACCAGAAGATCATGTCTATTAGTATGGGAGCAGGACCTGTGTTTTAAAGGAGCCATGACACTAAGAGGCTGGAAGCTGGTATTCATAGTTTAGGAGCCTGTGCTGTGTAGAAGACAACCTGAAGCAGCCACGTAATCCTGTCCCATTGTGACATCCACAGAGGGAAGCGTTAGCGTGGCATAGTGTGTCAGCTCCTCATCTCTAGTACTTGGGTCTGAGAATGGCTACAGAATGTAGAGAAAATCAAAACCATTTCAAACCAGACTAACGAAAAGCTAAAAAATGTACCAATTTAACCTGAGATTTGTCGTTACTGTATGTGTGCTACAGACCTCTTTCTTATAGGGTTGATGCTAGATACAAATCAGTCTGTGTTGTACATTAGCCTGTATGAGTATTAGAGGCTATAAATATGCATTAATAATTTTCCACTATTTATTATTCCACATTAACATTATTAACATAACTTTAGCTCAGTTAGTTATAGCATGGTGCTAATAACACCAAGGTAGCACGTTCAATCCCAGTGGGCCATGCACTTAAGAGTTGGACTGGATGATCTTTGTGGGTCCCTTCTAACTCAGAATATCCCGTGATTTGATGGATGGACTGCTTGTTGGATAAAAAAATTGTCTGGGTGGGTTGCTCTAAAAGAATTGTGATCAACAGCTCAATGGCCAAGTGAAAAGCATGCTGACCCCTCAGGGGTCAGTACTGTGACCATCACATGTCAGTATCTTTGTCAGTAGGACAGAGACAGTGGGATCAGGTCCACCCTCAGCAAGTTTGTTGATGTGGTGGGTTGACCTTGGCTGGACAACAGGTGCCCACCCAGCCCCTCTATCACTCCCCAACGGCACAGGAGAGAAAACAACTTATGGGTTGGGATAAGCCAGTTTCTCCAAAGCAAAAGCTTGCACGTGTGAAAGCGAAGCGAAAGATACCAGGTTTATTCTCTGCTTCCCATGATCAGCAATGTTCGCGCACTCCCGGGAAGCGAGACTTCAGCATGTGTGACGGTTCCTCAGGAGGCAGCTACTGGAGGCAATGAATGCCCCCCTTCCTGCTCCTTGCCTTGGCTTTTCTATCTGAGCTGACGCCATATGGTCTGGAATATCCCTTTGGTCAGTTTGGGTCAGCTGGCCTGCTTGTGTCCCCTCCCAGGGTCTTACCTACTATGTAACAGCATAATGAAAGGGTTAAAACTTCTTTATAATTAGGACAGCCTGGAGCTGCTGTTCATGCAGCAGGATTTATCTGCTGTGCAACACCTCTATGTTGAAGGGTGTAGCAACTGAAATTTCTCTTGCAGGTTTTAAACCACAAGGTGTTACAAGGTGAACCCATGAAGTACAGCACTGTTTTGGCAGGTGTGTCAGTTTTGATTACCTGCATCTGGTAAAAAAATCCTTGACTTGTGATCCAGCTCCTTCACAGTCTACATTATAGGAAAATAAATACTTGCACAATTCCGGTACTAACAACACATTTTTTGTCAACCAACTCTTGTGTCTTGACAAAGTGATGAAGAGAAGTAATTACCAGGTAACCTGCATCAAGTTTTTGTGGTGCTAAAAGAGTAAAGTTTCTCTTGCTTATTTCCCATTTTTTTAAATTTAAAGAGTATCTTGAGAAGCAAAGGGAAAGTGCTGTTCTGGCTTTATGGTTTTTTCTACCCTCTTGTCTCCTTGTTGTGGGCTACTTTGCTTTTTAGAGGTTTTACTTCATCCAGAAAGAGATAGATGATTGCATATCAAAGAAATGATTTGTTACCTTGGTGGGTGATTTCTGGTTTGTTTTGTTTATGGGTTTTTTTCCTCCTGTGTCTTATACAGCAACTTAATTCGAAGTGCTCCATAGGGAGAGTGTTGACAACTGTTGCTGCCTACCGAGCAACTAATAATTGTGTGATGCACCTGTTGTAACTCCAGCATGGTCTAACAAGGAAGGGAAACTCCCAGCACTCAGTGCTTAGCACTAATATACTTTTTTTTTCTTCTGGACAGATTTTTGCCTGAAGGATTAATTCTCTGCATCTCTGGAAAGAGATTTGGGAAGAGATACTCGCATACACCTCTGGATCTTGAGCAAAGAAGGTAAATGGTAAAGCTGTTTCTAAGGAGTTTATTTTAAGGAATATCCTTGTAAGTAGTATGTACATTTATAGGGTACACTTATATGCCCTATATGTACACTTATACATAATATTTTTAGAAATGTAATACATGATATTTCTAACAGGGTCTTGAACAAAGTAATTTCCTGGATTAAAAAATTTTTTTTTCCTGGATTTGTTGTGGTTGTCAGCACCAGCAGTGTTATTCGTAAATGGGTGCCTGATTTCTACCTTCAACAGGATAGTGATAATTTAGATTGAGGATGCATTTTATTTCCCTGTTCCAAAGGACTTAGTTGCAGAAAAGCATTCACTGTGATAGAGTCCAAACCTACAAACAAGATGTGCAGAAATCACCTAAATATGTTCAGACATTCAGAGGATGTCCCAAGGTGAATCAGTAACTTCCCTATTAATCACTCATTGATGGACAGATGTGCTATGTTGAAAAGAGACTGGGTCTTGGAATCTCAGGAGCTTTTGCATTTTCTCTCATCAACTAAATTTGCCCCATGGTACCATTTCTGTTTTTCCTCCTCAGAACTCACTGTTTTCAGATAATGATCTTAGGCAATGCCTTAGAAATCTTTTCAGACTGAAATATTGCTACTGCTTTGGAAAGTGGTGGAGTTTCCAAAGCTAAGAAATAAGACAGTGAAGAAAAGGTAACTGTTATGCAGTCAAGTGAAGGACTAGAGTACTTGCAAGAGGCAAAGATGAACTCATAAAGTAAATCAAATTCATCCTTTTCCGTCTGTCCCCAAAAATGTAACGAGTCATGTTTATATGCTTTCCAATAACTTGAGCTGGCACCTTCCACTTCTACTGTCTTTTGCTCTGCTTGTAGGTTGAGCATGCTGGTTTAATAATTATGACATGCATATTCTAGTTTAATGACATTGAGACTCTAAGAACAGTGCAATTTCTCATCAGCCCAGAGAAAAAAACTTTGTGAGCGATTAGAAAATGTCAAGTTTGTGCCATCCGTTTTTCTGGCATCCAAATGTCCGGACATTTCATTTGCAGTGTGAATCTATTAGATCTGAAGGACACCATTATTCAGTGGAAATTGAGACATATGTTGTTTTGTTGAGCAGGTTCAATCTGAGTTAAACAGATATGCCAAAGTCTGTGTATAGAATGTGTTTGGAGTCTAGATTTATGAACAGATGGCAACTCCAAATGAGGCAACCGTGGTTTTCTTTCTTGGTCTGCTATTGGCCTGGTGTGTGACCTTGGACAAATGACTTGCTTTCATATTTCTTGCTTTCCTTTGCTGTTCCCACAGCACTTGAGGAGACATATTTTTTACACAAGAGACAGTGGGATTGGTTTTGATAAATTTTTTGTGGTTATATCTTACAGCAAAGAGAACAGTCATTTGAAAACCACGTCTTTCACTATTACAATTAAGTAGCTTCTATAATCTGGTTTATTTTTGGTTTATTGTACTGATAAAAACACCAAGTGCAAGTTAATGACATTAATGACCTTTATAGAATTATAAAGAAGGAAAATCCCTCTTGGATTGTGCAGGTCTTTGTACTTACAGATGTAGTTTCTCACCTCCTAGATTTTTCTGGTGCGTTGTATTAATGATGTACTGGTTTCTGCAGTGTCACCAAATGTGACAGATTGCAGGGGCAGTGCTTCCATTGGGCATGTAGAGGGTGAGAGAATCCTAAAGCGTAACATATAGTTTGTAAGATATTGATGGTGTTCCACTTTAATCCCTGGACAAAATCTTAATTCAACACTACATTTAAGAGACCTTATCTCACAACAAAAGCGCTTAGGCTGAAAAACCTTTTGCTGAAGCATCTTGTCTACTGGCAGAGGAAAAGAATAGGATGAGCTGCAAAAAGTAGAATCGGAGTATCCTGAGTTGGAAGGGACTCACATGGATTGTTGAAGTCTGACTCCTGGCTGATGTCAGTAGTGCACAGCACAGTGGGTATGTGATTTAGTGTTCTGAGGGCAAAGGAGCAAGTAAAAAAAATTTTTACTTGCAAAATCCTTTGCAAGTGAAGCAACTTTTCATTCCTTCCTGACAACCTATCTAGGCAGCTTTTCTCCCTCATTTATGAGAGGTTTGGAGGATGCAGAACTGTCCTTCTGCTTTTTGCTTTAGAAAATATTGAGTTCTGGTGTGTGCTGCTTTACAAAATGCAAGCACCCAAATGAAAGTCCCAGGCCGCATTTTTTAGGCATAATTACAAATTATATTGACCCATCTCTTCGCAGTACAACTGGAGCAGGAGCTGTGAGATGCCTGTGTAACCCAGCTCTCCTACTCAAAGAGATAGAGCCAGTCTGCCAAATTCTCGAGGCTTTCCTATTGAAACAAGCTGCAGAGTCCACATGGCATAAAAAATGATCAGTCTGCTGTGATAACCTCAGTAACTGATATCCTCTTTTCGAGGTGCTGTGCTCTGTATCATATTGTAAACTAACATGTTAACAAAACAAAACAGAACTTACTAAATAAATAACGGCCTGGAAAGAGCGCTATGCATCACCAATACAGCTTTGTTTTCCAAAATCTGTCCTACCTTCCTTATCTAGGAACTAGTTATGATTAAAAGATGGTCATAGCTTGATGTCTCCTAAGAGAAAGTAAAGTAGATACAAGAAGTTAATTTACGCTGCAGTAGAAAGCTTCACACAATAATAAGGAGTGAATGTGATTTCTTAGGTAAAGGATTTAGCCTTGAGAGTCTGAACTCAACTGGTTAGGCCCTTTTAGTATAATGCCTAGTGCCTTATGGCAACCTATTCAATATAACAAAAATAAAATAAGATGCCTGGTAGGAGCCTGTATTTGTAAGGGTACGAGGGGAGGCCATGTAAGATCATTTCAAGCTGTCAGTTGTCTTGATTCTAATGGTAATCCCTCTGTATTTTACCACTACCCAGTGCCTCATCCAAGAAGAAATAAATACCCTGGACTGATGTATTTTGCTGTGAAAATAACCACAGAGAATCACAGAATCACCAGATCAACTAGGTTGGAAAAGACCTCTGTGATCATCGAGTCCAGCCTTTGACCTAAAACTGCCTTGTCTATTAGACCATGGCACTCAGTGCCACATCCAGCCTCTTCTTAATCACCTCCGGGGATGGTGACTCCACCACCTCCCTGGGCAGCCCATTCCAATGCCTGATCACTCTCTCTGCAAAGAACTTCTTCCTAAACCTCCCCTGGTGCAGCTTAAAACTGTGCCCTCTTGTTCTACTGCTGGTTACCTGGGAGAAGAGACCAATACCCACACAGCTTACCCAAAAGCATTAGCTTTTGCTATGTTCTCACTCACGGCAGTGCCAGCTGCACATCTTCCTGCTGGGCTACTGTATTTATCTGTGTCAGGGCCACCAGTGTTCTGCATTATGGGAGCATTGATAGCCTGAACATAATGCTAGACCAGTGTGCTCCAAAGGGCCAGAAGGCCTCTCTGGCTTGCATACTGTGAGAAGTGTAGTGTAGTGACACTTCCAGGACTGGTCTGGGCTGGTAACCACAAAGCCAACACTTTTTTGTCCCTGTTGTGCAGTGATGAAGCATTGTCTCACTGTCAGGTGATGTATTGTCCCTGTAAATCATACAGTCAAAATTTGTTCAGTCCTGTGCTGTTTCTGAGTTTGGTCCATTTTCAATCACGTCAGTCCAGAAGTGTAGTTGTCTTATTTTCTGTCCTTCATGAATGGCTTCCTACTGAATTAAGCTGCTGATAGATAACTGAGAGCTTCTGGGCTTGCTTGTTAGGAACTTTGTTCATGTATTATTTTGGTTTAGTATGTGTGATTGTTTATTATGCCATGTAATTTGACATATTGTCCAGAAAAGTGGAGTTGCTGAGTTACTATTTGTAATCACTATATTTCTAAGGCAGAGCCACTAGCTGTTCTTAGTATGGGCTTGTGTTCAGCAGTGCAGTAAATTAAGCTGATGAATACTACATTGTTGTGTTGTTCCTATTGCCCTGTCACTTGTAAATTGTGGGATTTAATTATGTCCTAATTATTGTTTTTATATTGCTGCAGTAATACTATCAGGCATTCATATTAAATTCAGCACAAACTGTACTGCTTTTAATGATCAAAGCTAATCTTCTCTTTAGACAGGTCAGACTTGTTTTATTAGTCAAACTAGAGGAAGGGACGTACAATGATCCAGTATATTTCATCAGATGAGAAAGATATTTTTTCAAATGTGTCTTAGACTCTTAAATTCCAAGATTCGTTGCACTTGATGGGAAGGCCACAAAAAATCAGGTCCATTGAAAATATATTTTTGACATGATTTTTCATGTTGGAAAGCCAAATCTTTGTTTGCCCTGCAGACTACTCTCTTATATCTTACATTAGGTAGAAAGACAGAATTGCCATTAGTGGGCTGGTTTAGTACAACATTATAGAAAGGAGCAATTGTGAGCAACTCTGAAATATTAAATCATTTTTAAGAACCGTTTCTTAAAGCTTCATTGTTTGGAGGTCCTTCACATCCCATTGCATCTCATGGTTGACAGGTAAAGTAAAGCAGTTTTTTCCTTCAACAAAAATAGGTAAAAGGGACTGTTACTATTTATGTTGCAGAGAGTCATTGTCACAGTGTTCCTCCGGGACTAAGGTACACTGCTACAGATACTTTTTTCAGATCTGTAAATGTGGGAGAATGTATATAGGCATGACAGCAGAGAAGACTGATACTCAGTTTGCAAAAACTGACATAGAAAATTGACTTGAAATTTTAACAAGTGAGAACATGTTTACCTACAAGAAGACATTGCATCACTTTAAGAAGGTGTTAAATTGATGGTAAATTGTCTTCTTGGGACAGTTTTGTGCCGTTCTATGCTTCTTTTTACCTGCACCTTGGGAAAACAAAGTATGCTTCAGTTCTTAACTCTCTGCTTAGGGCAACGGTAGCTAAAATGACAATTTTTCTTTATATTCAGAGTTATTCCTGAAGATCTTTTCTGTATTTATGCTAGTGTTTCAACTCAAAGTAGACAGTAGAATAACAGTAGGGGTTGTTTTATGTTTCCAGGATACTGAGGCCTAGATCAGTGAGCTGATTCCTTGTATTCCTCATAGATGTCCCCTTTCCTCAGTTGATTTCATTATACATTCACACAAAAAAAGTGTAGTTGAACTAATTCACTTCTTTGGGTTGCTGCCTGCACTTTGGAATCTGTTTCAGCAAAGTCTCATCTTTTAATGCTCCTGTGAACAGTAGTACAACAGCACACCATCTGCACTCTAACCTAATTCATCTGATAATGTCTTAGAAACCAAAACATTATGAAGTCTTAAGCAGACAAGAAGCATAAAGCTTGACGTAATATTTCCTGCATTTTTTCAGTGAAGCTGTTCTGTAACATCTGCCTGTTAGTGGAACAAACCATGCAATTAATCTAACAGTCCTAATGATAAAGGAACAAGGCAGAATCAAGCATATAAGGTTACCCCTTACTCCTTAGCAGCCATATGTTGAAATCTCTTGTGCAAGGCACATTTCAGGTGTGGAGTATGCAGTTTCACAGCCTAGACAGAGTATCTCTGCCACACAGGTGAAATGTGAGTCAGTATATTGAAAGACTGCTGTCAACAGTTCAGTTTTATGTGTCCGACCAGCTACAGGTAACATCTGTTCTGTGGAGTTTTGCACGGTATTAGGTCATTAAGTTTAAGGGGTTTTGAATTGGTACCTGTGTATTAGAAATTAAGGGTTATATTCTGCCTCTGTGGGTGTGTCTCCTGAGAAATTGGTGATTACATCAAAGACACACGCTTTGAATGAAATCTGTAAGATGTGAAGGGAACCTGTTGTATCTCTGTAGGCCAGAACAGGTACATACTGCATCTACATACCTCTCTGTAGATGTAATCTGCTTCATGAAATTACACTGGAATAGTACACTTTGCATGGGGCCTACACCATTTTGGAAGCACCCTTATATTTTTATTGTGTTCACAAGATTTAGCAATATGCTTACAGTAAAGTAAATCTCAGTTAACCCATTAGGGAGGTCTGGATGGATTTCTGAAAGTTATCTGTTGTTGAAATGTATCGACATGACCCTTTTACTGCTGCAAGCTTAATTTAACTGGTTCTGTTCAATACAGTGATTGAACAGATATATCTGAATGTATGCTTGCATTGCAAGTTAGGTCTTTATTTTTACATATTTAGGGCATTGCAAGTTTTGTCTGTTGATTTGACTTTCGTTTTTTTCTTTTAGCAATTAGCGGAAAATATAGCAAGGTAGTAATGCAATTTCCTAACCACTTATATATGAAGCAATCAAAAAGATGAAACCATCCTAAAGGGCAGTAGGTCTAAAGCTGTTTTGGCTTAATGCCAATTCAACAATAAATTACAAGTGCTAAAATTTTGTGTGGATTTAATCACCATTCTCAGTATTGTTAAAAATTCTATCAAACTATAATGGATAAAATAAAATGCTAAAATAAGTATAATAAAGCTATGTAATAGAACTGCTAAATATGTTGTGGAAAGAATATCTCAGCATTGTTATTTTTTGTATGTTGAAGAATGTGTGTTTCTAGCAGGAAGTAGGAGAGGGAAAGAGATACAGAACCTGGGCAGGGAGACATTCAACAGTGTAACATGTACTCTTGTTTCTGTTATGATGTGAGACCTGGTATGGCGTCTAGTCCATGGTCTGGATGAATGGTTGAAAAGTCTTGGGCTGATCCAAGTGCTTCCCATTTGGAAGATCGTACAGAAGCGAGGGGAAGGCTGTGGTAGGGTAGAAACCTATGGACTCATCATCTACTAAGAATAAGCAGTAAGTGATGTTTTGGGAAGATATTCTTTATTGTTGTTTTTCTACAGTTAAATACAATTAACTTGAATATATGAATTATAATTTGGGTAGGGTTCCCCAAACTATTGCAGAGATTGTAGCTTTGCAATAATTTGGGGTTTCTTTTAAGACAGTGTTTCAGCAGCAGAATATTAATGCATAGTAAAGTGCCGAATATTCGAATTCTCAAATTGGAGGATGACCTGTTAAAAGAATAAGATAGAAGACTCAGATTAAGTGCAGGTATTGCAGATAATGCAGGGCTGTTTACCCCAATGATTTCTCCACTATTTTGCTGGCTTTCCTGCTTGTCTGTTTTCTCTCTTCAGTGATCTGTTGTTTGGGATTTTTGTTTTGGTTTGGTTTTTTTGTTTGTTTGGGTTTTTTTCTTCATTTCTTTCTCAGGGGTGAGTCTTGGGATTCTGGGTTTTTTTGTGGGTATTGGGGCTTTTTTCTGGTGTTTTTTTCATTGCTTTGGGGTTTGTTGTTGGATTTTGTGGTTGTTTTTTTGTTGTTGTCTTTTTTTTTGCTATGATTACTCTGAACCAACCTCTGCTTCTGATATCTTAAGTATCATGTGAGTGTGAGTCTTGTGTAATATTACTTTGAGGAATAGGAATCTTTCTGGTATATAGGTGATATGTATGTGTTTAGTAGTGTACTGGAGGTGCTATGAATCCCTCCACTGCTGTAATCATTGTGACCACTTGTTGCTTTGTACGTGTCTTTGGTAAGACAGTCTGTCCTGCAGCATATGTTCCCCAGCATCTACTCTTAGTAAAAAAGCAC
>JAWMRA010000090.1:22692860-22703126 GCA_035584735.1 Pseudotriccus pelzelni | reverse complement strand
GGGAAGTTACCTTTTCCTTCAAGAGAATCTTTCTGATTTATTTGCAGATCAATCACCCATTTGTAAAATGGAGATGATACTATCTGCCTGCCTATCTGAGTACTGCTTATAACACTATTAAAGGCAATGCAGTTGCTCAATATGTGTGTTGTTAACATGCTTTGTATTTCACAATTGATTAGAGAGAGAACCTTTGTTATTGTGTTGGGTACTGTTTGTTCCTACCTGTTCTGCAGCAGCCTCTGGTTAGATACACCAAAGCATTCAGAGGCATAGTACTAATGCAAACCTCTATTTTCATTGAAAATAGTAATTGTCCATTCCTTAAAGCAGCTGAAGTAGATCCTGGAAGATGATATGCTCAGAAACCAAACATGTCCTTACCAATAGTGCAACAGTTTTAAATCATTGAGTGGCTGTAACTTAAAGAGATTAATTCAAATCTTTCTAGTCTGCAGATAATTGTTCTGGAAAAAATGTATGTCTAGTGAATGGTATTTGGGCTGACTTCTCCATTGGCAAATGTTTGGTGAAGAGACCCAGAGTGATTTATAAGAGCTGATCACAGAAACCCTGAACACACCTTTCTCAGCTTAATCCTATTAAGCTTTTCCGCTTTCATTTGACATACCTCATGCAAACTACCTGAAAGGAGATTTCAAGAACTGTGATTAAGCACAGTTTTCACTGAGAAGCTAGTTTCAATGAAAATAATTTCAGAATAGGGATGGCCAGGTATGGTGGGATCTTCTGTTTAGTGGTGGTGTTGCTCCACTGTGGTATAAAAAATGACCTTAGGTGCAGCTGAGTTATAAGTTTCTAATAGATGTTGTGTTAACCCTCTCAGTGCCTACACTGGCACAATAGCCTCTGGCTTCTTCCCAACCATTTTACATCTTGTTGTCTGGTACTATTTCCTCTCTTTCTCCAGTCATTCTGGTTTATTCATTTTCTGGTAAAGAGCCTCTTCTCTCAACCACTCTCCTACTAACACTGAACTGGCTGGCAGGAAACAAGGAACCCTCATATGGGAACAGGAGAACTATCAGGAATCATGTGCAGTTGACAAAAACGGGTGCTGAGTATCCAGATTACTTCTTTGTATAGCAAAACTTTAAAGACTGTCCTTGTAAAATGGCCCAACAGTCTGTAGAAGATTGCAGACATTTCCATTATTCTCAATTTCTCTTGTCCATTTTATACGGATTTGAGGCACATAAGAGACTGACAACTCGGGAAACAAGTTCTGCATGTAACCCGATACAGACTTGTCTCAGCCCTCAGTTTGTGGGAATGCAGAAACAGAATAGAGGAGAGTCTGTATGCCTGCTCAGGCCACTTTGTTGGAGCTATCCATTTTAATCCTGAACATTTGTAGTGTGCTTGAGGTTAATTTGGCTTTAGGGTAAACTCTTTTTCTTCAGTAAATACTGCTCTTCCAGGCACCTAGTAATCTCACAATTCAAGGTATGTATTTCTCAGGCTCATATAGACAACGTAAATATTCTATAGCCTCCAAAGTACCTTTTCTTCCCACTCTCTACTTTTTTCATCTCTGTGCTTTTCAGTAAACAATCTGAAGAAATATTTTGGAGTTGAAAGCGGAAGATCCTTAGGACAAATGCAGGTTCTTTTGAACTGTGATTGTCAGCTTTCATCATATGACTATGGACAGTGTAAAAAAGGAGTTAAGAAAGAATGCAGCTTTCTTAAGTGATTCTGTCTTGTTTGGATTTTCTAGTGAATGAAATGTTTGTTGTTTTTTTATTTCTGTTGTAAGAGTCACTGGGAAAAATACACAGATATTTAAGGCCACTGGGGATTATGTCATTTATTATTCTCATCTGACCTCCAGCATAACACAGCTTGAAGAACATCACCACATGTACCTGCAGGTCTAGGACCAGTCCTTCTCCCCCACCCACCCACCCACCCACTCACACAGTGAGTTGGTTCCAACCCATATCAATAATTCAGTGAGATTTGGATCCAGGCTCTCACAGTGTTGTCTCCATCCTTCAGGGTTTTCAAAAGCAGGCAGAATAAAGCCCTGAGCAATCTGATCTGATGGCTATATAGAGTCGCATGCTGAGCTGCAAACCTCCCAAAATCTGTGCCAGCCTTAATTATCCTGTGACTCTTAATTCTAGTTTCAGCACTGCCAGGCTACCTGAGGAACAAGAGCTCACTTGATTAATAACTGGTTAGTCAGTTTAAGAAGCTGAAATCTAACATTAAAGGAAATACAAAATCACTTTTAAGTTATGATAGTTTTTGTAGAGGAGGATCTAAAGGGTTATTAGTTACTGTAGTCAAATAGCCTAATTATGGCTTATCAAAACAAAAACATACTTTTAAAATGTTTAAAGCTAGGATTTCAGATGAAAAATTACTGTATCTTTAGAAATACACTAACTGGTCCGTGTTCACTAGTACATTTTGGTAGCTGTCAGCTTCAGAGCTTTTGCACAGAGCATGTGTGTGATGCTGCTTCCAAAAGAGGAGCCTTTCAGCTTAATCCCTACACCATTGCTGGATTTGAGCTGTAGAACAATTTTGTTTTGTAACGCTTATCATCTTTTCCCATCTCTGCCCTTTCTTGATCGCTCCTTCAGCATGGATGTGCTTGGCAAGAGCTTTGAATTAACCACTTTTGCCAGTGAAATAAAATTCTTCAAGACATAGACTGTCCTATGGCTGTAGCTTTCCTCTATTCATTAAACGTTGTGAATTCTATACATATATGTATGTTACAGGAAAGTTACAGCAGCCGCACAGCTATCTCTTAGAGAGTTTGTTGTCTTGAAATATATGTGCCTGGAAAATATCAGATAGATACTTTACTCCTAGATTATATGTCAGACCTTCCTCCTCCTCTCCAATTTTTCCAGTTCCTGTGGTTCAGGATCTAATTGAGGCTTCTAAGTAAACTAAGCTGGCAGATGAACCAGCCCACAAACTTAGCATGCTTCAAGAGTACCATCACAGAAGATTGATGAAAATTGCCCTGACCCCATCTGGATGGTGAGTGATACAGTTTACTAGAAGCTGTCTATCTGGTCTTTGTAGCATTGCATTGCTTTCTTGCAGACTAATTATACTTTGGAGCAATTTGGTTCCCTGTTTTTGTCTGATATGTAAAATTCTTGAGTAGTTTACTTATTCTACTTATACAAGAATAGGGACTGAAGGTTAGGGGTAGTCTAGACAATCCTCAAGTCCAGTTGTTGTTGACAGACAGGTCATTGGTCCCAAAGTTATCTTTTCCAGATGCCTTCCTTAGTGTATCCTCTTGACCAATTGCTAGATGTGCCATTTGAGGTACGTGTATCTCTGCTTCCAGCCCAGACATAAGAATTAACCTTTCATTAATTCTTCAGTCTAGCTATGATAATACTAGAAAGTATTTGCAGTAGAAAGTAAGTGCAAATTCTTCAGCACATTCTTTGCTTTTCTGTGAGAAAAATTTGGCACTACTGGTATGAAGGAATGCTGCCTCACCTGGAGAATGTATATTAGAAGTCTGATGCCTGATATGCCATGTTTTCTGTATTATGGTAATCATTAAGGGCTAGAAAACACTTTCTCTAATTCTTAGAAAAACAGGGCTCAGTAGCTTTCTTCTTCCATTCTCCATGCTCCAGAAACTTGGAAAAAAAGAAAGGAAACTTCAGGAGGTAGCAGGAATGGCTCATGGGGAGAGGGATGTGTTAACAGATGTTGCACAGACTGAAAGATTTCATGATCTCTGCTCACTCTGATACTGTTTGGGGAGGAAGAAAGAAGTACAGAGCATCTGCCAAAAGTGCTGTCCCATGTGGGAACTGGAGTGGTCTGTCCAGTAGCTGCTATGTCCCTTGTTCTTGAGGAATTTAGCTCTCCAGCACATTGTGATTGCATACGCTGTGAGACAGTACTTAAATTAGTCTCTTAGAGAACCAGCAAGCCTGCAACCACAGCTTCTGCCCTAACTGAGCTTGTGACCTCTTCTCTGTAGCTATCTCCGGAGCAGGGCTGATGTCTGCAGTGTCTTAATTCCATGGCACGCTGGGGCTGAGCTTGTGCCCAGCTCAAGAGTGTGAGAAATGTGATATCTTGAACATGATTTGCCTTGGAAAGTGGGTTTGTGTGAACTGAGTACTTTGCATTCTGCAGTTGTGTGCATTCCTTTCCCTGGTGAAGAGGGAGAATAGCTCCTTATTTGAAACCTTATAAAACAGATTTTATGTCATAGGCTGCAAAGCAGAATATGTGTAGGAGTAGAATTTACATATCATAATGACTTTACTAGTTCATTGTTTGGAATCCAAACAAAATAAGACTCATAAGTTTTACAAGTGACTACTTTTTGGTTTTTTTGCCAAATTGAAGTTGTTATTTAACCTCAGAAATACTGTAGAAAATTCATGGTACTCCCTACTCCCACAAAGTATTTTCATCCTTAAGGTCAATCTTTTGAGAACAACACTGATACTCTGGGGGCAGATACTTTTTATTGCGCAGAATCTAGCCAACAGAAGAGACGTATGTCAAGGGGGTCTTCAGCTCCCCAGACAAACGGTAACAATCATCAGAGTGAAGTATAGTCATAGAGGTATGAAATTAAATTAATTTTGGCCAGTTTAAAGTACAGTCTCAATTTGGCTTCACTATGGAGTGGCTGGAGTGCCGCTTAGCAAAATGCAGATAGAGCAAAATCAGAAACCTTTGGAGAGGGAAAACTCATTATTTGTTGTTAAATGAGGTTCTTCTGTCTCTTATAGGTATTTTTTGGAGGAAAGTCAAATATGTATGTAAAAAATACATGGTTAAAAACCCATTGTGTGGATAAAAGGCATGTGTGAGCCTTTTTATCATAATGGCAGTAGAGTCAGGGCAGTGATCTTCCACCTGTACTTGGCAATGGTGAGGCCCACATTGAATGCTGTGTTCAGTTCTGGGCCCTTCACTAGAAGAAGCACATTGAGGTGCTGGAGCATGTCCAGAAAAGGGCAGTGGAGCTGGTGAAGCACAAATCTTATGGACAGGACTTCATAAGCTATCGTGAAGCAACAAACTTCACTTTTCCATTGATGGTTAATTTACCTTCCGTGTGCCTGAGCAGTGCACTGAAAGATGCCAGGTGAGTGTTTTTGTCCTAGAACTCACATTAATGAAAGGATCCCCAGAGAAGCTCTCTGCAGCCTGACAGTCACTCACAGGCTCTGTGTCACAGGGATGAACAACCCTTACAGTAAAAATTCTTCAGTTACAGTGTCACAAAACTTACCTATGCAGCATAAAGGCTGTGGAAATACCAAATAATTTTCTGCACTTGGCATTGTTTGTATGAGACCCCAACTGTTGCAATTACACATTAAAACTTAAAGAATTGTTTTCGAGTAGAGAAAAACCACAAAAGCCAAGGTCTTGTTCAGTTTTCCCTGGAGACTAACACAAGGTGCTTTCCAGCAGTTGATTTACCAACTGATAATTGGTTCCTCTATGTTGCAAATGAATCTTTGTGGTCTTTCACATGTCCCTCTTCAGAAGTTTTGATTCACTTGGAAAATCTTCTGAGTCATGCTTAGAGTCCTTGGAATATGATACCTATTCAGTGACTGTTTTGTATGATCGAGCAGAAAATCCCCCTTGCAGGAAAGTCAGAGATGAGAAAAGACCTGATAAATGCTCAGAGCATCTCAGCAACACAGTGGAACAAGAGCGAAATAGGCTTACAGACAATGCTGACACATGACTTTTTTTTCTTTCCATCTTACACTGAGTCGCATGTCTGAGGAACTGCAGAGAGGCTGTGCCCTTTCATATGCTTGAAAATATGCAGTGGAAACTTGTATTTCATTCTCATAATGTGAATCAGTGGCGCTTTGACTCATTAGAAACAAAAGGAAGGTTGCCGAGACATCTGGAATCAGATAATCAAGAAGGGAGTAATCAAACACAGTTAATAGTTGGAAGGGAAAAGGGAGGACAATGAACAGATTGTCTTTGAAAAACAAATCACTCATCTGAATATGGAAAGAAGCACCTTTTCTTGTAAGAAGCTGGTGTTCAGCTGACCTGAGAAACATGACAGTTTAACAATAAATGTATACTGTCAAAATTAGCATGGTGAAGTAATGGTGATTGTTGTTTGTAGAGCATCGGCTCCTGTCAGCCTTACCAGAAAGAACTCAGTCCTCTAATAGACAAGTCCCCAAAGCATGAAGCTGTAGCACTTAGCAGCAGATACATTTCCAAACCACCTGCTGGGTGACATCAAATCTTTTAGAAAAGTGCCAGTGAACATTTGGGCATTAAAACAATACATCTGTTTAGAATTTATGTGCTTTAAAATCAGTTGCATACCACAACTGCCTTTCTTTTCACATCCAGACCCAAAATTTTTGAGCAAAAAACAGTACTCATTTTAGTATTCAGGTTGCGTTCTAACTTGAGCTGGTTGAGTAGCAGTTAATTAACAATATATACTTTTGCTACAGAGATCAGAAACATTTGTAAATGTTCCAAGGCATGGCAAAAGGTGTCAAAAAACTAAAAAAGAAAATACAGTAATTTAATTGTCTTCTGAAAAACAAACAGTAGAAAAGGAGAAAAAACCCCAAGAACTTCTTGACTCGAAACTGGGGTTATTCACTCGTGGACATTTGCCACTAGGATTGTGATAAAGTCTTAGTTCGGCACAGCTCATGCCTCTTGCAGGACGTTGAGGATATCCTTCTAAACATTCAGCTGCTTGCACATGAGCTGAGAGGTTTTACAGTAAAGCAAGCAATGATGTATATATTCCAGTTGAAAAAATCATTGCATGGAATATAGCCTTCAGCTAAAATGAAGGATTTCCTTGTTAATCTCTCCTGTTGCCTGCCCCAGCTTATCCTAGCATGTCTCCTATTATAAGGCCTCAGCTGTTAATGCACGCAAAACTTCTTTTCATTCCATTTAAAATATGTCTTAAGAGTTCCTTAAATATCTTTTCATTCTCAGCATGAATGCTTGTGACAATGCAATTTCGGTTTTTTGAGCAGGTTTTTCTTTATGGGAGATTTTTATAGGGCTGATTTAGAAAAGCTATGTTTGTTGTATCAGGATCATCAGGTTGGGTTTCATAAATATAAAGGAAATAAAGTCAGGCTGTAACTGTCATTGACTTCCAGTGAGATTTCTGGATCTAAAATATGGAATAACTGGGGGCATTAAATTATTGATTTCTGTCACAGCAAGTATTTCAGAGTGTGTAGGCCAAAACAGAGAAACAGAGATAAAAAAACCCACCAGTTCTTTTCACCAGTTGCAGGCTGTGTTCACTGATTAGCCAAAAGTGTCCTAAAGGTCTGGGAAAATTTCTGCAGTAGACGGGCTCCTTAGACATATGCCAGTACCACTGTAGTACACCAAACCCACTTAATGGGACATGTAACACGGGGCAACAAAATTGGATTTCTGCTTTGACAAAGACTCTTGTGTCAGGCAGCTGCAGAGATCATGAAAAAAAAATTGAGCCACCTTTGAAAGCTATTCTGACTATTGCTTTATCCTGCAGATAACCTTTGTGGCCCTGCACTGGACACAGTTCAGTTAAATCCATGCCTTTCTTCTACTGAGGAGCCCAGAACTGGACCTAGGACTCCCAAGGGCTGCCTCACCAGGGCTGAGCAGAGGGAAGGATCACCTTCTTGGACCAGCTGCTAATGTTCTTCCTAATGCAGCTTGGGATACTACTGGCCTTTTTCACCCTGAGGGCATATAGATAGACTATGGTCAGCTTTATCTGCCAGAAGCCAAAGGTCCTCCTCAACAAAGCTTCTTTCCAGCCATGCAGCTGCCAGAAAGTACTGGTGCCTTGATTGTTCTTCCACAGGAGCAGGACTTGTGCATTTACCTTTGTTGAGAGTTTTCTTTCTGGGATTTCTCTCTGCCTATTTTTCCAACCCCTGTAGGTTCCTCTAAACAGCAGCACACCCATCTGGTGTATCAGCCTCTCCTCCCAGCTCTGTGCCATTTGCAGAATTCCTGAGGGTGTACTCTGACCTATCATCCAGGTCATCAGTGCAAAGGTTACACTGTATTGGCCCCAGCATTGAGCCTTGAGGTGTACACAAGGCTTGAGGTACCCGACTTGCTTCCTGCTGGACTTCACGCTGCTGGTAGAAACCCTTTGGGCCCAGCAGCTCAGCCCATTTTCAATCCATATCATTGTCCACTTTTCTAACTTGTACTTTGTCGGCTTTCTGTGATGGCAGGGCTTTGCTAGAGGCAGGGTGAAAGAACATCAGCTGCTCCCTCCATTGTCTGCCCAAATAGCGACCTCTTTGTAAAAGCCATCAGGTTGGACAAATGTGTTTTTCCCTTGTGCTCCCAAAAATCTTCTTGTTTGTTATGAATTTAAAAATGTGTTCCAATAAGACTTTCTCCCAACACCTTCCCAGGTAAGGTTCAGTGTCCTGGAGTTGCCCACACTTCCTACTTACACTTCCTGAAGATAGAAGTGATCTTTGCTTTCTCCCAGGTAATCAAGAGTAGCCTTGCCATGACTGATAGTTCCCTTACCACTTCTGGGTGCATCTCTTCACGCTCCATGGGCTTATGCATTTCAAATATGCTGAACTATTTCCTAAGCTAGTTCTCCTCCACGGAGGGTAATTAGTGTTTGACCAGGCAGTACAATCATAGGAAATTCTGGAATTCTGGACATAATTTTCCTGGGCTTCCATGCATACTAATTGTGTCATTGTGGAAGAAAAAAACTGTCCTCAGGCATTTTATGCAGCATCCAAAAGGGAGTCTGTGTAAAGTTCTGTGCAGGAATTATCAATGCAGAATAATTGTTCCATTTCTTCCTAGGGCTTATATTTTTGTGGAGGACTACAGTTGTCCTTTTTGCAAATACTGTGATAGAATAACATCATTGTTTTCCTTTCCAGTTCTGAGCAATGTGCATTTATTTACATGGATCACCCAGAAATCAGAAAGCATTAATTTTCAGTTTTTAAGTTTTACTAACCTAAAGGTGAGCAAACTTAAAACAAACCAAAAAAAAAGAGGAAGCTTAAGCTACTTACTAAATTAGATTAAGCTTAAACTAACTTAGTAGAAGTGAAACTTCATGGCAATTTCAGTATGCCTGCTTATTTCTATCTCATTGCAGGGTCTATGCTTTAAGGATAGTTGCTGGGCCAAGATAACCTTCAGCCTCTTTTACAGACAGGAAATTTTAAGTGTCCAGATACCTATAAAGCTGCCAACTCTTTGTCAGGTTTTACACACAAGTTTTGTCTGTCCTTCAGTGTCTTAGCTTTCAGGCTGTGTTAGTTGGGTGTCTCCACTTACATACCTATCAACTTGAAAGGTGATTGATGTCATGCAGACATCACGTAAACTTAAACCTGTAGGTAAAAATGCACAGACATTAAACATGAAGATAAATGAAAGTTTGCTACTCAGATGATTAGTGTTAAACTTAAAAGTGTATGTTTAGCTCTATTACTGAAGTGGGGTAGACAGCCTTGCCTGGTGTCAGTGCACTTGGTCTTACTGCAAGTGTCTATAATTTTGCTGAAACAAAGAAAAAGGTCCCTTAAGTTCCACCTTCAGTTATATTGTCCCTGCACAACGAAAACATCTATCTGACCAGCATTTCTGTTTCAGATACAAGGTGAAGGGAAAAGCAGAAGTGTAACTGGTACCCACTGTGTGTCTGAGGAGTGCAGTGAGAGGTGTATGCTGTTTGTCATAAAAAAGTATTTTGCTGATTTGTGTGGAAAACAGGTACTCTGAAGAAACATTATATAATTCTGTGTTTGAATTTCTTTAAGCTTTCCATTTATAAAAATTAAGGCCCAGTGACTTTTCTTTTTCTTCTTGTGAATGAAGTAATACTTAATTCCTGAGAACTAGCTTCTAACTTCAAAAAAAAGATATTAAGCTAAAATCATCTTTGTCCTAACTTTCCTTTCACATCTGTGATACTCAGTAGGCTTGAAATGGAATAACAGTAGATGTTTACAGGCAGTTTTCAAGACCCAAAGCAGAGTTCATGAAGCTGAAGGTGTTGCAATGTAGAAATGTTCTTTATGTAGCAGTTAAAAAGTCTGCTGATAAGATGTTGTTGCCCATGACTAGTTGGACCTGAGGTGTTTCTTCTAAAGGTAGTGTCAAAAATCTTTTATGTTCAAAGCTGTGGTGAATGGGAATTGGATGATGGAAGCTGAGTTAGGGCAGTACTCAGATTGTATTAACACTTTAATAAATCTGAGAAAGAGGTAT
>JAWMRA010000090.1:22664532-22677136 GCA_035584735.1 Pseudotriccus pelzelni | reverse complement strand
ATGCAGAAAGAAAGCAAGTCTGTATTTTTCTTTTCAGCTCAGCAGGGAGAAGAGAAGGAGTTGTCAGAGAAAGCAGACATTACAAATAATCTTGAATTTTAATGTGGTAGTTGAGGACAACCTGTGGTCTGCCAGGTTCACTGTGACAGGAAATGAGCCCACATTATCTCCCTTAATTAGAAAATGGGCCAAGAGATGATTAAATAAACAGACTGCCACATGCTTTAATAAATGGGAAGACAACTGATTTATCAATGTAACTTTAAGAAGGAAGAATAATCGGGGAAGTTGGCGGTAGATGAATCATAATATTAGTCTTCAGGACTTATGCTCAATGTTTTAAATAGATTTTATCAGCCTTTTGCAACTGAGTGCAGTAGCTATAAAATGAAATGAAGCAAATAAGTCAAACGGGGTTCTCCCAACCATCTGGGAGTTGCATAACTTGCCCTTTCTGCAAGGCAATAACTGAAAATGCTGCGTGTCATTTTCCCATCCCCACCAGTATGTTAATTTGACAGATTCCTGACTTTTGCATAGAGTTGTTTTATGAGGGTACAAAAAGGAAACTGACATGGTCATTGACCCCAGAGGGGGTCCTGAGGGAAAAACACATGTCCAATTGGTTAATTTAGGGAAAAAGAAGAAGTCTGAAAGCATATCTGTCCTTTCCTACAACTAACAAACAGACAAGGCAGGACCATGAGAGCTCTCAGAAGACCTTTAAGGCATGCCTTCATGGGAAGGCTATCAGGAAACAAACAAACTGTTTGAGCTTTAAGATGTGGCATCTGCTTGTGCTGGCTCTCTGTGTAACCAGCTTTATTTTCCACTGGCAGTAGTTCACCTTAATTCACTCTTGAGTCTCTTCCCATGGCCAAAACTGCCTGGCATGTCGTGCCTGTTGCTTCCCTTCAACCTCACCCTGTGTAGGCGATTGCTTGTCAACTTCAAACACGACATCTAAACGTGCTTTTTGGTGAGAATCTTTATGCAGCTGCCTCAGCACATAAATTTACTGTTCAAGCAGTAGTGCAGCTATGGCGAGTAATGGCCCTTTACTTCTTTCCTGTGATCTCTTTTCTCTATCAGCCTATTTCATAGTATGTTGGACTTAAGGAGATGTACCTGAACTTTATAAGCACATCATGAGCACAACAGTCTTGGTTTGTGACATTTTACTTAACTTATTGCCAGTTAACAAAACTTTTGATTTCAGATCTGTGTGTTGAGATAAAAAAACCCCACCAATTAAACAAGCATACTTGGTGAAGAAACGCTTTTGTTCCCCAGACTTTAATTCAGTAAAAAACTTCTCCCTGCTTTTGGGTATCAACTCATCTTGGTTTTGCTACATATTACATTCAGGTACTCCTAATCTGTTTGGCAAGGTGAGGGGCCATGCAGGAGAGTGGGGATGTGTATGTTACTTCTTTCTTCTTTACTTGTTTTCCCCCACTCCAACTTGGGTTTACCATGGGATGGTGTCTCTGCTCTGTTGTGGGTTGCCAATAACCCACAGTCCCTTCATGGATTTACCTGCTCTGGCACACGACTCTTCCTTCCAAGAGTATGTCTCCAACCACATTCCAACAGTACCACCATTTGTCTTCTTCTTTTAAAAGCTTGCTACTTTCTTAAATATCTGTGTGCAGAGGCACCATGTGCTTCTCTAGTTGAAATTTTGGCACCTCTCAGGTGAGGAAAGATAAAGTCCTAATAGAATTAAATCTGCCCATGGACATCAAGAGCAGCAAGAAAGACTTCTGTAGCTATGTTGGTGATAAAAAGAAGAGGAGGGGAAAATGTGGGCCCTCTCTGGAAGGCAATGGGTGGCTTGATTACCCATGGCATGGTTAATCATGGTAGCCAGGAGAAGGCTGAGCTGCTCAATGACTTTTTTTTCCTCAGTCTTCGCCAAAAAATGCTTCAGCTACACCACTCAAGTCACAGAAGGCAAAAGCAGGAACTGGGAGAATGAAGCACCACACACTGTAGGAAAGCATTGGGTTTGAGACCATCTAAGGCACCTGAAGGTGCACAAATCCATGGAACCTGATGAGATACATCCAGGGGTCCTAAGGGAACTGGCGAAGCAAGTGGCTAAGACACTTTCTATCACGTTTAAGAAGCTGAGGCAGTCTGATAAAGTTTCCACTGATGAGAAGAGGGAAATCATAACCCCTGTTTATAAAAAGTGAAACAAAAAAGACCTGAGGAATTACTGGCCTGTCAGTCTCACCTCTGTGCCTGGCAAGATCATCGAGCAGATCCTCCTGGAAACTGGAAAACATGGAAAACAGGGAGGTGATTGATGATAGCCAGCATGGCTTCATTAAGGGCAAATCATGCTTGACAAATTTAGTGGCCTTCTACAACAGGGTTACAGTGTTGGTGGATGAGGGAAGAGCAACTGACATCATGTACCTGGAGTTGTGCAAAACATTTCACAGCCCCCCACACAACGTTCTTCTCTCAAAGCTGGAGAGACATGATGGGTGGCCAAGTGATTAAGGAATTAGCTGGATGGTCACACTCAAAGTGTTGTGGTCAATGGCTCAGTGTCCATGTGGAGACCAGTGGTGAGTGCCGTTCCTCGGAGCTCAGTTTTGTGACTGGTGCTGACATCTTTGTCAGCATCCTGGACAGCGGGATCCAGGGCACTCTCAGCAAGTTTGCTGATGACACCAAGTGGTTGTGTGTGGGTGGTGCAGTCGACACGCTGGAGAAAAGAGATGCCATCCAGAGGGACCTTGACAGGCTCGAGGGGTGGGTCTGTGCAAACCTTGTGGAGTTCACAAGGCCAAGTGCAAGGTCCTGCACCTGGTCAGGCCAGTCTTTTTTCTGTTTAACCAGTGGATTGCCCTCTTACAGAGCAAAGACTTCCTTTTGTGCGCTTTCAGAGATATCCAAAAACATATTGCAAATCAGTTTGTTTCCCAGAAGATTCCTACGTAACTGGAAACTATTGATGGTAGTGTAATTTTCCTCTGAGGACAGGGATAATAAACAGTGGAATATGGCAATCTGATTTGCTTGTTCTCCAAAAATTGGGTTTTTTGTGTGTCACATCCTGTGAAAACGCTGACATTTTTCTCAGAGGCAATCTTTATAAACAGTTTTTAATGAGAACAGAAAACAATAATTACAACTGAATGAGAAAAAATAGAAAAGGATATTAATTTTGTGTGCTGTTCTACTAACTGTTGAAATGTTGATTTCATTTGGATGCAGAGAGTATCAGGCATGGTAGCAACTGAATAGTATTGGGGAAGAAAGTGGTGACCATCAGTGGAGCTGACTGTATAAAAATGGTGAAGCTGGTAATTGCCTCCATGAGGACACAAGGATAAATAAGATTTTCTTCCCTTATTCTTCATTATTCTCAGTGTAAAATCCTCCATTTGTTTTTGATAACATTTTCATGTAATATTTGGAGTGGCTTGAAAGTAACTATCACACAGAAGTCAGGATACCAAATCAAGAAGTCTCTGTTTTCACGTGAGTTTCTCCAGGTCCCCTGTCTGTTTCAAGGTGCACTAATCAACAGTAGGCATATGATGTTTAGGTGAACACTTGAGAACTCCTTTTATGCTTTTTGCTTTTCCTGGGTTACAGAAAGGCATAAATATCAGTCGCCCAGCTCTATCACCTTGTCACTCTGCCGCTGTGCATGAGGCCCAATTAGCTGCTACTATGCATCTAATTTACATATTTTCACAAAATAATTAGCAGCTTTGCTGCGTCTTTGTCTATACCACACCAAAAAAAAAAAAAAAAAAAAAAAAAAAGAGTTTACTCGTCAGGCAATTCTTTGCCAGAAATGCCAGAGACATAGTAGAAATACTGTAAACCTAAAATGTCTGGCACTAGCCCCATCCAGTGCTCACAGTGGAAAACTCAGCAGTATCAGCTTTAACAAAACATGGCAAAGTACAGGCATTTTGACACAGGTGCACTCAGAAGAAGCATGACTGAATGAAACAGGATGCTTAAATGAGTAGATAAATTTTTCTGCAGTCATCTGCAGACAAATTTTTCAAGCATATATTTTAAAGTAAAAGTTCTTTCTTAGTTCTCTTGTTCTGGGGGGTTTTTTGTTTTGTTTTTTTTTTTCCAAATCACTGATTTGTCTCCTTAGCTGGTTTTTTTTTAATGTTGAAAATTAGAATTTGCACTTTTCCAATCCATTTTTTCCATATGTCCACTTACAATCTTCATTTGTGAAGGTATCCACAAATCAGTAGAGTCTGAAATCTAAATTATTTGTCAGTCAGCAGAGGATAGTTTTAGCTCAAAAGTACAGGAGAATTAGTTTCATTTTAATCATTGTGTTCTTGTTTTCACTATGCTTTATAGCTACCCAGTTCTACATGTATACTACTGCTCATTGCTGTCAAAATACAACCCTTCAGATCGTTCTGAAGTATACTGTGTTACAGCACTAAAAAGAAGCAGAACAACAATAATTTTAACATACTGTTTAAAAGATATCTCTGGCTTTTTATCCTTCTAGGTGTCCTGGGGTGTTGTGTCTCTGGCTGGCTGACTTAAGCTTTAGACAGGGAACATGTAAAGTTTAGTCTTGTTCAGAGTCATAGACGCTGCTCATGCTCCAGAAGGATAACTGATCATTGCCCAAATAATCTGTTGTTTACAGATTCTGACCAAAAATTTATCAGTGAAGCTTCTATACGAAAAGCTTCTCCTTTTCTCATGCTTTGACACTGGGGCATTCAGAGGGAGAGCTGACAACTCCGTGCCACTCTGTTAAAAACAGATAAGCACAACCCAAAGAGCACCTTCTGGAGAAGCTGATACCTGGCTTTGCCATCCTTTTTCTGTTGTGGCTTTGTCTGTCCTCTGACAAAATTGCACACCATGCCCTCTACTAGATGGAACTGACTAAGAGGGTACATGCGGATAACTGAGTCAAAAATCGTTTACCAGAGAGAGTGTGTATGTGTGCTTTCAGGGATTCTCTTTAGGCGTACAACTGTTCTAAAACTGTTCAAAATTCAGGTACTTCTTTGTTCAGAACATCAGTTTATCTAATAATTTAGTTTTCCTGCAAGGTTGCTGCTTATTGTTGCTTTATCATCAGAAAGTGGTAGAGTGACTGAGTACTGCTTCAGGTATTATCCAAAAATAGATACACTCACTGAGCCAGCTTGAAGTATACTTTCTCTTTCTTCCCCTCTCCTGGTTGTTTGCTATAGTAAAAGCATTCCTGCAAGGCATTCAGGCAAGGCTTGTCACAGCTGTCAACTAGAAAACAATATTTTTTTAATTCTAAAAAAACCCCAAGCAATAAACAACAACAGAGAAACCAAACATTCCCTGCCCCCAGTCCAAATATGATGATAATTTCTAACAGGATTTATTTTACACTGTACAAGTGAACAAGTGATGAGAATTTCTCAATAAATGGGTTTGATCACTAACTAAACAAGAAACCAGTCATAGCTAAATGCCGTCTTTCCCGTGTCCTGCAAGTAATTAGATGGGAATGGAGAACTCTAGGACTTAACATTGCTGAAAAGTAGAATTATCAACTTTGATGCTCAGAGAAAGCAAAGTCATAAGATGCACTGCTGTGCCAGGTTTTCTAGTGTATAATTTCTAGCATACAGGTTTTTATCACATCAGCTGCCTTGCCTGCACTGGACTCAAGACAGAGGGACTTTTCCATAGGTCATCTGCTCATCAGAGGGATTGGAGTGGCTCTTTTTGGTGCTCTGGATTGACCAACATCTCTGCTGTCTTGTGCTTTGACACAGTTTTCTCTTTTGTGGGTATATAAGTACAGGTGTCTGTTGCTGGTAAGGAGGATACCACATAAGTCCTCTTTTAAAGTTTAACTAATGACTGTAAATTATAGCCTTTTGAATAAGATGTGCTTCTCCAAATTAATCTACGTTTCAGAATTTGCAATAAACAGCACCACATTTGTGCTTCAAAGAGTTTCTTCATACAAAGAAGAAACTTGCCCTCTCCCTTTCCCTCCTTCCCCTCCCCCTCTCCTTCCCAAAAAAATCTAGTGTCACATAACTTGGCAGTTCTGTAAAAGAAAAAAGACAAAATGGAAAGATTTTGCAAATATATTGCCGCATTTAAATGGATCTGTTAGTGTATAAAATAGTCCTCATAGTAGAGGACTAACATGTTGCCTGATAAATTTTCTGTAAATTTCCATGATACAGTTTCACTGTTTTCTTATTCACTCTGCATTACCTGAGTGCAAAAAGCAACACATTTACAGTCCATTTAATAGGTAAGATACACTAAAGCCAAAGACAAAAGCATGCAGAAGGTGAAAATACCTCCTTGGAATATGTTGCCTTTAAGCAAGTCAGTCATCCAAATACATGTTCTTTATATCTACCTGGATCTAACCCTACTCAGAGGTGTACTTGGCAGTGTAATTTCCTGATCCTGTTCCTGCTTGCAGTCAACTGGTAAAATGCCTTTTTCATCAGTGATTATGGGTTACACTTACAGACAGAAGTATTATCTGTGTCCTGCAAACATCACCATACAAATTCAGGAGGAATAAAATAGAATTATTATCAGGCTGTCCTTCAGAATAACTATCCTGAAGCCAAAGAGATTGTCTGAGAGATTAATTTAATCCTGTGCATCATAATAATTGAGAGTCATTCAAATGGAAGTCATCCTGAAGCCTAACAAAAAAAAAAAAAATCAAATGATCCATATACCCACTGCATAACAAATACCAGTCTGTTGGGGTTTTTTTCAGTCAGGATGCAGAGACAGGGGCAACAAAGGAAGCATAAGAGGTTTTTCAGTAACTTCGAGGAATCCAATTTCTAAATGAATACTCAGGGCATGGTTTTAACTAAAAATTCCAGGGCGAAAAAGAAGTTTTATAGATTAATTTACTGCTACAGTTCTGGTTTCAGCCTTCCTATCCTGGTCAATTAACTGTCTAAATATAGATCAATTCTGCAGCACGGGATCTTAGGCCTCATGATCTCTGCTACTCCATAGAAAACAGCCTCTTTTGTCATCAGGATACAAAGAGTTTTGTTCACGTTTTAATTGCTTGTCAGTTGCTGAAATCTTCTGAAGAAAACAGCAAGAAAAAGCTGCAGAATTTGTAGCCATTTGCACTTTGAAGAGCAAACCTTTTACTTCTTCATCTGCTTATTCTGCAGTTCTGATTGGAACTATGAAAAAACTGTGAACAGGCTCCACTGGACCTCTCTCTGGATATATGGGATTCCCTGTAGCTGTGTCTCGCTTTTCTGTTGATGAGAGTAGAAGAGGGAAAGGAATGTCCCAGTGATGCTTCTGTCTGCTCAGCAGAGCCTTCTAATCTTAAATCTGAGATCAGAAGGGCTGTTTGTGTATTGCCTTCCTGCCCACCACTGTGTATTTTTTCACAGGATTGTTGCACATAAGAATGTGGTTAAGGCTGGACACTTCTCTTTCTCTTTAGCTGCAGTGTTTGAAGACATGAATGGCTACCTGTGGAGGGTTGTTTTCTCTAAGTCAGTAAGAAGGGCAAGTGAATTTGGCATGGTGTCAATTGCTGGCATCTCTTTGCTTTTGGCCCCTTGGTCAGGTCTTCCAAGGTAATGGGGGTTTGGAAGACCTGACCTGCCTGGGCTGGGTATCCCTGCCTGTCAGGAGCCAATACTTTAACCACTTGTCTGCTGACACACTGGTATATACATCTAAAAGCCTCACTGCTTAAAACAGTTGTCAAAGGGTTAAAACAAGCTGTTTCCCCATCACCCTTAGGCTTGCTTACTGGCACCAGGAGGAGCTGAGAACAGGAAATGTCAAGCCGTGCTTTGCTTCAGTTTGAGGAACTGGAGGTGAGGGTGGGACAAAGATGAAGGAGGATTCGAGTGTTTAAAGCAACCCTGGTTTTAGTGAAGGTCATTATTGCACTCATTATTACTTCTGGTGTTCTTATAGAATACTATTATTTATACTATTTACTCATGTCACTTCACTCACTTTCCCATCAGCTTTTGCATAGGACAGACCCCTGGCTTGTATTAAATACTGATACAGAGGCAATGTCTGTTTGGAGGTTTTTTGCCTTATGTTTTGCCAGTTCCATATTTGACTCACGTAAGCCCAGAAACACAGTTTTCTTAGAAGAATGTCGTTGTCTATTGGGAACTCATTCTTCTTGTAACCCATTCAGATTCAATCATCTCCCCACAGGTAGGTATGTCATGTTAAAAAGATTTCTTCAGCTACTCCTTCATGCTGTAAGATGTTGGATTTTTTCCATTCTTTTCCTGCTGCATTTAAAGGTGAACTGAGGAACAGAAATTAAAATGGTTAGATATAGATTTATATGCTGAAAGTATCTGAGATATGTGTTGGAGCATTATGGAGGGGAGAGGATGAGACATCCATCAGAGATAAAAATTAATTACCCTTTTAGGACTGTGTTGCTTTTTTCCCTTCATCTGTGAAATCACCTTGGTACTCCCTGAAAAATACTCAGGAAGGCATCCTTCCAGGAAATCATAAATACTAACAAAACAGATAAATTTCTGGAGCTCACAAAGTGGCTTTTTAGCATTAACTTCAGGAAGTAAGTAAACACTTCAAGGATGTGGCAAAGAATAGCAGAAGTTTCTCTTTGCATTCGTTAGAAGTTAGTTCTGTGTTAAATTCTCCTCAGTTGCTGGTCTTGGGCATATTCGGCACTTGGAACGGGTTCAGATTTCTGTTTTGGGTTTTGGATTGGAAAAACAGTGTTTACTTCTGCCTGCATTTTTTGAGGTAAGTGTGTAATCCAAAACTGAGAGCAGGAAAAGTCTGAATGCAGCAATTGTTGCCTAAAATCTGAGAAATAATTCTCTGGACAATTTTGAGTATAGAATAGCAAAAAGCAGTTTTTTAGTTGAGGTGCACCCACCGACAGTATAAGCCTTTACAATTTTATGATATCATCTAATTACAATATCTGGACATTACCTCATTGGTTACACCCATCCCCAAAACTGTCCCTCCCATCAGACCACCCTTGCCACACCTCCCGAATTTGAGTCAGTGGTCTCACAACAACTACCCCTTCCTCCCAACCCTCATCCTCTTTGTCATCTGTGTCCTCCTTGGAACAGTTTCAAGGCCTCTGAATAGTTTTGTCTAGTTATATCAAGTGGTGTGACCCTGTTTTGTCTTATTCTGAGTACATTTCTACAGATAAGGTGTTTTTCACCTTGCTGAAATCTTGACGCACTTTAGGAATCTAATTCAAAGGTACTTACCAAACTAAAAGTACTACCAAGTTATACTACAATTTTATGTAAGATAGATTTTAAGGCATAACAATACAGAAGCATACTCTGGAGTGTCATTCATTTCCTGGAGGAAGTGCATCTGCTATCAGAAGCTCTGGGATGGAGAGTTTCTACTAATAGTGGTTTGAGTGTTCACTCAGCACAGAAAGACTTTGAAAGTTTTAAATATCTTTTCAGATGTTTGAGTGTGCCTGTCTGTGTCTCTCTGTTTGATTTTCTGGTTCCCTTGTCTGTCTATCCTTTTTATTTCATTTAATAACCAGCTGAGATTGGGTATCATAACACCTTAAGCCAAAGAGTAAGCAGTTCAAGTTTTCCTACCTTCTCAGAAGAGTCAGTCCACAACTTGTTATCATGTCCTGTGTTTGCGGAGTACCCTTATGTGCTTTTAATTGGTAATTGGTAGTCAAGAACATACCTCTGCATCTTTCACAATATAAAATGAACAGTGAAGTTTCAGAGAAGCACGAAACCCGGAGGACTCAGGAAACACTGAAGAAGGTTCAGCTCTGAGTTTGTTTTAAAGACAGTGCTCAGCTGTGGCTGTGCACCACCAGAATAACTAAGGAGCTAGATCTCTGTGGAGGTTTGAGGGGCTCTTTTCCACTAAGTGGAGTGGGACTGTGTGTTAAGGTCCCTGGTGCCTGTCAGAATCGGTGAGAGATATTCCAGCAGGCTCTGTGAAGGGTGGGTGATTAATTTTTAAAGGTAAGTCTCTCAGAGGGGGCAGAATTTGGCAAGCAGGGGCAGTTTGCTCTGTAACAGGCTCAGCAGTAGGCTCTGCAGCACACAGCATACCTCATGGTGCTGCCCAGATGGGGTTGGAAATGAGGGTATGACCCTTCTCTCATTCTCACCAGCATTCTGAGTGAAGCTTTTGCTTCACCAGTGTCATAATTATGTCAGTCTTTTTAAGAAACCATTTCCTGTTTGTTTTTCTCCTCTATTTTAAATTTCTCTAAGAAAATAATGAGTGTAAGTAGGTCACTCCCACAAAGCTTGTACTGATTTACTATCACAAGTATCATGGGCTTTTTTTTTTCTTTAAATCTCAGTTCACTGTCATTGACTGAAATGACTGAAAGCTCAAGCACATATATGTGCAGGAAGGCAGTGCAATTGTACTTCTGTGGCTTTCATTTACCAGTAACAATATAGGTCAACACAGACAATGTTTCCGTGTCAGGGATGTTTAGTGTCAGAGATGTTGATATTTTGTAAGTTTTAACATACTGCTGGCTTTACAGCTTTGGTGAGCATTTCCAAATAAGTAGCGAAGCAGCTGTTGGGGCTGAAGGCCTGTTAGATAGTTGCAGGGGGCAACTTGCAGGGCCATTTGCAGTAATGTTCTCCTGATAAGGTGGAGAAATAGGATTTATGGAGAAGTCTGTGGCTATAGCTGTATAACCAAACAAAAATCCAAATATTAAGGGAGAGAGAGGCTTGGAGTAATTTTGTATTGTAATTATATATATATAGTAATATTGTATTACAAATAGTAATTTGCATTACTGTAAAAAATAAATTTGCCTCTACAGAAAAGTTAGGAATGGCATGATAGGTTCCTGCTTCATGACTCTCATGGCAAACTAGTTTAAAGCCATCTAGTTAACATCTTATGCATAGATCATCTGGGCTCCTAGTCTTTCCTTTTCCTGGAGCCATTCATCCCTATCTAAACTCCTGCCCCTGAAGCTGTTGCGGCTTGCCTTCCACTGTGCCTGAAGAAGCATGACCCAGGTTTTAATGACTCTGATACAGTTCACATACTCTCATTACTGCTTTTCTAACAAGATAAGATGCTACTGCCTGACTGCAAATAGCTGTTCAGCAGCAGCTGCAGAAAAAAACTGTAGTGTTTTACCTCTACATCTAATTAATCTTCAGCTAAGGGAAAAAAAAAGAAAAATGAATAATTTAAAATCAGTGAAGAGAACACAGATTGTGGCAATGAATACTTCGTGAGTGTATTTCAACTCCTCTTTACTTGCAGCAGATATGCTGAGGAAAGTGCTGCACAGTCGCTGAAATGTGTGTGCCACCTCAGCCTGTAACAAAAACCCTGTCATCACCCTGCATAGGCAGCTCTGAGTGCAGACCACTGGGCAGCGCCTGGCATCCTCCGCTGGGGAAACCAGCTTTGAAAACGGTGTCAGGGCCTGTCAGTAGAGCTTCTGCATGGTGTCAACAAACCACATCAGAGCTTGTGGTCACTGCCCTGGCCTGCCCTGCCCTTCCCAGGAGGAGCTTCCTGATGGTTTCACATCAAACTTAGTCCTGATGGATTTTAGCTTCTAGACGCCTACTTTGGTTGGTGGTAGTTGGCATGGTCTTAATGCAATAGTGTATTATATGTTGCCTGTCACTATTCCCTAGCATAGTTGCTTTTTCTGATCTCCCAAACAAAGAAGACAGGGAGGCATTTTGTATCTGCTTATGTATAAAACAATAAGAAGCTGTCCAGCACTGTGTTGAGTTCTGCATTTGGTGTTTGTTGTTCTGAAGAAATAAGCCTAAGTGCAGCTGTTTGAAATAAAAACAAAACAACCCAGCCTCCCTCCTCCAAACATTTAAGGACAAAAGAAGATATTTTTTCATAAACTAGTCACCTTTGTGACCTTTAACAAACTACAGGAGAAGCAACTGCTGATTCAGCTTACTGTGGAGATCGCACATTACTGTATAAATTACTGTACTAATTACCATTGTCTTTATAACAAATGACAACATTCCATTCTGTTATATGTAAATAGCAAGATGAATCTACAAGAAAGAAAAACTAGTTAAAGGCCTGAAAACCTGTGGGGTGGCGGGAATCCTACAATTCTGTGTAGGATTTTAGGTGGAGAAATAATCTGCTAAACACAGGGTAAGATACAGTTACAACACTGTCACAAAGCTGTTTGCATTAGATCTTAATTATCTTATACATTATAACAAATTATTCAAGCAATCTGAGAAATTTCCAGACACTTCCAGTAGCTTTATAACTCTAGATAGGTTTTCCAAGGGAAATGCTGTGTGGTCTGGTTTATGTGGATGGCTGTTGGTCAGACATCTCATAATGTCTTTCCAGAAAATCTGCTGACAAATACGAAGTTTTATAGAACGGAGAGAGTTTGTATCTGAGTGCCTGAAAAGCAGATCAAATAAAATCCTGTGTGGATCCGCAGTTCCTAATGGAGTCAGCGAATGATTCAAGACCCCATCCTAGAGATGAAAACCACAGCTCTGATCAAGTCCTCAAGCAGATTTGTGTCCATGTGTCCTTTGTGTACACGTGTAGGCAGAAATAACTAGGCAAAGAAGGT
>JAWMRA010000090.1:22601055-22657441 GCA_035584735.1 Pseudotriccus pelzelni | reverse complement strand
ATACGATGGCAAAGCACAGTTCAGCCTCTGGTTCTATTCCAAACTGCTCTTCACATTCCTCAGAGATGGCACAAAGTAAAAGCGAGGCAAACCCAGCAGGCAATGGGGTGAAAAACAGATCTTACTGATTAAAAAAAAATAGACGTAGAGCAGATGACCCTCATGGTTTGAGAGCTTGGATTATATTTAATATGTCACAGCAATTAGAGCATTTCAAGTGAATTGACAGGTCGTCTGCAGGTGTCATCCCCTTGTGCCTGCATTTTGGTAAGTGGAGGCGTCTTGGCACTGTAAAAGCCACACCCCTAAAAGCCATAGTGTGGGTAATTACTAACCATTCACTAATAAATATGGCACAGAGGGTAGCAGTAGTTAGGAGATTATATGCATGAACAGTAATGCTCTCTTGATGGAAGCCAAATTGTATCACTTTCCACCAGTCAAATAGTAAAAAACCCCACAACACAAAACCAAAAATAGGCCATTCTGGAATTTGACACTTGTAATATATCAGCAGGAATTGTGTCACAGAGTATTCCTAGAGCACCACAAAGTCTTCTAGGCTCGTCTGCTCTGTAAATCAGGACTTTTTTTTTTTTTTTAAGCAGGGTTAAACACTTATCATGTTACTTTCTGACTTAAAATGGGCAAATGTCACTAGCTGGCAGTACTCGTAGGTGTCGTTGCTGTTCATAGCAAGGGGCTGACTTCTAAAAAGTCATCCCTTTCACCAAGTGAAGGAAGGTGTTTGCTGAGCACAGCTACCTTTATGTGGATGGAGAAGAAAAACAGCAAAGTGGCTGGGAACACACTGAGCTAAGCTGCATCCTTTATGGCTTGTAGCCTCTGGCTCAGTGATGCTGTCATTTTAGATGAATCATCAAAAAGTTTTTTTCCTACACAGTGGCAGCAATGTACAGGAGGGAAAAAACAGGAGGGAAAAGACAGCCAGCAGATGCAGTGATACAGTGACAGAATTCTGGCCAGAGTTTGGAAGACCTTGGTCTGAAGATAGATAATCTGTGAGTAGTTATCCAAGTTTTGTGCCACTGTGCTGTGCTGGAGTGCATTTCACTTACAGTCCTTTCAGGTTCTCCTGGCTCAAGGAGTAAAAATCAGATGTTTCCACAAACTGTTTTGTTCTGGTCCCACCAGGAAAGTGCTTAGTAAACTAAATGCATGTGCACTTTATACTATATGTTAGCAGAATACAGAAAGCTATTCCACCACCTGTTTTGACTTTCTGACACTTTATCGTAGCAAGTGATCAGAGAAATAAGCTAACAATGCAACCTAAAAACTCTATTATCCAGAGTTTCAGTGGCACACAAAGGTAAGACCTGCTCAGATAAGCCCAAGAATTGTCACCTACCCTCTCAGTTGCCATCAGAACAGCCATACCAAGATTATGGCAAATTAATCTGCCTACTTGTTTGGCTAATTTTTTAGAAGCTATGGCATGATCAAGTGTGAGGAGACAAATAGTGTATACCAGTTGAAAAAGGCTTCAAAAATAACCCCCCCAAATCCTAATAATCTGCGATGTTGCTTTTATCCTTCTCAAAGAGGGTGATATGTGGTACCTAAATGGGACCTACAAGAAAGATAGAGAGGGACTTTTGGCAAGGCCATTTAGTGACAGGACAAGGGATAATGTCTGTTGGGGTTCCCATCCCAAACAACCTGAATGCTCCTGGCAGATGAGCAGGAACTGTGATAAAAGTGCTACCTTAGTTTGACACAGCATTTTGTTGCTATTAGCCAGCATTCCACAAGCTGATTTCATTCAATGGGCCTATGGGAATCATACTTCATGTGAACCCACTGGAAAAAATAATTCCAAAATGTAAAATACAGAGGAGAAAAATTAACAAAACAATTAAACCCCCTGAGGGATTTACTGGAGTGTGATGTAGAAGGTCAGCCTGTTCTGCTGTTTGTGACACTGCCACTTCAGGTGCTGGGAAACAGAGTGTTTTGTTACTTCTGATTGGTGTGCTCTTGCATTTCCAGGAGTTGTCATATCCAAACTGGTCTCTTAAAAGTAATCAAATACTGGAATAGGAATATAACAAACCTCCAAACTCACACCTAAGATCAAACTAATGTCTGAAAATTTGCCCTCTGTAAAACAAGTGGTGTGAAAGCCTTACTGGAGAAACTCAGTCATTCACAGATTGGAATAACAAGTGGGACTGAACTCTATTGCCATTTCCTGTTCTTAGTTTGGAGGTGCTTTTGCGGGATTCAAAGTGGGCCTAATCCATTCATTCAAAACAATTGCTCTAACATGTCGGGCTATTCCCTGGGTCTGTGGCCCAGCCAGAGTGTCATTATTAGACCCAGATAGGATGGGTCATATTCAGAAGGATGAAAAAAGCTACTCCTTTCATGAAAATGAAAGAGAGATGTACAGAGCAGAGAAACATGCATCTCAAGTGAGTAAAAGAGAAAGCTATTTCTTTGAACCAGAATAAAAGAATAAAAAAAATAAAGAACGATATGATATTTAACATATATCATGATAAAATGATATATGATATTTTCCTAGTGAAACAGCCGAAAACCATTAGCTATTACTTTTTTTTTCAAGTACAAACTCTGAAATAGTTTTTTTTTTACCCTTCTAATTTCTATATGAGAGTAAAAATATCAACTGTTGCTTATGTACTTTTATATTTAAATGAAGTTCAATCAGAATACCTCTTCTATAGTTGTTTCTACTGTCCAAACTTTAAGCACTTCAGGTTGGGGTTTGGTGGTTTCTTTTTTGGTTGGTCAGGGGTTTTTTGGTTGGTTTGCTTTTCTTTTGTTTTGTTTTTCTTAAGTGTCTGTGCTGCACTGCCTCTAGCCTTCTATTCTGAGCCTAGGGTGATGTGAAAAACATGAGGAAATGTCTAAATCCTTTTGTCTGCTTCTTTCTGCAGGCTAAAGCCTTTTTCTTGGATGTCAAACCCAAATCTATACAAGTCAATTATTGAAATTCTGCTCAGAGTAAAGCTACAGCAAGGAATTATCATGCTAGAAATGGCACTGGAGCTGCCAGTGCTTAAGGTTTGCTGTGAAATCGCTACATATCTTTTTAATGCTGAGATAGAAACAGCTGTATTTTCTTTCAAAGTGAAATGCAACATGCTCTTTTTGTAGGCTTTAACTAAAAATCTACTTCTGTAATTGATGGGCAGAATGAAATTTCTGATCAGAAATTATTTCATAGATTTGTAATTGTTCTTTGATTTTGGTGGAGTTTTGGTTGGCTTTTTTTTCAGTATGTTTGGGGGGATTTTTTTATTAGTGCCTCCTCTAGCACTTGTTTTGGGAAAAATCATAGAAAATTATGTCATTTGGCCCAAGGAGATCCTTCACAGGCAGAAGGTACTATCAGCTCTTGTGAATACTCAATTGGCCCTGTTCTGGAGCACTTAACGAGGATTAAGAGAGGGAGATGTAATTCTAAGCAGAATATTTATTTATGTGTGGGACATAATGCATTTTCAAAGACCATGACAGGAAATTAACAAGTTAAATCTCATTAACTTTGTTCCTGTAGCAATACTTATTCATTAAGATGTCAGGCAGTATAATTAATTCTTGAAAAATGAAAATAGAAGAGAATTGGTGATCTATGGTAAAAGGAGAAAAGCAAATAATTAGACAAGTAGGTTCTTGTAGATCAATTGCAAGACAGCTAAAAACAAGTATCCTGAAATTAAACCTTTTATAGATTATCTGTATAATACGGATGTACATGTATCTCTTAATTCTCTCTGTATGGAGGCAAAATACATACATAACAAAACTAGATAATTTCAGTGTCATGTTGTGGTTTGTCTGGGTTTTTTTTCCACAGCCTCTCATTTACCATGAGTCCAGTTCTGCTAATTCAGCATCTCAGCCCAAAATCACATTTACTCATGTTTTATAGTACAATCTTCCTGGAAGCTCTTAATGTTGCTTTATATTCCTGTTCATGAATTAGTCAATCAGTCACTTCTAGAAGGCTTTGGATATAAACCCAAATTTTAAGTGCCACCACACTATGATTAATCTTACCTTGAATTCTCTGTGGACAGGTCTGTGCACTGCCTGCAATGTGTAGGGCATAACTTCATGCCAGTTATTTCTGTGTTATTCCTCTCCCCTGGAGTGAGAGATTTGTCACTTGAATATGGTCTGCCTCAGTCAGAGGTTGGACCTTGCTTTGTCTCCAGAGAGAGATGCACTCACCTCTGATGGTTAAAAAGATATGTTACATTTTACACCAAAAAGGATTCAAGTTCTCAGGTCCTAGTGTAAATTTGGAAAAGTAGTGACTGTTACAACCAAAAGGAAATGCCTCTGAGAAGGGCAATGGCTGTAAGATCAGTCAATTTCATTGAGTCAAAAGCCATTTTACTGAACTGCTGAGGGCTACAAACTGTATCAGTATATGCCACACCAGAAATGCTCTCCCATCTCACCTTTGGGTTATTCTGTCAACTTCAAAATCCTTGTTCATGAATGTAATGTGAATCAACAGTAATTCAGCTAATGGAAGTGCTGATTAAATAAATATTTACAATCTATGGATTTCTATTGTCCTAATATAATTATATTTTTCTCATTTGAGGTTTATTCATATTTTTTGTTCTGCAACACTTCTTTCTCTGAGTGTGCATTTTTTTAATTTACCTTTTAAAAACCTGACATCCTTCTGTAGACAGCAGAGGGAGCTGTATCATTTACTTATGTGAGCCTTTGGCTCTTTGGATCTTCTCTGTTTACTCTTTTTTCACTTCATCTAAGCTAGAAAGATTCTTGTGCCTTAAAATTTCTTTAGAAGGCTCTGGCACAGTGGCAGTCACATAGTTAGTTTGAAAAACTGTTGCAGATTTCGAATAGGTTACCTTTTCCCAGGTTTTTCATTTAAAGTTAACCTTGCCAGATATTTCTAGAAGTTCTACACTCTGCATTATCTTAACAAAAAATACTGCATTTTGAAATTATGTCTTTAGAGTTTACACAAAAACCTTGCAATCAGAAACATGTTTGAAAGAGTTGTATCTTACAGTCAAGCAAGAGTAAAGGTGAAGTCTGAAAGTTGTGTGGATCCCTATGCTTGTAGATAGAATCTCAGGATGTGTGTTACAATAAGACTCTTCAGTAGGAGAAGGCTCCCTTACAACTTTTTCTAACAGATTCTCTTACAAATCACAGCACCCTCTCCCCTGGGCTACACTCAGCAGGGTTTAAGGGCAAGGAGTTACCTGGGAGTGGAGCTGTTTAGTCCTTCTGCAGCTCCATTTGTAAGACTAAAGAATAATGGCATTATTTTAAGTCAGTGTCCTCTTTCCTCCGGTGTAATTTGTGTGGTCTTCTCAGAGAGGCTGCCTCCTGATTGCCTCCTTCCGCCTGAAGACAGCTCTCGGTGTGATGGTATCACCATACCCCACCTTTGAAAGCATGCCTTTTGCTTGTCTTTTTACCACTCATAACTAGGAAATGTGTTTCGCCTGATGTTATGTTCTAATCAAAACTTTATTCTGGTACAAATTATTACAGAGCTTACACTTTGCTACGTATTTAAAAAAAAAAAAAAAATATTTTTTCCTCTCAGAGAGCTCAGTAAGAGCTCTTCCACTGTTGTAGCACTACAGTTTGTCTTGTTCTGCTTGTGTGCAGGTGAAAAAGCATGTGGGAAACAAAAGTATGTAGAACCTGTCCAGAATCTCCTGCAACCACACAGCATGAAGTCAGAACCTAACCATCCAACACTCTCAGCCATTTCTCTGGCTCTGGCTTAGATTCACTGTCTCACAAGGGGAAGGGGGGAAAAAAAATATTGGTTTACAAGGTAAAAAACCCCACAAAACAGAGGGACATTCTGCTTGGTATGCTGTACCATGAAGTCTGCAGGTCAGTGATGTGGGAGCTTGATGCAGGAGAAGACCCCTGAATGTTAATGCATGTACACAGTTTTTGGAAATAAGATGTATTTAGAAACAGTGTCATATGACTATTGAATTTTTAATTATTCTAAAGAAAGGAAATAGTATTGCTTTATAATGTAATAAACTGGTTTTAGTCACTTGTTGCAGGAAACATGTTTTGTAGTCTGTCAAATCATCAGCACATACAGGGTTTTTTAACAAACATGTATTTGACTCAGAAGTTGTTAACTACTTACTCAGTTTCTGCATTATTCCAAAGTAGCAATACCTGGAGATTATATGGAAGAGGAGAAGCAAGAGGATAATGAGAATGAAAAAAACACTAATGTCCCAACTTTGCTTCTCTAAATTGGAGCCTATCTGTAGTGCATTCCTTGCCTACAAAAGCAAACATTGGTGGCAGAATGTTAAACTAACAGCAAATTAAAATAGGGGCTCAGTTATTACAATCCTCAGTGTGAAAGGATTTATGCTGACTCATTCCACCCAAAATGGTGTTCGCTTCTGAAACATGACTAACATGCTACTTCCAAGTCTAGCCAAGGCTAGCAATAAAATCTTTGCCATGCAACATCCTGCCTGAAAGTGATCCACTTCACACCAAAGGGAGGGATTTTTTCTATTTTGGCAAACCCTCATTTTTCATCTGGATGGAGAGAGCACATCCACTGCAGCAGCAGGCATTCTGTCTGTGCTTTCAGGGAACAGCCTGTAACAACAATTGACATTTTTCTTTTGAAAGCCTATATGCCTTCATTTAGAAAGATACTGCTCAAACAGTGCTGAAGGAGCAAGCTCTTTCTCTTAACAACACCATGTTCTTCTGTTATTCACAATTTCACTAAAAAGTGAATCTTTTAGAGCCATTTCCTTTCCTGTGTGATGAAATTGGTCATTAATTTTCATACTCATGTTTCTTTTTTATCTTTTTTATCTATCAGTGCCTGCAAGCCCTGGACTTCATTCAAACCAAGTGATGCACAAAGACCTCAAAACCACTAACATTCTTCTTGGAATGTATGAATCTGTCAAAATGGGTGGTTATTATTGGTCTGGCACAGCATTCAGGGAATGCAATGTGGGGCTGCATGAGACTGACTGCCAGTTAGCCAAAAATAGTTATTGTGTGAGTGCAGGGACCCCTGCTGCAAGCTGAGAGAAGAGCTGCAGTGTGCAGAAGTCATCATGAGGAGCAAGGTGTCAAGAGTGGCCTTGGTTTGTGCGTGTCCCTTCCAGAGGCATGGAGTTACAATCCGAAGCTTCAAATGAATAGAAGTGGCCAGTTCCGTATTTCCTTGGCTACAGCCCTGAGGAAACAGAGCATGGCCACTTTTCCAGGCAGATCCAACACCACGCTCTCAGACTGAGGGGAGAATGCTTTTGCTTGGTTTCCTAATTCTAGCTGGCTTTAATGATGTTTGTTTTTCTCCTCGGATGGTTTTGACCTCTGTGCTCACCTCACTCTTGAGCAGAGCAAACAAAGCTTGATGGTCAGGACTCTTTGCTGGAGAATATGTAACAAAAGAAGTGGACATCTGGTCATTTGGTATTGTGGGAATAGAGATGGTGGAAGGAGAATCTCTTTATTTTAAGGAAATCCATTTCGTGGTAAGGTGCAAATACCCTCAGACACCAGTGTCTTTCTGATCTGTCGCATGTTCTGCCTCCCATCAGACAAAATCCAAGTCATGTCAGCTTTAACTAGTTTCACCAAGGTCCACTTCTAAAAATGTCCCTGGAGCACATCATCTTCTGCTGTAGCTTTGGTTCCATCAATAGGAGAACCTCAGAAGAGAAGTGACATGCTGCTAGTTGAGAAATGTGTCATTTTGGCTGTAAGCAATGCTTGAAATTCCTCATGTGCTTTTTGAATTCTCTTTGGGCTTTGTCTCTGAATGACAAGAATTTTTCAGTAGCAAATAACTCCCATTTTTGATGGGACTTGCCCATTTTGACCCAGTGGTTTCCCCCACCGCCATCTACTAAGTTGTCCCACATTCTGTTTAAACTGTTTTTTCTTGCTTTCTTTACATCCATTACAGCCAATTATCTGCAGCTCACAGATGTGCCCAGAGAAGCTCCAAGAGATGTATCACAGGCCCAAAATGCTTGTTTAAGATGTCACAGCACTGCAGCAGCAGGCTGTTGTGTGTACAGTAGCTTTGTTGCTTGGCTTTTCCCACTTTTTTTTCCCCTTATTCAACCTAAATTTTCATTACAGAAAGGAGGGAATTAAGTACTGTACCTTTCATACAGTGGTAACAAATGTAAAGGGTATTTCACATACGTCACTCCGTAGGGATCAGGACCTAAATCACTGGAAATGCTTCAAGTAGCAATTATTCACGCCTGATGGAGATCCCAGTGGTACATGCAGTCTACTCACATTCAGAATACAGTGAGTAATTCTGTTGGTGGCTATGTGAAGTAGGGCTATAATATGGTTGGCCATAAAGATCAGAGAAAATTTCGTGCAAATGGATTTTTAATAAACTGGGTACACTGTGAAATCATTAGGACTCCTTCTGAAAAGTATCTAAATCTTTTTTGGACTCTGTTCCTAGTGCAATTCACAGAGCATTTCTGGACACAGGAGGAGCACGTGCAGCATGAAGTACTCCTCAGAAAACACACATCCTTCACACATGCCCAGGCTTCTCTGGCCATACCCACCACATACCAGAATGGGAACTTCATACTCACCTTTATTTCGGTGCTTCTTATAAAATCCATCACTGGCATGATCTTTTTCCCAGTGTTTTCCCAAAATGCATCTGTTTCTTCTTCCGTGGTAGAACTTTCTAGTCTAGGAAGTGAAATCACAAAACCTGTGCTTATCCACATCCATTTTGCATAAAGGATTTATCAGGATGATGGGTAAACTGGAAAGGAGTGAAGAGTATGTATGGCGAGAGCTCTGTGGGCAGTCAGTGCTGCTGGCACAAAGAAATGGGTCCTGAGAAAACCCCCTTCCCACTTCATTTAACAAAGGACATGGAAATCACTCCTGAGCTATCTGAGCTGTTAAGCAAGTGTGTGTATCTGGAAAGATTGGCAGTTCTTAAATTAAAGACCTTTCCATGACTTTTCCAATGTCTTTATTTCTGAGGCCCAGAGTCAATAAATACTGCTGGTGAGGCAGAGATTCAACCCTCTCTGGCAACAGGTGAATTCCACGAGGATCTGGAATAGGAAGAGGAAGATAATTTCCACTGTCACATTTCTTTTCAGTTGTAAGAAGAGTTACTTTTTTGGAGGGAAGGAAAAAAAACCACAAAAACCAAGAAGAAGTATAAGGAGTCAGATGTACTCCACAAAGCTTGCCAAAACAAAAGTGACCGAACCAATCCATGCAGCTCCAACCAGGAATTGAACTCCCAGTCCTCTATGGTGTCCAGGCAGGTTTTGAATATCTGTAAGGCCAGAGACTCTAAAATTTCTGGGAAATCTCTTCAATATCTTGACCACCCGTTTTCCTAGATTTTCATTTATGCCCACTGCTTCTCATTCTGCCGCTGGATCCTGCTGAGAAGACTCTGCTTCCATCTGCCTTACTTCTTTCCATCAGGTTTTTATACATTTTGATGAAATGTATGTAATAGTCAACATCTTTGTATTTTACTTTCAGCAAATGCCTTGGTTAGCAGAGAGGGGCACAGTTTGATGTCAAAGTTGTGTCAGGCCCAGACTGTCCACAGAGAAGTAAACACCCCTGCTATTTAAGGCCAGATGTGTGCTTCCTTTTGGGTAACTGAGGACTGGGAGAAGTGCAGCAATTGAGTGGATTAGCTAAATTGAGACATCTCCAAGGGTGGTTATACCTCACTTTTCATCCAGAGTAAAGAGGGTTCTGAAGCATTAGGCTGTGGAAGGCAGAACTTACAACCTGCTAATGGTTAAGCTGAAAACCTTTATATACCAGCTACCCTCATAAATGGGGCTTTCCAGCACTGGATAACAGATGGTAAGATCTTGCTCTTTAACCTAGGGTACCCAGTGCCTGCTGCAAGTGTAGAAGCAATTTGTGTACTTGGGACTCCAACTCATGTGAAATGGATGCTTTTAATAGAACTAATGGATATCTCCAATAGTTTCTATTACTTCTAATGTACTTCTGTGATGTATAGACTGAATAGAGACATCTGAAGCTGTGCATTTCAGTTACTGACTTCTTTTGTGTGCATGTTTTAAAATAGTATTTAAAAAATATTACAGCAGATTAGAAAGTTAATGCATGCCACAGTGTTAAATGAAGAATGCTTGCAAGGGCACTTCAATGCCCTTCAGGTAAATGACAGTGAGACCTGAGGACTCGAAATGCAGACAGTATTAAAACCTGTTGGGTTGATGAATGACTCTCTGATTCTTTACTTCTGTGATGTATTGGTCCATACAAAAATTTGCCACAAAAGAGGAAGTTCACATCAAGTGGCAGAACAGTCAGCTGTGTCTGCTTGATAGCACTGTGTGAGACAACAAGCTGTTTGGACCTGTAAAAATTCTGTACATAAAATGGAGCAGTTCCAGCAGAAGCTGATAGCAGCTTTGCCTGGAAGTATAGAAAACACCCTTTGGAAATCCCTTCTTATTCACCTCACTGATCCATAGGAACCCAGCTGGACTGCAAAATGCAATGCCCATGCTTCAAAAAACCCTGGCCAAGGAGACTTTTATGAAAAATATATGTTTGAATTTGTTTCTCTTTTTTTATTTTTGGAGTTATCCCTTGGTCCAGTGAATCTGTGCACTCTGTAAATGTGAAAGAAGAGTTCGGACCCTAGGTTCTAAGGCAGAGTTGGTTTATTTCAGTTTGGGCTGGGTGCCACTGGAGTGGGACCCTGAACAGAGAAATCCCTGGGCCTTTATACCCTTACAGTCTGTGCACACGATCTTCACACACTCTTTATGTGTCCTGCACGTGCCCCTTGGTCCAATGGTGATTTATGGTCCAGGGTCTTCTTATACCTCACTGGATTCTTTCTCCATGTCCATGTGCCAGTAACTGCTCTTATCTTCCATCTTGGGGCAGCCTTGGGGCCTTCCAGGGTCTCAACCCTTATCTGAAGATAGTCAGTCTTTCTCTGTTTCCTCCCCTGCTTAGCAATTCCTGCTAATGAACAGAGTTCATTTAAGCATGTTTTACACTAAGTTTTCAGCAGGGCCCACTCATGTTAAACTGTAAGCAAGTTACAATTAAACTTAAACCTACACAATTAATATCTAATATTCTATAAGTAAACTTATTTTAATCCCCAACAATATACTCCTAGTTTATGCCTAGCACCAGTGCAAGTTCTGCCTGTCTCCTGGCCACACGAGTCATCTCAGCACCCTTGTTTGTTGGCCTACTCACTTTTAATAAGGCTCTTGGTGCTTCTATTTGAGTCAGCCTGGTGTATGTTGGTAACATTACTCCATACTCTGCTGTGATAAACCTGTATTGTAACCAGTCAAATATCCATCCACAAAGCAAGTATCAGAAGAGGACATCTTTTACTCTCTCAAGCATCTTTCTTCAAGTCTTATGGGATGACATGATCCACCCAGCTGGGAAGTCACTGTGGTCTGATGGTCAGTTATGAGCTGGTGAGTCACAAGGGGATGAGGGGATGATATGTGTAAAACATGAAGTTAGCTGGTATGTGAAATTTGGATAGGATAAGTCCACTGAATCCCTCTTGGTTGACTTGACACCAGAAGCTCAGGACAATCAAGCCTCTGTTTGTCTAACCTAAGGATGAGAGACCTTTCTGGCAGGTCAAATATCACTGTTTTGAAGCATTTTCGTATGATATTTTTAAGAGGCCATATCATACTACAGACTGCATAAGGGGGTAAAATAAGCAAAAGTAAGTAAGCCCTCTTGTATGTAGTAGGTAGCAGTTTATGATTATTCAGTGAAATTATTACATGAAATACAAATTGAATGTCTCAGATATATCCAGGCTAGTTGTAAAAGTGTGGTTGACAATACGTAGTATGCTCCTCAGTCCTATGCTTCATGATAGTTGATGCATGGCTGCCTCTGATAGCATTAAACAACTAAAAATATATGTGTATTTTGCAAATGGGCAAAAACTGACCATCAAACTGGACAATGAAAGAGCAGTAGCATGCCTTGTATCATACAGGTGTGATAGAATTTTTGAAGTAGATTATTTCTACTGGCCAACTTTTGCATTCAAACAGGAGCCTGTCTTAATTATCCTTGCTGAGCACATGGGGTTATAACTTTCATTGTTGCACTGAGCTTAGCAGTTTTGTTTGAAACACAATGAAATGAAATGGAATACTGCAATAAGTTACCACTCTGCTATCAGTAGCTCTTGGAAAATATAAAAAAATCTAAGATGGCAATACCTAATGCAATATGTATGCAGACACCATATCTACATAACTAGAAAAAAGAAAACCCTGCATATGGAACGAAAGATTTCATGACTTCAGTCTGTTCCTGCTCTGAACAGTATATACACTTCTACAGCCTGTGAAGGCAGAGGTTACTGTGTGATATACACATACATAACTGTAGTAAAACAGTATTGATGTATTATATACAGTTAGAGCTATACACAGTTCTACACAGCACATCACATTTTGGGCTCCAGCAGATTGAATTTTGGTTTTCTTCAATACATCACTGATGAATGAAGATTTGTCCCCTCTTAAGCAGCTTCTTCAGCGGAGCAATCAATGCCTGCATAAGTAAACTTCTCATATAGGGTAGTATTCACATATGTCTGGGAAGGAAATAAAGAGAAAAAGTGTGATGCAAGGTGCATTACCTCAAGAAACCTCAATAACAGTGAAATTAGTTATGGCCTAATTATTTTCTATGGATTCATTCTTACTTTCCTTTCTTCTAGCATCCTGTTCAGTGACACCAATATCTGAGCAAATGATGGTCTTTCATATGGTTTCTCTCTCCAGCACTGTCTCATTAGGTCATACCTTTAAAAATCAAACATCAACATTTGATAGTTTAGATATATGGATTAAAACTGCAAATTCATGCTTATTGAAACATTGCACACATTTCATTTATCAGAGGAAAATACATATTATACATACTAAACGTAGATGGAATTGCATTTTCCATGGCTGGTTGCTGTCTGAAAAGAATTTTCTTATACTCCGAAATAATAAAAAAGCTCTCTTTGAGTTAAAGCCCAGTCATATTGTGTAAAGAACAAGGTATCTGGTGGAAGCTGAGGCAGAAACTTACACTTCATCGTCACAGTTGAGAGGCTTTTCCAGTCTGTACCCTTGAGGCAGTTTTTCATATAGTTCTGCACATGTCATTCCACAATACGGTGTTCCACCTAAGGCAAAGTTCAACCATAGTCATGAACAGAAGGGGCTTTTAATAAAAAAAAAGTTTAATTTCATAGTAGAAATGGAAAGGTATGACTGACATAGCAATAGGTACATTCAACCAATGTTAGGGAACATTTTGAAGCTACGTTTTTGTAGCTTGATACACAGTATTGAAGAGAAAAATAAAACTAAGTATCAGATTTTATGATCCCTGGGGCTGGACTAAATATCTCTACAAGTCTGAGAGCCTGCATCTGATTGTATTTGAACTATTTTTCCAATAGCCTTCTTGTCAATAGGCAAGTCATTCCTTCATCAGCATTGTATTAATAGGATCAGGTATGGACTCATGGGGCTATTACTGTCAAGCTGGGTTTGCTCCTTTCTGCAGGTTGTTTAGTTGTTTAGACTTGATTTTCTTCACTGCAGTGTGTTAGTTCCCATCCACATCTAGTGCAAACCCACTTAGTAAGGAAAGCTGGAAATAAATTAGAAATCCAGCGTTCATGATCAGTCCAGTATGCAACCTTTTGGAGAGCAGACTTTGGGGCACATGTCCAGGGCAAATCATAAAGGGGGTGTAAAACAATGATATTGAATGTTTTGAGGCTGTATCACAATCGTTATGAATAGAGGTGTGTGCAGAAACCGACTCTAAATTTTATTTGAAGATCAATGTTCAAAAACTTTCTTCAATAATATTTGAGGAGGTGATTACTCCCCCGCCCCCCACAAGCTCATTAAAATATAAGTCTTGACTTAAAACTCGGAAAGGCTGAGGAAAAACCACCCATCAAACTCAAAACATATTGGATTAAAGCTATATATCGTGTGATATGCTAAAGTATATATTTAGGTATGGCCTGGGTTTTATAGTGCAATGAAAACATGAACATTATGGCTCTTTCTCATTTAAAATGGAAAATTGCATTTCCAAGCATACTGAAGCTAAATAAAATTTAATAGAATGAAATAGAAAAAAAAAAAAGAAACATGTTGTGAAGCAGTATTGTTTAAAAGACCGAGTGAATGGAGCTGCCCTGGCTTGGATTATTTGTTTATGCAGTACAAAACTCAGATACTTACCTAAACTAACAATTTCCCATAATAGGACACCATATGACCATCTGCAACAGAGGGATATTATGAAGTGCAATAAGAATGCAACAAGATTTAATATTTTTAAATGGTAGGTAGTTTTGGTAGTATTCAAGGAACACAGAGAAGTGTGATACATTCTTCTACATTTTTCATTAAGTTTTGTATATTGATAGACCACACAGAATCAGAAACCAGGAAAATTGACAAAATTAATCCACTCTGAGTCAATCAGAGAACTTTGTTAGATTGTGAGCTCTCAACAAATACTGTATTTACAGGATTGCTTTGCCAAATATAATTTCCAATTTCCTAACTAAAATACCAAGTTCCACTGGGTCTTCCAAAGGTTTCTGATTTCAAATGAGAAAATGTAGCTCAAGTAGGGGTCCAAATCTAAGTACCTTGTAACTACACAACTTGGTCAGACACTGATGAAAAAATGAAATTAACTTTTCTGTTGTGAGTTTTAATTTTTTTGCTTTCTTTTGCTCACTCGGGCTGACATGACCACTGAGTGTTTTGAGTTAACAGTGGCTATCAAACTTTCCTTGCTATTGAAAAATATTTCTTTTAAAAATACCACTTGAATATATACTTACACATCACTATTTGTGGTGTAAACACTGTAATTCAAAGATTCAATTGCCATCCATCGCACTGGAAGACGTCCCTGGAAATTGTTTCATGAAAGTTTATTTGTTGGTGGTTGGAACAGCAGTACTGCAATTTGTATGCCAACAATTGTTCTATATTACATTAATGAAAACAGACTTTATGCAAGAAAACTTTATCAAGTAAATAAACGTATTCAAGCTGTGCATTTTTATGGAAGAAATTCTTTACTGTGAGGGTGGTGAGGCACTGGCACAGGCTGCCTGGAGGAGCTGTGGATGCCCATCCCTGGAAGTGTTCAACACCAGGTTGGATGGGGCTCTGAGGAACCTGGTGTAGTGGAAGATGTCCTTGCCCACAGCAGGGAGTTTGGAACTTTAAAGTCCCTTCCAAAACACCAGCCATTCCATGATTTCACTATTTGCTTCCCAAAGGGACAGTTCACACTAAGGCTAGCAAAAAAATTATGCAACCATCATCAAGACAAAATGTAAATAATACCTAAGCAATGTCTTATGATGCATGCCTCTGACTAATCCTGTTTCCTTGACAGCACAGTCCTATTTCTGGTCTATAACTACATGACATTTATTACACATCTCCCTCTTTCAGATATTACAAAGCATTAGCTCTGGGCAGCTGTTTTTTTCAGGCAACAGATCCTGACATACCCACTCTCTTGCTGGTTACTATCTTGCTAACTTTGGCCTTGCTCAATAGAATTAGATCAGATTGCCTCAGCTATCTTGCTGTCACCCATATTCACATAAATAATTTCAAATTGCATTTTATATTATAAAAATGGTAGAGAATGTATTTGCAAGTAACGTGTGTATATTAATAAACATGATATATATATATTGTACATGTTAGTGAATAAAATTTAAATAATCAGTTCAGTAATACTCATAAGTTTGTAATTTTGTTCATATGAAAACACAAAATAAGAAACAAGAAAACAAAAATGAAGAAAACAGCCTGTATCTGTTTTTTTTTGATCCTTACCATGGTCTTCTTGACATAAACTTCTTGACCTCTTGATAAGCCAAAGTCAGCTATTTTTGCAACATAATTTTCTCCCACCAAGATGTTTCTTGCTGCCAAATCTCGATGAATAAACTAAAATAAACACAGAAAAAAACCAAAATCCATATCAGTGAGCTTTACATGTTTTACTTTACTGCTATATTGAAAATGGCAAACATTCAGAGTAAGAACAGAAAACAATGAATTACCATGGTATGTCACTACCAAGAACATTTCAAATTTTATCTGAAGATGAAAGCAATTAACCACCATGTTGTTTGTAAGTTTTAATGCCTCTTTCATGATTCCCCATGATATAGTATCTGACAGGATTAAGTGAAGACAGGAAAATAAATCTCATCCAGTGGGTGCTACAGAAGCTAAAATTAAAACCTTAATTTGATTTCATTAAAAGGTATAGTCTCAAAAAAATTATTTACTTTGCTTTCAGTGGGTAGAGTGCTGAAGACTGACCTGTTTCTGGCTCAAGTAGTCCATCCCTCTGGCAACGTCTGCTGCAAAATGCAGAAGTTGCTGAGAGGAAAGTGTAGATGCAGTACTGTTGGCAATAGCAAATGCTGGATCTGTCTCCAGTACTCTGCTTTTCCGAAGGAAGTCCAGCAAATTTCCGTGGGGGGCATATTCAATAGCAAGGTAAAGGTAACCTAATGAAATATCGGATAGTGAGCATATCACAAACTAAAAGATGGTCAGTAACAGTCTGCCCTGAGTGAAAAAAGAAATAAACATAAAACACACCGGAGGGGAAACATCAAACAGGCTAATTTCTAGAAGTAGCGGAGAATTTAGAGCTATTGAAGAACATAAGTTCTGAAGGATACCTTGTATATCGAAACACGAGTTTGTCTTTTGAACAAATGTTGCAGACAGACCTGCTTATGAGCTGGTGTTTCTATGGCCTGTATGGCCTGTACTGTGGGAGATTTTAAAGTTCGTGTATTCAAGAGTATCTTACCCCTGTGTTCACATGCTCCCAAAAGATTTATGATGTTGGGATGATGACCAAGTTTACAAAGAACTTCAAGTTCTCCAGCAAAATCTCTGTGATCATCTTTTGATGCATACTCTGAAAATCAAATAAGCATACATTTATGTTTTCCTTTGAACTGAATTTATAATCATGTTGTTTTTAATTATGAGTACTCTGAGCTGCCTGGGACATTACTGCTTCAGCCCCAATAAAAGGAGGAAAACTCTAAGGTACACTGGTATTTACTGGAAAAAGTGAGATGTTTTCAATCAAAGGACAAATGTCAGAACCTAATGTCTGTAGCAGCAATCTGCATCTTAATATATCCTGTCACTTCTCTTTTATTTGAGAATGTAAAATGTTGTAGCAGACCATGTGAAAACTAGATGCTTAAAAATCTTTCCATATGTGTGCTGTTGATTATTTCTGCCTGCATGCAGACCTTGGCTCTTTTTAAATTAACTGTCTTACTTAAGAGTGTCTCTCAATTTGTCTAGATAATGATCTGGTGAACTGCAATAAAATATGTACATTCTTGCAGTATTGTATGTCCTGTAGCTCTGTCTGGAATGTAGCTGTCATGCCAATGAATGAGAAGAAAATGAATGACCCTCATGGTGTGTGTATATATAGATGCATAGATATGGTTGTCTCTGAATGGCTACGATAAAGCAAGATGAGCAAATGCTGTGCCCCAAGACTAGCCCTGTGCTTCACTCTATTAAATGCATCCCACTGTGCAGATGAACTCACATGAAGTTCATACTGACCTATGAATTGAAAAATACATGATAGTTAATGATATTAACCATTAAGGAGAAATAGAAACCAACTTGGCTGTGCAGAAATAAAGTCTGACAACTCCTGGCCTGGCAACAGCTGATACAACTTAACTAATAACTTTGAATAGTTTAGCTTTAGAAGAGGGCTACTAAGCATTTGTTATGACAGAGAAACACTTGAAATAAACAGCTAAGAAAATTCTTAAGTCACAGAATCTGTGGTCTTTACTACCTTTCATTCTTTTTATTGCAGCATCCATGCGTAAGCCATCTTTCTTAATGCGTGCTTTCAGGACTTGCCCAAAGTTACCTTCCCCAATCACATCTTGAAATTTTATGTCATTCCACTCAAGGACTGGATATATAGTGGGATCTGGGCTGTTTTTGGCTTTCCTGCTCAGGGTGAGAGTACCTGAGTTAAACTGTACAGCTGGTTCTTCCCTCTGCAAGAGAGTTAAGCAAATTACATTAATAGAGATTCCTACTTCACTGAGCAATGCTCTCATTACATTTCCCAAATACCTGTGTGCTTTCTCATCTACACACACACAGAGCCCAATCCATCCCTTACTTACACATAAGTGAGTACATTAGGCATTTACACCTACTTTAGACACAAACTGCAACAAGCAGTTCTGCCCAGATTCACAAAATTATTCAGACTCATAATTTATGTGTAAGTACCTTTTCAGACCTGAGCCACCTGAGCAGATTTATAATCATCTTGGAGATGAAGGACATGGGCAAAAATAAAGTGAAAAACTGATCCAAAAAACCAATTTTAAGTCTCAAGTTTGAGATATCTCATATTAGGCTTCATTAAATTCTGTTGATTAGGCCCAGTAGGAAGAGTGAGGCAAGAAGTAGAAAGGAAATAAAAAGAGAGAGGAAATTATCTTTTCCATAAGGAGACATTTCTATCTCCAGGAGACATCTCCTCAGTTACACATTCTCATTAAATACTTCCATGGGAAAAGTTTCAGGACAAGGACCCAAAGCTGTTCTGTGTGGACTGTGGACTGATTATCTATTTGGATGAACCCCTGGCTCCCTGTTTATGAAACAACCTATTCAGATCCATATAATGGAGCTCTTTGGCCCAGCTTTATTTTGCTTCACAGGTTCCCCTCTGAAGTGAGAGAAAAGCACCGGAAAGCAGAGTGATAAAGAGGCTACAGCAGGATACAAATATGTACATGTGTATAAAGAGAGAGATATCTCCGTGTAATGTTACAGCCTTAAGCCATTTCCTCACAACCAGAACTATTATATCACCATTGACTGGTCCCTGGTGTGCTGTCCCCAGATTGAAAATGGACAAGCATTCACCAGCAGGTGCTGATTCTCAAAAGCATCTTTAAATATATGGTAGTTTTCAAAATCAGGTGTCACTTCATACAGAAAGAACAGGTTCTCCCTTCTGTCTGGCTTGGTATTTGTGACAGGTGTGACAAGACAGAAAAGGGAGTAAGGGAAATGATGTGCAACTTTCTTCGAGCCAACTTTTCTACCTCATAGCCTATAACTGTGATTCCTTTAACTCCGGGGTCACTAGCAGAAAAGTTTTACAACAACAGTACTAATTACACACATGAAGAGAGGACAGTATTTGGGAAGGCCAGAAAAAGAAATTGAAAAACAAACAAACAAACAAAAACAAACCAGCAAACAAAAAACCAAAAACCACAAACAAAATCAAAAACAAACAAAAACACAAACAAACAAACAAACAAAAACACAAAGAAAAACCAAAACCACAAAACAGAAAAGATGAGCTGAAGTTAATAACCAAATTGACACAAGAAAGCTGGAAACCCACCACCACATTTTGGAAAGCCTGAGCCATTCGACGCTGGAAGTTGGCTCTCTTTAACTGCAACATGATGAGAAAGGCCAGGAGAATTGTTACACAGGTCATCCCTGCAGAGCCAAGGATAGCAATAAGCAGCATTTTGCCTCCTTTTGATTCATAGGGAGCTGTTGAGAAAGTACAGAAGGAGTTCATCATTATTCCCAGCTTACTCTGAATTTAGCTATACATTAGCAATGTATAGCTAAATATTCCTGCCTTGTAAACTGTTTAAAGACACAAAGATACATCTCTTTATTTTCCACAAATGTCACATACATTGGATGCTCACTGAATTTTGGGTATATGAGCAGCTGCAGATTCTGTTGCATTCTGTCAGAGCAGAGTTGAGGTCACCTTCAGTGACCTAATAGACCTGTTATATGAAAATCCTTTAATTTATAAGCTGTTGGACCCTTTCTAGTGGATACACACAAATTGTGAATGTTATCACTTCACCAATACCATGCAGTGAACTAAGAATTGAATTTCAGTGGTGTTGTGTTGTATGTCAAAGCTAAGAGCAAAAGTAAACTAAAATTAAAAAATTAATATTATGACCCTGTCTTAGCTAACTAGACCTGGTTCATGCAAGTTCAGCATGGTGGATTAACCAACCTTTAGTTTCTGGAAGAGTCTTCAGTTCAAACGATGTGTTTGGGTTGCTCAAGCCAATGTTGTTTTGAGCATTAATCTGAACCTGGTACACGGTGTTTGGCTCAAGGCCCTTGAGGTGATACTGAGTAATGCTGGTGTTCTTTATGATAATATCGATGTGGTTGTACTCAGCCTTGCCATAAATTTTGTAGCTGATGATGATGGAGGAGATGGAGTGACCCTCAGCAGCTGTCCAAGAGATGACTGAGGATGTGTCTGTGGTGTTAGAAAACCTGATGTTGTATGGTGCAGGAGGGATTCCTGAGAACAAACACAAACACACAGAGCATTGGAGTACACATCCATCTCTTTCTCCTTCCCACAGAGAGCAAAACACTTTCCTCGGCACTTTTGCTGTGCTAAACAGAAGCAGGATTTTGTTGATGAGTTATGGTAACTGAATGCAAGTTTTATGAACTTGATGTGCTGTCACCCTTGTTGTAGTACTCCGTAATTCCAGCAGAGGTTAGAGTGGCATTTGGTATACTGTCTTTGGATGAAGATATGCATTCTCTGGTCTGTATGCAAGCATATCAAAACTGCTTTCAGATTAATGCAGAAAGGGTTAATTTCTTTCTATACTGAATCATCATTCCCTTGTAATTCCCATGTCCCACACTTTCACTGCTTTAAGGAGCAATTACCTGTCAGGATACAGCCTGTTAGAAAGAAGGGAAATCAGTACCAACATTTCCAAACATTTAACGAGAAAACCACCAGCAGGAGTGAGTGCTACACTTGTGGACACAGCCATGACTGCTAAGCTAAGTACCTTCTCCTGGAAAACAGTACCCTTATGCTTTTCTTACTGCAGTTTGGCATCAGAGCTCAGGAAACTGGAGTGTCCCATGAGAGCCATTGATACTTCTGTTAATACATGTAGGATCTCAGTGAGGGCATCCTCACATGATTTGTAAGGAGGAAAAATGTTGTGTTATGAAAGCACATTGCTCACACTGAGGGGATTCAAGGGTGGTCTTCTGTGTAGCCCACTTAACTACTCTTTGCTCACAAGGGTTTTACCTTGCATTGCATCTTCTTTAAGTGCTGACTATTTCTGTATTGTCACAGCTGAATTGAGTAATAAAAGAGCTTGGAGTAGTGAACTCTGATGGCCCATCATTCTGAGGAGAAAAAAATGCTAAGTGTGTCAGAAGTGTGAATTACACTGAAATGAAGATGTAAATTCTCAAGCCTTTTTTTTTTCCATTAAAAAAATTATTAGTTCCTGATAATTTCCAACAAAAGAATTTTTTTCAAAATAATAGCAGTAACAACCAAAAATTATCATCAGGAACTAAGTGCTACCAAAACAAAGGATTATATTCAACGTAGTCATCAAGTGACAATTAGTCTGATCACTGGGGGACAGATGAAGAATTAAACAGAAGGATGTGAATCAGCACTTACTGTCACTGAAAGTCCATGCATACAGATAGTTGCTCCATTCTCCTTGGGACCTGGTGTTCACCCGTACCCTGCACATGTATTGCTGTCTAGGCTCAAGATCTTTAATGATCAAGGTGGACATATTTCCTGGCACTTGAGTAATAACACTGCTCTCGTCACCGTTGTCATTCACGCTCTTCCTTTCCACTTCAACACGAATGTCATCCTCTGTCCTCAGTGTTAAAGGATGCCATGACAAATTCAGTGATGTCATACTTTTTGGAAAGAGAGTGAGACCTTCTGGTGGAGGAAGACCTTGGAAAAGCCACAGTGAAATAGGGAACAACATTTCATGTCTGGTATGTAAGCTAAAATAGGGGTACCAGTTAATTCCAAACGCTTGCCCTAGCTTAGGGTGACATAGAGTAATTCAGACATCCCACACAATTCGGCAGAAGTTACATATAAGAGATGTTGATAGTGCCATAGTACCTTATCAACAGCTGTTGTGTCAAGAAAAGGTTATCTTCAATGAGCTGGTGTTGCAGATGCATTTTTTAGATGCGAAAAGCCAACTGTGGTGTTGTCTTGTCAGATAGCTCCTGGAGCAATCCTCATTTATTTTGTATGTCAGTATTCAGATTGGGATCCATCCTCAGTGGACTAAAAACTTTCCTACTTTTTCAAATTTCTTCATTTTTAAAGCAGATTCATCTAATACTGAGAGGAAAAACTGCAGAAGAAGTGATTTATACCTCCAAATCTGCTGCCTAGTCAGACAAAATATATAAATTTTCCATTCCCAGATCCCTCATCTCTAAATCAGGGAAAATAATAGCTGCCTTTTTGTGGATTTCTTCACCTCAGTTTTTGGCTTTGGTTTTTCTTTACTTTTTTTTTTTTTAAATCCCTGTGCCTGAGATTATTTTGAAGGACTCTACTTCAGGTCCAGCCTTCTTTGCTCAGATGAAAGTGCTCTGTTGGAGGTTCGGGAACCGACCACAGAGAAAAACAGCAGGCACACCCCGTTTGTGAAAAGCCAAGATGTGACTTACCGAGTGCAGCTGTTGTGAAGCTAGCCTGTGGTCCAGGATGGCCTTCCCCACCTTCCCCTTGTCGACTCAGCTGAACACAGAACTGGTATTCTGTTTTGGGTTCCAGATTGTCCAGTCTTTTAGTTGTGCCTTTTACTGACAACAAAAGTCAAAACAAAGTAAAGCCATGGCCCACGCTGAGATATGTTAAGAAAGTAAAAGTTTAGAAAATATAAGGTAAGATACTCAGGCTCCTTTTTTTGTTGCTTTTCCTGATTTACTAAGATAAACTCTTTAGAAGTAAAAAATAATTATTTTTAAGTTGAGCTGCAACCCAGCCCTTGTTCATCCGCCCTTCTTTCAGGACAAAACAGGACTGGTTGCTTAGCAGTGTGCACCGTATATGCAGATCTTGCATTATACTGAATTAGTAACAGTTGTTTACTTGTTAAAGTTTCTGTAATGTTTCCTATAGTATTTTAGGCCATGCATAAAACTATTAAGCACAGCTATTAAGCTATTAAGCATAGCTGGAAGGGGTCATCTTACTCATAAGCAGATTTTATTTTGCCCATACAGTTCCTGACAAATATTTTGGTAAATTATTTATCTCGCCAGGGGCAGAATTGATATGAAGCAAGATGGTAGATGCTCCAGGACATCTTCACACTGCTTACTGCTTTTGAAAACCTGCTGCTTACACAGGAGTTTTCAACTGCTGGGCCCAGCAGTAAGTGCAGTTAATCATAAGGAAGTAGGTAAAAGCCTTTGCTTCCTGTAGATTGAATATATACTTTTGACTACTGTTGGTGTGCCACATCCACATGAACATTATGTTTACTGTTAAACAGAATCACACATCTAGTCATAAAAGATTTAACTTCTGTCCATTGTAGAGTCTTTTCGGTCTAATCAAGAACAGGCACCATGTGGTGTTTCAGTCTGCAGCTTAAATTTCTGTTTAAAGAAATTAAAGAACGTCCTCTTACCTTCCACGGACATCCAGGACTGATAATGTTTTGCTGGTTTGTACAGAAGTTTTGTTGACACAACAGGTCCATCTCCAAGATGTAACTCAGCATTGATATTAATGATGAGAAAGTTATGTCCACTGTCTGTCAGTCTTGGGGGATACTGTGGCACAGGAGGAACTGAACAAGAATGCAAGTATTAAACCAGCCTTTTAGCTCCCTATACCAATAAGACTTTGGTATACCCTAAATCTGCAGGGAAATGGGAGATGTTCTTCAAAATCCTCACAAAATAGATAGGGCTTTACACCCTAAAGCTGACAGCTTAGATATTTAAATAAAAAAAAATCAAACAACTTGGTTGTTCTTCTAAACCTTACCATCACACTTATTTTTTCAATATACATAATTAATATACTGCTTATAAAGGGTTTCTGTTCATATTCTGACTGTAGATATTTATTCAGACACTATCCTACAGTGAAGAGAACAGAAGGCTCTGCCATGTTAGATGGTAAAGCTGTGCTTAAAATTAGAGAAAGAGACTTGAAGAGAGATTCTTGCTTTTACCTTTGACTGTAACTTGAAATGGTTTCTCTACCATTCCTGCCACTGTCTGCACACTGCAAACCCAGGTTCCTGTATCACGGGGCTGGATTCGATTGATTGTAAACATGGCTTCAGAGCGATTACTGGTGGAAATTCGGGCAGGCTGAAAGGACAAAACACATCAGCAATTTGGAATATTCCAATGACACTTCCTTGCAATTTAGAAACTCATCTTGAGTTTAGTGATATTAATAAAAAGCAGCTGAAATGGCCAATTCCATAAGTTTCATGTCTGCTCGGGTGTTCATGGGGTACCTCAGAATATCAAAATTTCACACTATGCTTGAAAACATCAGTGTGCATTAACTACAGATAAAGTCAATATAAACATCAGAAATAAGACAAAGCAATTAATCAGGAGCCTACCCTTAAGACAGTTCCATCTTGCTTCAAAAGTTTGAATTCTTCAGATTTAGGAAGTGGCTTCCCAGTTGCTATACAAAATGGCTTGAACTCGGCGCCAGAATTGAGCTCTATGGGATCTAGTAAGTTTTCTATCTGGGGTGAAAGATCTGCTGAACCTACAGAAGATATATGGTACTATGTCATCCTTTAGAGAGAACTTTAAAGAAACAGGGCCAAAACAGGTTTAGGTGTACAGTAAGCACAGGCAGTTGTGGGTGACCAGTTCTGCCTTCCCTCTTGTGGGCATATGCAAGAACCACACTTACCGTTGTCAGCATTTTTACATCATGTAAATATGAGAAGGAACAAGACCTCTTCTTTCTTTCCCCCACTCCTCTCTTTCTCACTGACATTCAAAGCACAGACATGTGCAAAATCTTGCACACATTTTGTTCTGAATGTACAGCATCTACTTATTTTCCATTTTGTCTGTTTATAAGAGCAGTCAGATCACAACAGTACAGTTTGGCTGGTTGGATCACAGTTCTATTTCTCTATTTGTTTTTGCTCTTGAAAGGTTTTACAAATTAGCAGCAGATTTGTCACTTTATTTATCCAGCAGAAATAGTAGATGCTGAGCGTGTCTTACAGCATACCATGTACAAACCTTGCCTGAACCCAAAGATAACAGGTTCTACTTTATAAGCTTAACATTCTCTCAGAGAAACTGAGCTGTTTTACCTCTGGGGTTGTCTTGGTATCTCAGTTGTCAATTTTAGATCATGAAGCACATGGTATAGGAATGTATGCAGACAAACAAGATGTAGGTAATGGTAAAATAGCATAAAACAATCCAAAAGTTGGATGTGCAGCTTCTGTCAGCAATTATGTTAAGGTCAGTGTGAAATCCTATGGAGTAAAGCTTGAAAATCTACCTCTAATGAATGCAAAATAGGAATAATTGATAGCATATCATCCTGATAAATGCATCATATAGGTCAGAGGCTTGAAAACACTGTACTGCAGTAAAGCTGTACAGAAGTGCCCAGGCCCCTGGAAAGTAATGGGCAGATACCAGCCTGGAGTGGTAATGCTGTATCAGCATTAGGATCTGTTTCAGTTACACTGGGAAAAACCATTTACTACCGTGTTACCTTGCTTTACCTTCTTTTTCACATTGCAGACCATGCCATCCGAAGGGGCAGATGCAGCCCTTAAATCTGTCGCATGTCCCTCGATTGTGGCAATTGCATTTCAGTTTGCAGTCCGACCCATAAAAACCAGGTTTGCATTCTGCAAGAACAAGTGTTCCAGTTAGTGCAAAGGTACTAGAAAATGTATTCCATTAGTTTTCAATCTTGTGATTGAAAACCCATGACTTAAAAAAAAATCTGCCTACTACTTAAAATCATATTAGTTCCCTTCTGTATTTCCTGTGTGCAGAACACCACTTTGTTTCGCTTTGTTTTTTTACTATACCTTTATCACACTCCAGTCCCATCCATCCTGTGGCACAAGAACAACCATATGGATCTGGTAGACAGAACATATAGTTTCTGCAGCCATAATTTTCTTTACATCTCTCTTCACATGTTTTGCCAAACGTATTGGCTCCACAAGCTGTTGGAGGGAGAGAGGGAAAGAATAACCCAGCAGTACTGTTCATAAAAGAGCTAGTGCTCCTAATAATACAGCTTTAGACAAGAGAAAACTTGAGTTTAAATTAAAAATATCACTTTGGCCATTCAGATACCAGATATATTAACAACCATGGCAACTTAAGCGACAGCTGTTCTAATGGTTAAGTACAGGCAGCAGAAACAAACATAACTCTCTCACCATGAGGACCTGTCAGCCAAGTATCCCTTGATTTGGATAGGGGGGGACACAGCTGCAGCAGTAAATCCTCTTTATAAGCCCTTTTAATGTAAAATGGACAAATGCTGATCTCAAGGTTTTGCTTTTATGATAAGAGCAGTGCTACCCTAGAGTGGCTTGGCTGTCAGCTATTTCAATAGCTTTGCTCTAGTATTTGCAGCACTGCAATTCAGTCAAATATGCACCTACAGAGACCAAACAGCCTGTGAGCACATTAGCAGCTTCTTCAAAAGTAGCCAGAGAATCTCTAACATAATTCCTAGTGCCAGTGTATTAAGATCTCCTATTCTGCCATGCATTTAGCAGTCAATCAGTAGCACTGAGCATACTCATTTCAAGGGAATCATAGGACAGGCCGTGTTGGAAGTGACCTCGAAAAATCATGTGCTCCAGCCTTTTGTGAGAAAAGGAGTCTAGAGCCTAGAAGGTATTGTCTAACATGCCGTCATATTGATCAAGAAGTGTTGGAAATATTAATCTTCCCTGGCAAAATAATCTCTATTAAAAGAAGAGAGGGAGAAATTAAATCACAACCACAAGGGAGAGACTAAATCACAACCACAAAAGCAGCCCTATAATTCATGGTTCATCTNNNTCAGCTGTAAATACTACAGCTTTAAAGAGTGAAACAAGTCTACTCCGTATGATGCTTCCCTCAATAATATGCCAACTCCTGTTACTCAGAACAAATTAATAAGCAACCTCTGAAAGTATTATTTACTTACCTTTCTCACATGTTTTCCCCATGAAACCTGGAGGACAGATGCATTCCCCAGTATCTTCATGACAAATGCCATTGTTTGTGCAGGAAGGACAATGGGAGCTACAGGAAGGGCCCCATTTCTGAGCTTCACATCCTTTTTTGGAAAAATATGACATATTTGTTGTCTTCTTATTCAGTAATCCATCAAGTTGTAAAATTATTTTTAAGAGAAACAGTAAAATATGTAAAATTACAATCCACATGGAACCCCTATCCCCCAGCCAACTGGACTACTTTAATTAGTAAATTGGGAGTAGCTCCAAAATTCAGATTTGGGGTACTACATTAACTGATTTGCAACTCCTGGAAGTATCCTGTGGATGTTATGTTACCGTCATAAACATTTTTTCTATGCTGTGAGACATTTGAACAGCCCTTTATTTTTTCATATCAATTTTACATTTCTATCCAAGTTAATAGAATATAGTTTTCTTTAGATCTGATGAAAATGGACACAGCAGCATGAGCTACAAGACATTGAGAATACTTAAGGGAAAATATCCAAACTTGTCTTTTCATCCACTAGGAAGTGAACCTTAAGAGCTAACTAAGGCTAGAATAGTTTATGAAGAATATAATGAGTCTTAAAGTAAATAAGGTTTGGATATAGCCCACCACAGAGAACAGGGAGACACAGTGGAGAATGACACCCTTCATTCATACTTACTTGACGTTAAAAAAGCTGAGATGCTGAAAAAAGAGCTAGCTCTCCTAGGAATAGCTAAGATGAATTGAACTTAAACCTGATTTTTTTTTCTCTCTCTCAACTGTATAAATCAATATCAGCTTGTACCAAAGATCCATGGACAGAAATTTCTTCTGAGATGATCTGGTGGCAGTGTATGCTAGTAAAGATTTTAGCCCTTACTTGGGCACAATATTTCATTTCAGGTTCATTATGACTTTAAAAAATTAATCATCAGCACACATTAATGGAACTTACGTCTTACAATAAGCCTTGTGTAAGCAGTAGTAAAGAGGTTTCCTCCTATATATCTGGCAGAGTAAACCCCTGCATCGTGCGGTTGAACTTGAGGATAGGAGACTTCCAGCTCCCCTGGCACTTCATGCCTGGGCACAGAGTGGATGAAGGAACCTGGTGAAGGAGCACACAGATACCACAGACAGAAGTCATTCACACTCTACATACAGAAGTCAGTTTGCATTGGTTACTGGAAAGGAACAGCTGGGATGGGCTCAGCAGCAGAATCAATTTATTAGTTACGAATTTTCTTGCAGCTATTTAGCTATCTTACTTTTTCATAGTTGAGAGGTGTGAGTAAAAAAGAAGCTAGATCTTGAGGAGATTTACTATATGAATGGGAAAAACAACTTCACACTCAGCATTGCTAAGGGTCCAGTGGTTGCTACACTCACATACAAGAATTTATTTCTAATATCTGATATAAACCCACCCTCTTTCAGATTACAGCCATTCCCCCTTGCCCTGCCACTACACACCCTTGTTAAAAGTCCCTCTCCAGCTTTCCTTCAGCCCCTTTTATGTATCAGAAGGCCATAATAAGCTCTACCTGGGGACTTCTCCAGGCTGCATAACCCAAACTTTCTCACATTAACAACCCTCACAGACAGCCTGATCCTATTCTGACTTGCCACCTAGAATGGCTGAATGACTATTAAACAGATGACACTCTCACAAATGTCCTTACCTTCTACATCCCCTTATAGTTACACTGATAATGAAACAGGTTTTTTCATTTTTTTCCACTTGTCTGAAATAATTTAGAAGGTAAACAGCATCAAGCAGGACCTTTACTGTCTCTGATCATGCATGCTATTGTACTAGCAATCTGACTACAGTCAAATTTTAGGCAGCCAAAAACATAAGACTTTGCTGGGGATCATTACCAAAACAACCAAAAGATTGTGGGTCATTTCAGTCCATGACAACACATGGCAACAGTTTTCCAAGAAAACAGGGCCAAATTAAGAGAACAAACAATGAAATGGATTTGTTTAAAAACTGTGAGCCTTTTTCTAGATATCTTTTGATTTACAAGCTGCATAACAAACTCGAAAGCAAAGCATTAAGAAAGGCGTATGCTCACAGTCTGTTAGCAAGGCTCAATTTCTTATGCCTTGTTTTCCAAGATGGCACAGGTTAGGCTGATGTATCAAAGAAACTTTGTTTAGCAGAACCATTTAATTCTCTAGACAGCCATTGTGATGTCCTGCAAGGGGGACGTGGTACTTTACATTTCTTAAATGAAAGACTGCAACAGCTACATATGGCAGGACACGTATTTTGTCTTCTTTGCCAGCTGCTGTATCAGGAATTCTCAGGCATACTGTTTCAGCAGTGCCTCAGGTGAAAAACTTGTCCTACTCTCCAGAGTCAGTTTGGGACTTTTTGCCAAATTTCCAGATGGAATCCCAGCTAAGGGAGCACCATGATGTAAGCACTCCTGCTCCAACATCTCATCTTGCCCTTGTATGAGAAAATGCTGACAGGAGATAACAGAATTTCCTAGAGACCCTGAAATGATCACAAACTTTCTCCACTGTGCCCTGACATAGCTGAATCTCTGGAGAGCAAAGAAGCTGGTATTTATGAAACTCTATTTTGCATATTGCCTTTTTAAAAGACACTGTTTATTTATTTTTTGTCTTCCAGCCTGTAGAAAAGTGCTCTAGGTAATCAGTAGCTGTAGTTGAGGCTAACCCACTGCACCATTCTTTTGCTGTATGTCAACACTTCCTTACCTCTTCCTATTCTATTTACTCCCTGCTTCCTGGACAAAGATGATGTGCCTTCCACAGCTATAATTTATTGGGGTCTAACATTCTCATTAAATATGAAGGCATGGTGAGGTTTAGTGACCTATATTTTCCTACATTTCTACAGATAGCAAACAGCTCATATTTCCAAGTGTCAAGCAGCAGCAACACCCAGCTGAACCGTGAGTTACATATGATTTAGGTCCCATGTTAGACAGAAAAGTTGGTGTTACAAAAGTTGCAACTGGTCTAATTCTTGTAGCTGAATGAAATAAGGACAAAATTTTGTTTACAGTTTTTCCTTTCTGATAGCAGACTACTAGCGATTAACTTCTTAGCCTGAAAAGCATCATAGAAGAAAAATGGCCTCAAAAAGCCATTTGAAGAACGAAAAGTATGACATAGAAAGTAAGACACCCAACCTCCACTGTGGTACAGAAAACAAACAAACAAAAAAACAAAAAAACCCACCAAAACAAAAGCTAAACCCAGGCAAATATATGAGGAGATGTAGAAGGACATCAAAAAGGAAAATAAGACACAAAGCAGAGGTATAAACGGAGGATTTGGTATTTTGGTGGAAGAGAAACAAGTCAGATCAACACATTGGATATGGCAAATGGCTCTCTTAGGGAGCATTAAATGTATGAGGAATTATGGCTGATACAGTTGCACAGCATGGGCAGCATCAGCAATAACTGTAAAAACAGTCACTTGGCACTTAGCTGAGACAATGACAGCAGGAAAGGACTAGAAAGATTGATTACCATTCTTGTAGATCACTGCATCTTCCTCTTTTGATGCCATTCTGATGAAGGAAATATTCACATGCTCTCCTTTATTTGCTGTAACAGTTAACGCCACTGGGTAGAATGAGGCTGAAAACAGAACAGAAGTATGTGATAAATAGCAATTATTGTCTTTTTCTGGTCTCTGGCCTGAAAGCCGAGAATGGTTTACAGCAAGACCCTGTCTCAGATTCTGACATCTAAATTTCTTTAGAGCATAAACTGATTCTTTACCACCAGCAGCCTCTATCTGTGTTCGGCAAAGACAGAGGAACTGCCTGTACCATGAAACAACAGGCTGCCACTAGAACCTGGGGCATTAAAAAAATAATTGGCTTTTGGCTGTGTAACTGGAAATACTTCATAACTAGGACCTCCAACTGGCTATAAAACACTTTCCCAAGTTTCTTGATCCCTTGAGACATTTTTAAAGCAGACTGGATAAAGTACTGGAAATTGTATTGTAGGGAACATGCTGTCATTGGCAAAAAAGAATACCTAGAGTGACTCAGTTCTTTTCTATTTAAGTTTTATGATGTAGAACTATCAAAATAGTTCAGGAGACCACAATCAAGCAGGGTCTGGAGGAGGTGCAGTAAGATAGAGGGGATTTATGCTTGTTCATCATGCTCTCTGGAAATACAGAGAGTGTTGGCTTGCACTAAGAACCAAAGGAAAATAATATAGACAGGCAGTGGTACTTTTACCAAAATATTCTCAGCTGAAAACGTGGCTCAAATAAAATAAGAATCCTATGTGAGGGACTGTCTAGATCATTGATATTTTTCAAATTTCCAGTGGTAAATGGAAATTCATTTTCCTGCTTAAACAGAAAGGTACTTCTATATATTGGTTTATAGTTCTTGATCAAACAAAATAAGAAGGCAATAGATAGAAGGATTTTGCACAACATTTCTGCCTTTTCCTTGTCATTAGTAGTGGAAAAATATTCTCAGAAGATAATTGGAAAAAGGACAGAAAAATTTCAAGAAACAGCCTTTTTGAAAACAGTGAAATGGTAATTTTAATGACCACATTACTTTGAAACAATTTACAAGATAAGGATGCTTCCTTCCATTTACTTGGAAAATTCCAAAGGAAAGCTGTGAAGTGCTTTGAGGACAAATTCAGGTTTTCGGGCCATTTTTAGCTCTGAGTATTTATGCCATACTGCTGCTGATATGTTATCTGTGGAAAAAACTCTTCTTCTTGGGTGAAGCTGACTTCCAAATTATTCAGCTCTTTACCCGAGTGAGAATTGTTGCACCTTTGCACTTCCCCTTTTAGAGCACTCACAGGAGAGTGAGGCATTGATTTGCACCAGTCCCTTTGCTCTTTCTGTTTTTGAAGCTGTTTAGCCTTAGGAGCTCCTCCTGTGCAAGTTCCTCTCAGATAAGTTAATCCATCCTTGTTTTTCCTTCTGCTGCCACCTGCTTCCCCAAAAAGGTGAGTGGCACCTTTCCAGCAGGAAACCCCACCTGAGCTTCAGCTGGAATAGGAGCATTCATATTCCTAGTCAGCTCTGCACTTGCACAGGTTCCATTTCTATTAAAGTTGCATTTATTTCACAACAAATATTTTGTTTAAGGAACACATATACAAGTTAGTATGAACTGCTAGACAACTTATTAATCAAAAATTGCCTTTTATCTATAATCATGCCTCCTTTTTTTGGTTCATTTTTACCAAGCTGTTGGTAAAGTATTCTTTGATTCACAGCAATGGAAAAGCAGAAAACAAATTTGGAGTCTGTGGCCAAAATTTGGTGGCAAACAAATACACAGAGGTAGGCTCAGAAAGCAGAGAAAAAAATTATAAACTAACTTACTGTCATATGTTTATACACTAGAACTGTAAAAAGTGAGCAGGTAGATGCTAAATCAAGGTTTGTATGAGGCTGAACTTGTGTCAATACCTCCACGATACTACTTTATAAAATCTGAGGGGTTAAAATAGGATAATATTCTTGAAGTATTTGCGGAAAGAACAATTTATTATTTCCATTTCAGAATGGAATTTTAATTAAAAATCAAAATGTTTGTGTTATGTGATGTAAAATGAAAAAAAGAAAATCTGAGCAAGAATGAAAACATTTTTATCAGCCCAAGCCAGCTTCTCTCATAGAATATTATTTCGTTGAAATTTTTGACATTTATTTATGATTAGAAATGACAACTATTGAAAACTCAGAATTCTTTGTAGAATGGAATTTCCATCACCTGTGCAAGTTCTAGTGTTTATGCTCTGAGCCTCTGCCAGATGTTTTCATTCCTTTGTATATGATACACAATTGATTTCACCAGGACTCTTCCTGCTTAAGTACATGCATGAGAATCTATTGAGAATTTGTCATTTTACCCAGACACTGGTATCTGCACTCATGTCTTAAAGAAATGGAGAATTCTAATAGAGAATAATGAAGTAAGATCTCATTAGAAACAGGCAAACAAAAACTTCAAGCAATCCCAACTTACTGTCAGCTCCCAAGGTAGAAGTTGTTTATTAATAACAAATGCATAATGAAAATTCTAGCTACGTAGGAAAAAAAGAATTCAACAGCTTTCACAAAAATAAATTACTAGTTACAAATAATCCTAAGGGGTTTGGTTGCAGTGGTTTTTTGGACCAAAGTTAGTGAGGCAATGCTAATTGTTTTAACACGATATTACACTATCGTATTCCTATTTTCTTTTCTTTGTGCTTGGTTAGGCTTAACGAGAAGACTTTTTCTTCAGGGTATTGTTGCAATGGAAAGGAACGCACACTCCCTGTTGGGCTGAGTTCCAACATATTTTTAGATTGTGACTTGTATTACACAATTTCACATCTCGAGTGTGCCGATGCCTTATAGAGACATAATGAACTGAGCTGCAGGACAAGTGCCATAATGCTCTGCTGCTAGCATTTCCATTATTGTCTCTTTTCCCACTCTGTGACTGAGTTTCTGGGGGCAAAATACAATGACACGTATGAAAATACACATTTATTGTGTAGAGAAATTGCATAGATTATATTTGACTAGATGGACAACAGGCTCTGTGGTGCTCTATTCTAGATATGTGGACTGTATGCAGTATAAGCACCACTCCCCACGCAAAGATAAAGTGTACACTTTTCCCTCTCATTGCATGCATGAATATTATGGGTAACCATAACAATTCAGTATAAAGAATTCAGGAGAATAGACTTCTTACTTTCAGAATAGTAGATGTGTAGAATAAATTAGGAAAACGAGCCAGTTACTTTTACATGCTTTACAGCCAAAATCCTCACTCTGTCTTCATATCTTCTAATAGGTATATAATCAGGAAAATGGCAGTTTCCACTAATTGAGGAGGGCTACCCGAATGATTAATGCTTAGTGAGTGTTTCAGCAACTTCTTGCCCTGAGGATGCAAAACAGTGTCTGGATTTTCAGAAGTGCTTCGCTTCCCATGACTTTTTGTGTCCCTAACTGCAAATTTCAACTCTTGCTCAATTTTTGTTGTTGAAAAACACATTCTGCCTTTAAAAATTATACAGACAACAACAGTAAAGTGGAAAAAGGTCTGTTTTCCAGTTACCCAGAAATGAATCAAAGAAACCTATCACCTGTTGGTGTGAATGTTACTTCTGGTTAGAACAACTCCTGTCACACAAGAAGCTCTCAAAAGTTTGATTAATTAAAATCCTCTGCTCCTAGGTCCACAGGTACCAAGTGCAAAGGACTGATTGATTCAGAAGACATTCAGACCCATGCATGTTGTTCTACAACAGAACAGCCAGAAGTGTGCTTAGCTCACTGGCAGTCTGCCACAGGCAGGGTCACATATTGACTTTCCACTGACTGTTATCTTATCTCCTCCTCACTGCAGCGTCCTTTGAAACAATGGAGTTGTCAGTCTGCATCTGCAGAGCTTTCTTGGTGACCAGTCCAACCCTTCAAAGACCACATTTGGTCAGAGAAAATGTAAGCCAAACAAAAATGCACCTTTTTTCCACGTTCAAATAAATAAATAGACACTAGCTGCAGCTCCGACAAATCAAAGTACCGCCTTTTATAAATTTACTATCTAATTCCAGGAGATATCAACAACAAAAATTGGTCCTACTAAAACCTTACAAAGAAAGATTAAAAGCGTAAAGTCACCTGACTAACCAATTGTCATGGCACAAAGCATTAGTAGTACAGTAAAATCTACTAAAAATCAGCCATGGTTCTGAGAACTTGATTTGCTGCAGAAAATCACCCAAAATTTCTTGTACTATTCTGTAGTTTATTGTGATCTCTGCTTTGGAACTTGTCCCAGATGCTTTATGAGGTCCAGAAACAAGAGAAATTTTGCACATAAAAAAGTGTTATTTACAGGTGGACCTTGGAAATCCCAGCTTCTCATCCAGCCATCTCCCTTGCCATATTTGGTTTTTCTACTGTGCATAGCCTTAAAACTGAAATCAAGTGAACACTGAAATCTGCAGTGGATTTTTGTGAATAACCCTCTTAGATTTTATAAAACTTCTCTGGAGTTTCTTTCCAGTGTTGAGATGGATCCTTTTTTTGTTTCATGGTGACACAGAATGTGCAGATCCAGCGTTGCTGACCTGTAGATTTATTGAACCTTAGGCAAGGCAATTATTTTCTAGGCTCAGGTTACCTATTTATTTAGAAAAATTGAATAGTGATGTTTAGCTATCTGCATCTCAGACCTGTAAAGATTTTAAAATGGAAGCTGGTTTAGGAATCAAGGGTCAGGGATGTGAAAAACCCACTGCAGGAGTTGCCGTATGTTATTCCATGGGGTCAGTGAGGCCAGTACTTACCTTATTTGCTGACTTTGTGTTCCTGGCAGTAGCCAGATACAGGCAGAATACCTGTCATGTCTGACTAACTTCCATAAGGAAATGACTAGCATCTAGTATCAACCAGTTATCTCTGCAATTTAAAAAAAAAACCAACAAGGCTGAGCCAAGTCTATTTTTATTGACTCAGGACTGCCTTGCCCGCTCTGGAGCCATGTTTGTGCCCACTCATGTCAACCAGGGATAGCTGCCAATCCGCAAGCAGTGCCATGATAAACTCAGACCTGACCACCATAGCGTACCTTGCAGGGGCATCTTCATGGTGTGTATCCTTGTCACCTCATCCTTGAGTTTCCCTTCACAGTAATACGCTCCAATAGTTTCCCTGGCCTGTTCCCTCTTCCACACCACTGTTTTGGCTGCTGCTCTCTTTGAATCTTCATTAACTTCCAGTGGTTCCCGGTGCTGGTTTGTCACATCCTCCTGGTCTCGGTCGATTGTGATAGACTCACGGGAACGCCATTTGGAATTGATACATATCAGTGATGTCTCCGAGTTGCCCACCAGAGGGAAGGAATTGATCAGAATGAGGTCCAGTGCCGCTTCCACTTTACCTAAAGATAAAAAAAAATCAAATAATAAAAAAAAAAAATTGCTGCAGAATTCGAGTATGTGGACGATCAAATCACCAGGTAAACTGATTTACCCTGTACTCAGGGTTTCTCTGTCTGGTGTCCTGCATAGCTTTTGAGCAAAACAGGAAGAACATAGATTAACTATTCTGCTACACTGATTTACGAATCAGATGTTCTGAATTTATGAATTACATGAATTTATGAATACACTGATTTTATGAACCAAACAAATGGAGTTTGATCTTCTCAGAAAAGGCAGTAAGTCTCACAAACATAAAACCTTTTTCAAGAGCTGTTGCAGAAGCCCAAAGAAAACCATGGGTTGCAGAGGCAGATAGATCTGTGTCTGGTCAGATATGCACACAAATGCCTCAGTGCTTTGCTTCTGACAGGGTCAGTAGATGATAAGGTTGTCAGTTTAACAGTGTTTCTGTCGTTTACATGGATTTAATATATATGAATTGATGTAAAGCAGTTATAGGAGCTAATAATACTTTGAACACTTGTAGTATTTTTTTCAGCTGTTTTATGAATTTTAACTAATGATTTCATAGTCAATCACGTGGTAACCATTTGCAGCCCTAGCAGACAGTGGCAAGAACCACGGCACAAAGCAACTTTCTCAGAAACAAGGAGCAAGTAAGAAACACCAATTAAGTGAGGTTAGCTTTAAATCACTCTAAATTGCTCCCTTTGATTGATAGAACTGCCAGAATATATGGAGATTTTTGAAAATAGATACAAGCCTAATCAAAATAGGGTCTGGCAGAGTGCCACAGTTTTAGTTGTTTAAATGCAAATAGCTGGAGGAAAATACAGTTCTCCTATAATGAACAATTGGCATAATAGGCGTTTCCCTTTATTTTTGAAATTCAGGGTAAGGTGAAGGGAAACAGTAACATTTTTTCCAGCTGAAACAGGAAGAATAATTGATTTCTTCTATTCATCACATCTACTTTCCTGCTTTGGATACAAGTGTATTTTGTATTTACACAGAGAGATCTAATATTTAATGCCACTCAGCTTCCAAATGTTTCTCTGATGGGAAGGAAGGGGTATAGTCTTAGATAAGGAAGGTCAAAAGGTCTTAGTGCTGACTGCAGTCTTTGCGTGTGTCTCCGCAGTGCTCTGGGCCAAGGGAGGAGGTCCTACTCTGCTTTCAATGCAAGCAACCACTCTGGGGACTGAAGTATCTTGACAGCACACTGACACTCACCACACCCAACCAGTCTTCCACAGCCACCACCCTTTCATGTGCCAGCCTAGATAGCTTGCAGTTACATAATGGAGAAATGAAACCTCCTGGAAAGGGTGCAAAGTATTTACATTAAAGTAAATACTAAATAAAGGTGGGGGTCAGCAAAGTCAGTTTGTCCTGCTGCGCCTTGCAAACCTAAATCCTTTGAACAAAGTTAAAGAGATATGTGACAGAAATCAGGCCAGACTCATTCATTTTATAGGGCATTTATCTCAAGGCTCTTAGTTTTACATGAGGAACACTTGTGCTCTTACTATGGTTCTGCTGCATCAGCTGAAGGCAGATACAGTTCATCAATCACCAGCACTGAGAGCAGCTTCACTTTATATCAGCAAGGATCACATGCCAGGTAGAGACATTCTTAAGTCATAAATTACAAGATCCTTATTTCTGCAAATGTTCATGAAACTCAGAACCAAATTTGGATCCAAATTCCATGACTAGATGTAATTATCTGTGTGGAGGTCAGGCAGTGTTAGAGATCAGAACTGGAATATTTTGATGTTTCTGCCTAGCATCCATGGGGTACAGAGTGCCTTTCCAATTTTTTTTTTTTCCGATACCGAGGCATGGACCCACAGGGTGGGGTCCTTCAGAGCATATTTGCTCATCCAGGGCTCCAGTTCCATTTTCTCTAGCATTTCTCTGTTCCTCAGGCTTCCAACAAAGATTGAAAGATAAAAATAACACCTCTTTCCTCTCCTGCGTCTCAACCTTTTAATACACTGAGAAAAAGCAGCAGGAGAAGTCTGAATTTTGAGGACTAGCTTTCGTGTTGCCTTTGATCCATATGCAAGACGAAGCAAAGCAATATCCAGTTAGATTCAGGCATTACCCTTTCCTTGTAGTAATACAAATCATGTAATAATGGTGTAGAACAACCAAAAGTTAGACTGACTGCTTATCTATACTTGTGAATATTCTGAACGAATCAAAATCTAGCCACTGGTGAATGGGTAGTGTTCTGATTCCCCACCTAAATATAGGTGGTTTTTTGTCATATTTAACACTGTAAGGTAACCCAGCTGCCTGAGTGAGGTAGAAGAAACACAGACGGAGTTTCATGTCTTCCCAGAGAAGCACTAGAAGGCTTTTCTGCCTCCAAAGTGAATTTATATCTATGCATAAGTATGGAATCATACGCCACGCATGGTTTTGCAGCTAAAACTTCACAGCTGGAATACATTAAAATAAAAACTAAAATACATCCAAATTAAAATTTTTCACTAAGAAAAGCTATGCTTTAGGTGTAACTTGGAAAACAAAACAAAACAAAACAAATAACAGCACCGTAGCAGACTAAGGCCTTGGAGTTGATAAGAAGGCTTTATGGTAATGCAACTTAAACTAATCCACCCCCACCAGTCCCTGCTAAAAAGGAATTTAGGTAGTCTGGCAAAAGTTAGGCAAATTGTGTCCTTGATATTAATGAAGATTTTGAGTATTTAAGGACCAAATAAGGACAACAGGATTTAGCTCTCTGAGAAAAGCATGAAAAATACAGACAGGAAACAGCCTGCCTCTGTAGCAGGGACAATCCTCTGTGTTGCCTTGAAAAACTTCTTTGATTCCTGCCCTGGTCCTTGATGAACTGACATCAGGAAATCAATTTGCTGTGTGTGCAAGTAGATTTTGAGAAAAGAAAGCAGTTACAAAAAGCTAAAGCTGTAAATGGGAGGTACCATGCAAGGAAGACCCATTGCCCTGTATTTATGACACTCACTCATAGTACTCTGAGCTTTTCCAGCATGGAGAAAAATGGCATCCTCTAAAACAGTAAGTTTAAATAATGGCATGCCCGCTATAGCCCAGACAGCAAAATCAGTGGAGGGAGACAAGTTCCTCTTGGCCCATTATTGATTACAAGATCGTCCTCTCTCTCTCGCTGTGTGATACTCCACTGTATCTTTCATAACTTTTCAAGTACAGATTTCCAATAAAACTAATTTTTTTTCATTTAAAGAATCTTACTGTTTGTATCTTACATGATGCTCTTGAGCAGCTGCGGGATGGTTCTCGGATCAAATATGAAGACCTCTTGCCTTTAGAAATAGGGTGCTACTTGTGGAGGGAAGGTATTGTGAAACTAATCAAACATGAAAAATTAATGACAGAACATCACTTTTCCACTTAGTAGCAGTGGGAAGACCAGAGCACAGGTGTGAAAAATAAAGTAGTTTGTCAAAGCTACTAGGGCTGCCAACCTGGGTATCTGCTTATCTGCCTTTCCGTAGATGCATGGAAAGGCAGATAAGCAGATACCCAGAGCAGCTGAAGGAAATGCAACTGCCTTGTTGTTCTCTCTACACGTAATTTGTTTCATAACAAATCGAAGCAATCTTTTAAGATGAAAAAGCTGCTAAATAAACACTGCTGCAGCTTGGCTGGGAGTTTCCTAGGGAGGGTGCCTAGATCTATATGCCTAATACCCCAAAAAACAAATAACCAAAATGTAGAAAGATGCTTTCTCATGATTTGTGCTTAGGCTTGGTTGACCACAAGCGAGTAAAGTGCAAAACAACATATCAGCAGAAATGGCTTGTTGAACAACCAGCCTGCAACATGGTAGGTAATGCCGAAAAAGAATGAGGAATGTGGAAAAGCTTGAGTAGGATTAGTCTACAGTTCAGGTGCATCTGGTTGGATTTGCAGACAGCCAAATACAGGTACCATCATCAAGAAAGTATTTGCACACCAAAATACATATGTCCATAGCAAGGCTGGTCCTTGTAAATTGCATTATGAAGCTACTATTTATACTGCAGATGTGTGCTATTTTTTGTATGTGGGCATCTGCCAAGCTGGAGCACGCAAAATAACATCAGTAAACAATTAGTCTTCATAGGATATATCAGTGTATACAACATGCACAAGGTTAGCTGTCTGGAAGTGTCTGTGGCTGCTGGCTTCTGGAAGGACATACACAGGACATGCACTCTTGCCTGTACAGTAGTGTACCCTCCCTTTGACACTTACATGATTTTTCTGAGTGAAGCAGCGGCAGATGTTTCTGTTGCTGAGCACACTTTGTGACTAAGGACTGACCAGTGGCAGGTCTTCGGTGCGCAGCCAGGAAATAACACAAGGGAAAATAATCAGCACAATCAAAAGTGCAGTTGGAACTGCACTGTCAAGGGACACTTGTGGCACTCCGAAAGAGAAATCAACCAAGCCACTTCAGGCTGGCAGTGCAAAAAGTGAATAAATACCAGGCAAACAAAATACCAGCCTTGACGCAAGAAGTTTACATTTCCAAATAAAGGCATGCCATTTCTGACTCTGTCTTTTGAAAACCTTTTCAGAACTTAGTAAACACCTAATGTCTTTATACCCTAAAGGGTTTAGCATTTCCTAGTGATGAATTACAAAATGAATTTTAATAATTTTGTTTACTTCTCTATGATATGAGCCTTGTTTAAACAGTTGGAGAATGGTTATCAAAACTGTACCCTAAAAAACAATCAGCATTTTAAACTCTTTGTAGGAAAGTCTCTAGTTCAGACATGGTGGTTCTTTGCTCTATGCCTCCACTGAAACTACAGTGGAACAGCATCCTAAATATGATCTACTAGCACAGGGTAGAGACTGTCTGTGGAGGACAGTTGTTCATTGCAGTTTCTGTAACATTTTTGAGATTTTTCAGATAGAACTTGAATCTGACCATGGAAATACATCTGTTTCACACAAGTAGTAGGTGCATCCACTTTTGGTTCACTTCTCCTATGCCTACCCAACACCCTTCATAACATGATGACTTCTTGGTCTTCCATGGAAAGGTGAAGAGGATTCTTGTGTGTTTAAGAGATGGGTCTAGACCAAGCAGGCTTAAGTCTATGTGACTGATATAGATCAGGTTCCAGCCTAGGTAGTTCTAATTGTGAGCACATGAAGGCCCAACAGTATTTCTCTCCCCTGCCCTAAAGCCAGCTGCTCAGTGGCATTCAGTCTCCCTGACTTTTATGTTCCCTCTTGTACACTAAAGCCTTCCAGACAAAAATCTTGTGAGTATCAGACAACCTCTGCAAAATACTACAACTTCATTTTTCCCCTGAAATGAATATTCAGTAAGAAAATTAATCCATCCAACCATCTTAATTATGACTATAAACCAAACCAATATATGCGTATATATATATATAGAGAGATGAAAATTTTATCTAAAAAAATAGCAAATGTTAACACTTATGACAGTAGTGTGATTTCATTTCACCCTTTCAGATATGATTCCTCTGGGTCTGATGTAATGTCTTTCACTCCTGACTATTCCCAGCTGTTGAAATGACCTTTGGGAACAGCAGCTTTCTGAGAGCTACTCTACCTCTCACTAGGTCTGAACCAGGCACAGTATGGCAGGCAGAGGCAATATGCTCACATATCAAGCACACTTCAGGAACAAAGAATTAAATTAGATTTAAATTTCGCTTGTAATTCACATTAGTAGTTTGATAATTTAGATGTCAGAAAGGTTGTGCATCAGTGTAATGTCTAGTCATGTTATGAATACCGGATATTAAAACCTCCTAGTCATACTTATGAAATACCTGAGATTAAAAGGTCAAAGGCAGTTTGGTTCCATTGCTTTGGCTGTGGGAAGCTCAAACCCCCAGTCCTGCAGCTGTAGGACAGACTGTTTGAAGTTCAGATGACATTTTGATCTAACAACTGCCTATTTGAAGATGCTCACACAGGCCTAATCCTTTATTATGGGAAAGATGACATTCATGTTCACTGTCACAGGCGTGCATTAGCTAGAGGTTAATAAAGGTTTTCTTTTGGTCAAGCCTCACAAGAGAAAAATAAGTTTCGAACCAGAATTGTTAGAACTTTCCAGTCCAACCGAAAATTTTGACTTGTCATTTTGAAAAGCCTACAACATTATAAAGGTGCTTGTGTGCCTGGCAATGTCTATTAAAAGCTGTTCAATTTTCTAACTGTGAAAGTGAGTCACATAATACTGGTAACAATTTAGGATTTTTTTTCACAACACCCACTGATCCCAAAGAAAATGCAACCATCAACAGGGATAGAGATAGAGAGCTACCACTGAATGCCACTGCACTGGCTTACTTTACTGTTACCCTTTCTTTCGAGTCTTTTACCATATATGGTTCCAAAGCTAAATCAGAAAAAAAAAAAAATCCAACTGGATCTAACATTATTGATAGAGCAAAGCTATAGCACAGAAGATTCTCTCTTTCTTGGATAATGGAGACATTTGGCAATATACTTGTTTCCTGACAGAAGAAGTCAAAGAAATGTTCTTGAAACTGATAGTAATTATTGCCAGTTTTCACAAATCCTTTACTGCTGGTGGTCATCTTGCTAAAATAAGGCTCACATGTGAATATTTCTGAGAGTTATTTCATTGTGAGAAGCTGCAAACAGGTTTCCAGATGATTTGAGGATGTCCAAGGCGTGTCTGAGGTGAAAGGCAAGTAAGTTCTTACACTCCTTCCTTGCTTCCAGGGGAATAAGTGAGTCTGCAGCTCTTTGGTCAGAACTTAAGTTAGCCATGACCTTGGCATTTCAACCTATACTTCAGGGGAGATAGTAGAATCATTTTACTACTCCAAAATGTTGACTGGAGTATAATCAACCAAAAGGAAAAACATGTGGTGATACTTAGTCTAGTTTGAAGAATCCCAACAGGATTAAATTTAGCCCCTTGTCAGTTTAATTGAACATTGGCTATGCCACATACAGTGCAAAAGTGAGCATTTATTTTGAACACCACCTTCCACATTGGACCGTTACCTCTAGCTGCAAATGCAGCACTGCTATTAAAAATAAAAAGAAATTAAATCAATGGCGATTTCTCATAATGAGAGCCAAGGCAGTGCTTTTCACCTTGAAAAAGGGTGGAGTGGATTTTGCGCCTACCCGGCGACACACTCAGAGAAGCCCACACTTATCAGGGACAAGGTTAAGCCAGTTCACTGTCTGTGCAGAGTGTAAAGCCTCCCCTGTTCAGGGAATGTCATTCCCGCTTTCCTGAACTCCGCCTGCAGTATCTAGAGGAAAACGGGCTTGCATTGTCTTCCACTGCTCGCCCCAGGAAACATGATATCATTCTCAAACAAAAGCGGGAAAGCTGACAGATCTATTGAGATGGGTGTGACTACAGCACACACCTCGCTGGTCAGCCCTGTGGAAAATGCAGTGACTGGCAACTCTTCGGTGCTGAGCTGTCTGTGCTCTCTACGTTTTTGTACCTAATCCCTGCAGATGGCTTTTGTTTCTCCTGTACTTGTGACTTAAAGAACGATGTTTGCTTTCTGTGTCAATTAGGTATGTGTCACCGCACAGAGAAACAGCAGAGACAAGGAGAAAGAGTTGGAGTAACTGGACTTTCGTTTCTTCTCCGTGCATAATGCTTAAAGCACCAGATATCTCCTAAAGGTGTAAAGCTGGAAGTGATCTGAGGGCTAAACAGGTTGAATCAATGCACAGCTAAACAATCAAGGAACTGAAGCCACAAAAGAGGGATTGGCAAACAATATGCAGCCTATTACAGCAATTGCTAGGTAAGAATATTTCCAAACATGATTTCAACAGATTACAAACACTTCTTTTTTTTTTTTGTCTTCATTAATCCCTAGTCTTTTATAGATGAAAAAGTAACAGCTCAGACTCATAATTTGACTGTTAACAGCTGTTAACATGCTGCTAATCAGGAAGACCTGGAAGCCTAAAGCAAATGAAAAGCAAGTTGCATGGCAATGAGGAATTCTGCCTTTTCTGGTACTTTCTTATTTTCATTGCAGCACAATTTGAAGTTTTACAGGACATTATATTTTTACTGTGAGATGGAATGGAACAGCCTACGCATATCTCAATTAAATGGTTAGGAGTGAGTTAAGAGTCTAAGGTTGCCCTGAGTTGTGTTCTGGTTTTTTTTGCAGAAAGATTGTTACAGAAGAAACTGTCTAGAAAATAAAAATAAGGATTGTAAGAGCAATACTGAAATACTGGGCAGCTACAAGTCTGATGGCAAGAGTGCAGTCTTCCTCAGGACTCTGCATGTGATAGGTTCAGCACAGGATCTCTAACATTAATGATACAAATACTGTAAACTAAATTTGCATTAGTATAATTTTCATGTATAAATTTCTGCAGATATCTCTTATGACTGACTTGCTGAACTAATGACGTTTGCTGACAATACTGAATCACTATTTAATTGTGTTTGAAGTGTTTTTACTTGATCTTGTATAAAGTGCATTTTTTTTTCTCTTTCATTCACTGACTTTCACCTAAATGACAGTTGTGGAATCTTGTCTAAAATCAGATACTGGAATACCTAGACACATCAACTTCACAGCTAGTTCATAAAGTCAGTCACAGAAAAAGCTGACATTTAATCTGTGTTTAGAGTAGATTTCTTAGGGAAAGACACCACTGGTTTCAAAGTTATGAGCTGTATGAAAAAGTTAATACCATTAGACAGAAAAGAAACCTTGTTGCAACACGAGTATGTGTCAACAAATGACTTCAGCAGTTAAAAGCATAGCAGTGTATTCTACATGTAGCTAAATCATCCCCAATAGTTTGGCCACAGTCCTGCCCCCACTCACAATGAAGGCTCTGCACAGAGAGAAGTGGACTCACTGAAACAAATCTGAGTGCTTAAATCAGTGAAGTGCTGGAGTAAAGGATAGAGAGTCATGAGTTTCATTTACTCATTGTGTAAGAAACAAGAAAGGAGTGACATGTCCACTGCAGCTGTTGAAGCCAAGGCTTACCTGAAATCAACAGGCTGAATCCATAGAGAACTAGGTGTGCTAGAGGGTCCATGCTTTCCAAAATATATCCATCCAGTTCTTGCAGTCGCTCATGGAGTATCCTTTCCTCGGGGTAGACCTTTACCAATTCCTCCTGTGCTGCATGGTACACTGTTTACAAGTCACAGGCAAGAAATCAGAGCACTGGCGCAGGCTGGAACAGTCTCATTGCCTGCCGTCTGAGTACAGGGAGTTTAAGTTCCTTTTTCCTGTTTCCTTTGTAGATTAGGATGGGAAAGGCAGGATCTTAAAGGCATTTTTGTATCGGCAGGACTGCAGGGCAGTGCAAATCCCATCCATCCAGCAATACATCAAAACAATTATCTGGAGCTGCTGGAGAACCAAAGGACTGCTGTTGGTCACAGTCAGCAGAATAGGAATAATGATGGAATCCACCAGTAGGCGGGAAAGTGCAAGAAGAAAGTCCTCCACCTAGGTTCAGTAGGTGGAAAGTGTTATTATCCCCTTCTCAAAGTCTGCTAACTTCTCAGGATGCTATCATCTTTTCCCCTATTTATTTAATCCATGTGTAAGCTGCTGGCTGCAATGCATTTCTGCACACAATAAGAAAATATGAAGTAAACAGTAACAAAGCAGCCAGCTGAATCCAGTATAGACCAAAGCCATCCAATCCATCAAACTGCTCTGTTAGTTCATGTGTTTTACTGGAAACAATTTCTTTTTACATTTGACAATTGAAAACAGACTGAAAACTTGTTGCAATAATAAATCACACACAGAGCTATTATTACTACAGTGGGACTAAAATGCCCACATCACTTAGGGAGGTCTCAAACCTCAGAAGCTAAAACAAAACATGAGGCAAAAATACAAAGGAAAACACACACACACAAATAATTAAATAAATGGAAAGGCAGCAGTCAGATATATAATCAGAACTGAAAATAAGGAGTAACCTTATTTAGTACTTGACTAACAATGATCTGTAACAATATAGCATTTCAAAGCCCCGTAGTTCTGCCAAGATGCTAACACACAGAATTACTTACATGGAAGTATAGAAAAGGGGATGTTCAGCATAACCTTGGAAATGCAGTATGGCTTGATCCTACTTTGATTTAATATATTTTAGCCTTTGATTGTAGTATAGATTTCACAAAGTAAGTCCTTTACACCCAAGATCTATTGCCGTGTGGACAGAATGGTGTCACACATCCAGCGCAGGAGACGTCAAGGCAGTAACCCAGACTTGTTCCTTATGTATTCCTTATGTGTGCCACCCCCATTCTCAATGTAACCAAAAGCCAAACCAAGTAGAAACTTATACTGAAAATACCCTCTGTTTGCAAAAACACAGTGTGAGATCCAAACACTAATAAAATTCCTTTTTGATGCTTAAAGGACGCAGAATGTAGGATATTTCCCTGGTCTGATTTCAGAATAAAATACACATATATATTTTGTCCATCTTAGATTCTGGGGAACTCCTATTCTACTTTTAGACATGAAGCAGCAGTGATTACCCCCGTTCCAATTGCAACTTAGCCTTTATAAGCCTGGTATTGGTCTCTCCAATGTCAGAATACTTAGTGTATTACCAGATACTAAGTATTATCATCTATCTAGTGGATAACTCTGTTTCATTATTAATTTAATTTAATATTTAATTTAAATATTTAAGTTAGCCTATCCTTGTTTTTTTTTAATGTCTTTTGACTTTCTAAGGGATGAAGAGCAGGAGAGGGTAGGGGGAAAAGGTGTTAAGCAATTTCAGTCAAGGCTGTGGTTCTCCAGATTGCTATTGTAGGATTGGGGGGGGTTAAAATTTTCTCTTAAATTTCACTTCCCTGGGTATAAAGAGGTTACTGTATCATGGCTCCATTTGAAATGCATCTAAATGCAAAGCAATGCATACAGGCTGCTGCTGATACTGATTTTACAGTTTTCATAGTGGACCAAGTCCATTCTTTTTTGAAGAACCAAGTTGTGCCTACTGATCATTTCATCTGCCACAATGACAAGACAGCTGTTTATCTCAAGGGTAGAGTGGACAGCATAAATATGCTACACTGCAAAAATATAAGAAGGTTCCAAAGACCTGCTGAAGTCAGAGGGGAGGAAATATATGTTGCTCAAGTCAGAATTTGCATGGGGTATTAATATCAGCATCAGCATCAACCATTTCATGTATTTTTTTGTTTCATTACAAAATTTTATTTTTGAAGAAATAAAGAATAGCATCTATACTTCAGCAAACATTGAAGTACTTATGTGTAATATGTGTTTAAACTTAGATCTGTTTCTATTTGGAAGGCTTTTAAGGGCCAGAGTTTGATTATTGCTCCCAAAATAATAATTTATCACAATAAACTTCTGCTAGACTGTAGAATGTAAAGTGTTTCAGTATTCTGGTTTATTCTCTCTCAAAATTAAGTGTCTGACAGCCCTACCTTCCATACTTTCATCCTTATATTTCATGTGATTAGAATGTAAGCCCTTCTTAAAGTAGGTCATATCAATTTTCCGTCCTATGATCTAAAAACTACATGACCTGATCACCCCTCCAATTAGTGAGCAACACAGAAGTGCAGTAGAATTGTCTATTCCTTCCTCCCTGCAGCAAAAGGATCCCATGCACGAGCCCATCTCTTGCCATCCGGTCCTCAGCTTACATTAGCAGATCTACAAACAAGAGGATCCTGATTCTCAGCCTACATTCACCATGAATGAGCTGAAGAACTGCAAATAGCCTTTGGCAAAACCAGATTGCCAGTAAAAGAAACTGGGCTAAAAGTGAGGATGGGACGAGGAGTTAAATATGGTACTGAGTTACTCTAACTTTTGTTGCACCAGGTGGGCTGTTGGCTACCAGGCTGGCCAGTGAGGATGGCCATGGCATGTGCTTGGAGACAAATGGGAGTAAGTAGCTGTATTTGGGCTGCATGGATCGCATCCTTGTCATTCTAGAGGTACTTGGAAAGACTCCGAAAGATGATTTCTAAAGAGTTCCCCTCAGGAACATCAGTTTTGGTGGGTGTTTACTGCTGATTTAAACATACCAATGTCCACATCTAACTTAACACCCATCATAAGGGCATGCATGAGTTTTTAAATTAGTTGCAGAAGGGAAACAAATTGTCTTTCAACATGTAAATATAACCCCAGCGTTAAACACGGATTTTCATAACTCTGTTTGCTGAAGGCTAATTTTATGATATGTCAAGTGCCCTGAACTCCTGACACCAGGCCTTCCTCTTTAGATAAGCAGCACACTTGTCTCAAGGACAATCCATTCATCCATGCTGTACTGCATGGAAATATGTGAGGAGGAAAAAGAAACAATGCCACTCTGCACTTCTTTAATCAGGTAGATGTGTTAGCAGAAATCACATATCCTCTTGCAGTGTCTGACCGTATTATGTTTTTTGGAACCAAGCCATTGCTTTGGCCTTGACATAATGTTAGTATGTGTTAGTAGGAGGCAGTGAAGGAACTTCAGGAATTATTACTCACCACAATCAGCTAATGTGAAACAGAGGCTCACAAATGGTGGAGTTTAAGCTTCATTTCTTGAACAGATCCTGTTCTCCTCTGCAACACAGTCTATGCCACTGAGGCCAGTCACAGCCAGTAAGCCATCTATTTTGGACCACCTGGAAGTGAGAGGTAGCAGCCAGGTGGCCAGTGAGAGAACATGGGCAGTTGCTGGTCTACGCAGTGAGGGTGAGGACTGCTCCTACCAATTACAGGGCAGAGTAGTAAATGGAGGGAGGTAAAGGTTTCTGGGGTACCTCTCATGCAAATGGCGGAAGGAACAGTGGTGATATTGTGATATTGTAATGGGTGGTTCTGAGAAATTGTAAGGTGAGGTAGAATAGTAACAGAGTCTGGGTTTTGCTGCAGCTTTTTCTAAGGAGGAGCAGTCGCTCTGTGCTTTTTCTACTGCCTCTCATGCACATGCATACTCAAAAGGCAACTCAGGATTGCCATGATCAGCTTTATTTGCTCAGCATTTTTGTTTTCTTTTCAAAAAAGAGCTTGTCTTGGATTTCAGGAGAACACAGCCCAGAAAATGGCTGAGTATTGTTCAGTCTACAGAACAGCTTCAGCCAAAGGCAGCTGCTGCCTTCCTGTCTTCCTTGATAGTGAAATGAAAGGGAATTTATTGCCCTGGATTTAAGCACAGGATCTGATGGGAATGTCAGGTTTCTGTCAAGGGGAAAGTTCATCGATGAAACAAAACAGGAGTACTCTAGGGCCTCTGTATCAGTAAAGCCATTGTGAAGGACATCAGGCTGACTAACTGCTATCCTCTGAAAACTTTCACTTTGTGATTCAGTTGTCTTTTTTGTAAAAAAAGTGTCCTGCCTGTTGTCAATAGGACAAAAAAATGGTTTTTCTGTTCTACTACTACTTTTCTACCTAATTTTTTACAATGTATTTTGAAGGACAAAAGAGTTTGTGTATTTTTGTTTAATGGCAACAATTGTAAATCCAAATATCTTTACGATATTAATACTGAATCACCCCAAATGATGCACAGCCATAAAAATATGACTGCCTAAAATAAAAGGGCACTAGGGGGGCAAATTTTGTACTTGTGAGATTTGGAGAAACAGACACATTTCCTAAGCCTCTGACTGCTGGTTCTTCCAAGGTTCTTCCAAGGACTAGGAAATGGGTCATGCTAATTAACACTGAGGGGTAGTGTTTTCAACCATTAAGGTTACAAAAATTTATTCTTAATACTCTGTTTTCTATGGGCCACTATCTTCTACTGAATTAATCCCACAGTGTTAGTATGATTTAATGGGTAATTTTTATTTGATGACTGCATCATTTGACTTTAAACTGGGTTCAACAAGTACAACTGAGTGATAAACTTGCTGTTTACCTTTCTCTGCTTCCAAATTTGGTATTGGAAATCTTGAAGAAATCGTAGAAATCTCAAAATCTGAAGGCTTCATTTGGAATTTTGTCTTGTGTAACTGTTTAGGTGACTGATGCTACCGATAATTTATACTATAATAATTATTTTCTTTTTCTTCCTAATTTTCAGAGGTGCTCAGTCTCCCTCACACCATTTGAAGCAGTATTTGTGGGCAAACTTGTGTTGTACAGTTGGCGACAGAGGTCTTGCACCATACTCACCCTCTGCTGAACAGCAGAGATCTTGGCCCTGATACAAAGATACCAGTGCTCAGAGAACCAAACTCAGTCACTTTAAATGAACTTAGCTTTCAAGGAATTAGGTTTACAAGAGGAAACAAGAGCAGATAATTTTACATTTCTGACTCTATTTTGTTTAAATGTGGGATGTTTCCTCCATTTCACACATTTGGCATATTGTCCAGATATTTCTCCTTCCTGAAAGGGGAACCAGCAAGTATATAGAGAGCAAGTTGGGCCAACGAACATTTCTTCCTCTGCTCCAAAATTGTCAATCCCGATAAATGATTGATTAAAGCTGGGATTTGAATTCAGATCATCTCTGTACATATGAATGCTTAAAGGCTTCCTTCCTCTTTACTGAAGAGGAAAAAGATGACAACTACTCTGGGAATAATCCAGTTCCCCTTCTGAGTGACTGACCTGCATTTCCCAGCTGTGGTCTGGCTGGAGTTATCACATACAATATATATGTATTATTTGGTGTTCAGCTGGTATTCACCATTGTGCATGTGTTCAAGTGCAATTTTATGATCACTTTCACAGTCTGAGGGTTTTTCACGCCAGGCAATTGCTACAGCCACCCCACCCAGGTGACTTATTGCCATGTTGCCAAGGAGTTCACTCAGAGTGGGTACTTTGAAGAGAAACAGATTAAATGCTTACTTTATAACTATTCTTCAAACTAGGATATTCTTATGGCTAGTGCCCTGTCATAAGGTCTGCATTATGCCCTGTATTTTTGCTTTACACTTGCAGCAGAAAAACAGAAGTGTAAGACCTTACAACCACTTCACCTTGGAAGTATTTCCCTCTGATTCTGAAACAGCACACAACAGCACTAAGAGCCATTAACTGTCTTAAGGTGGAAGGAACCAAAAAAGAATCTCAGTGTTCTGCCTATCTGGAATTGCTCACAGAAATATTGCATGTTGTCTTCTAACCTAACAGAAATTAAAAAATAAACTAATTTTGAAAGAAAAATAAGTTTTGAGCACCATGAAAAGCAATGAAGGCAAGATGAAGCAGGAAGGCCAAGAAGACAGGGAATGACAGGCTTGTAAGCTCGATCTCAATCCCTGAGAAAGCGGTGGAGCAAGCTACATTGGATATCATTTGTGGACACGTGAATGAGGGGAAAGTGATTGTGAGTAAAGAACATGGATTTATGAAGCAGAAATTATGCTTAAACAACCTGGTAGACTACCACGCTGAGGCAACTAAATCAGTGAGCAAGGAGAGAGGTGTGGATGTTGTTTACCTCAACATTAGCAACGTGCTTGGCACCGTTTTCCATTAAATCCTCACAGATAAGCTGACAAAGTCTGGGATAGGTAGGCAGGCTTGGGGCTCACTGTGTGATCAGTGACCCGATGTCCTGCTGGAAGCCACTCACTAGTGAATACCCCAGGCATGGATATTGGGGCCAATACTGTTTAACCTTTTTGCTAATGAGGTGGATGATAGGTCAGAGCGCATGCTCAGGGAGGCTGCAGATGCCACAAAGCTGAGAGGAGTGGCTCTTATATAAGCAGGGACTTCAAGAGGTGAAGAAATGGGCAGCCAGGAACATCATGAAGTTCCACAAAATACATGCACAGTCCTGCCCTTGTGGTGGAACAATCCAGGCACCCAAGCACACCGTGGGCTGAAAAAGGTTTTGCTGAGAAGGACCTTGGGAGCCTTCCGGGTGTACACCGAGCTGACCAAGGGCCAACAACTCACAGCAAAAAAAGGCCAACACACGGGGGTGGGTTAGCAGGTGCCAGGCAGCCTGAGGGAGGTGATCCTTACCCCTGCTTAGCCCTGGTGAGAGAGGTGAGCAGAAAAGTATTAAATACCTCCACCCCACAGATGTTGCCAGTTAATTAATGTCCTCTCAGTCAGAAGTCACAGTACAAAATGGATAAAAGATTGCTTGGGTAGGGAGACCCGTGTTACTGAATTAATGTCTTGATGTACGCACAGGAGCTTTGGTGAAAAAACATTGTGTCTGGTACTTAAATTGTATTTAAAATAAAAAAGATAAAAAGAGTTAAAGAAAAGGTTATTTTCACTTGAGTCTTCAGTCTGGGTGACATGGGTACAATTTACTCAGCTCACTATGGGAAATGAGTTATTAATCTCCCAGAGAGAGATAAAGACTTGCTGCATAGTTCACCATTTAGAATCCATACAGCTCTTTTCAGCCATGGGCATTATGTCCACGATTTAGGACCACAAGGATGAACTGTTAAAAGAAGTTTTAAGAGTGATGAGGTTCTCAAACAGAAAGAGGTAATCTGAAGATCCTTCAATAGAATACAGAAAAGGACTGCATGCTGGAGAAAAGGTTTTTATGACAGGCATCTCCTGTGGAACAGAACTAAACCCTGTAACCTTTACCATGCTGTCTTACAGAATCACTACCAAGGAATAAGACCTTCCCCTGCCCAGAGTGAAAGCAAATTCAAAGCAGTCTGTTTATTCAGTCTGCAGCTTTTTTCCATTGTTCATTACAATATGTTATTCTAGCACAAGTGGAAATCAGGAGGTGATCTCTCTGGGTGATGGTTGGATTGGTAAGAATATTAGACTTCAACTTTATCTCAGCAAATAATGGGCTCTCTCGAATACCTGAAATTCTGACAGGAAGGAAGAGACATTAGTGGGAATTTCCCCTAGATAACAGTCCTTGGTTTGTAGAAATCCTGTTCCATTATCTCTAGATGTTATATAGACACAACTGTATAGAGCAACAGCATTTACTGTGCTGAATCTGCAAACACGCTACTCTCTGCAACAATCTTCAATATTTTTATTTTACATATTTCTTTATACTCAAAATGACAATCACAGATTTGGAGAAATTTAGTAACAAAAATACAGAACTATTTAAACGGACTTGGCACACTGGATAATTATTTCAGAACTCCAGTTTTATGAAATGAAGTACATAGTCTACCTCTTTTCCAGAAAACTTTTCTAAGAGACCAGAACAACCATAAATCCAGATCCCACTGCTTTTTAGTACTCTTTTTTTTTTTTGTTCCTGTCTAGCTAAGATTCCTATCTATAGTAAACTCTGCATTTTTCTCTTTGACCAGGACTAGCTTACAAGATACTAGGTAAAGGAAATTATCAATAGGCAGTTGAGAAATACAGACATGTAGAATGTAATGGAAATATATAAATGGAAATTTTGTTTTCTGAAATTTCTGTTTCGGTCCTGGTTTTGTTCTATGCTGAAACTCTTTCTGTGTATTTCTGTCACAGGTTGCATAGGGCACTGCAGCTTGAAAAAGGAGGAAAAAATCATTGCAGAAAATGCAAGTAATTTTCCCTTTTATTTCCTTTACTGGTGAATATTACAGCAGTAAAATGCTCCACAAAATCAGTATTAGCTACATTTCACTACTTTTTTATCATAGTTCTCTCTTTATAATTATATAAGGAAGTTCATTAGGAAATGAAAATTTGCTGGCATTTGCTTTTATTATAAGATTTACACTATGAAGCAATTCTGATTTGAAAAGAAGCTTGTCATCCTTAGATGTTTTTCTTACTTGACATAAATTGCTATCTAAATAGAGATGGTATGATGACATAACAGTTAGAAATTTTACGTGTAAAGCAGACTGAAATTTCACATTTGAGATGCAATTTAGCAATGGGCTTCAGTAACTCATAGGGCAGTATCTCCTTTTTGTTTATAGGAGTTCCTAAAATTAAGAAGTCTATTTCTAAAAATTTTAGTGCAAAAGGAGAGATACTATGAAAACCTGTAACTTCTAAAAACCCTGAAAAACACTTTTAAGAATATCTATCACCATAGTGGTGAGAGAATGAGCTCAGTAGTCCAGCTTTCCATGCCGGCTGTGCACATCTCTCATTGTTGACCCACTGGGGCAGGAAGGAAATGCCTGGGTTCAGTTCTTGGTGTTCTGTAAAGCTTCTATGAGAGCCTTGTTGTATTCTTTGACCAGCTTTCTCACGTTCTTCATTATTGGCTGGTAGTCACTCTCTTGACTTTTTGTTGCTATGACTGATTAAAAGAATTAAGGAAACAAACTGCCAGTATAAATATGAGCATAATTAGAGATCACAAGGGAACCACACTACAGCACATTTGCTTCTGTGAAAACCGTCAAGTGTTGCAAATAATGGAAAAAAACTCCAGTTGGGTCTAAAAGGTTTACACTAATTTATTAAGGCTAGCTGCCATCTCATGCCAAGCACGGTAGGAAAAAAAAAAGATTACATGCCTGAGTCAGTTTTGTTTCCATATATACAGGCAATAGGTCCCTCGTGAAAGACTCTGCCCATTGTTACACTGCAAGCAAAACCATGTCAAAGCACTCAGCTACTTACAGCCATTCAGTCTAGCTACAAAAGTCCCAGTCCAGGAAAGCATCCCCTCTCTTTCCAGTAGCCCAAGCAGACATAGTACTCTGTATAGGGGTCTGCACTTGGATAGGTAATAAAGCAAGTTAGGAAATGCTTTAAGGTCCTGAGGAACTTAGGAAAAATATTATTTAAGAGTACTGCCTTAAGAAACATTCCTGTAGAGACTCCTTCATAGAGGAGGTAGCTCCAATCAGATTACATTGTCCAAGACTTTTTTCAGATGCATCTTCTAAGATTTAGAACACTTACCAGATATGAGAAATGAGTTATTTGGTATATGAAAAAAGCCAAAATTATATGTATTATTATACATGTTATTATTTGTTATTATCAGCATCATTATTTCTCTGATGGCTAGGCTATCACATAATTGCCTGAAATATATTCCTGTGCCATTTTCTGCCATTTCATTTCCATATGGCAATAGCCATTTTCCAACATACTACACTGGATGGTGCAGTCTGGTTTTGATGTTATCTTTACCAATTTGTACTGTAATCATAAACCAGTGATTTTTTGCATCTCCAAAATTTCACATTATTTATTTTTAAATTATTTTAAAGAAGTAAGCTTACTGCAGTGAATTCACTATCCCAAAATAAAAGTGCAGCTTTGTCCTACTCAGATCTCTACCATAACTATGGAGAATAAAATAGTACAAGATGAGAAGAACCATCAATTCTAATTAAAATAAATGTCAGGGCTTTTGCTTAATTCAGAAACTATCTTATGAAAGCCATTTGCAAATAAGCAAATAACGATTTTGCTCAAGTTTTGTAAGGTCTTACATGATTATGTGATTCAAATTAAAGGGTTATATTTCACTAATGAGAAAGCTACAGTGCAGTTCCCCCAGGCCAGCCCATTTTGCAGCTCAAGCATTTCCTTGTCATATCTTACCACACTCACCTGTTTTTTTCCTCTAGTAGGCAGTTCCCCTTTTATTTCATAAGACAGACATTAAATGTATACAATTTATTGTTTACTTTTTCATTATTGGTATTTTCAGGGGGTTAAACTGCAATACACCACGAAAAGTCACCACGCTCTAAGATTTTCAAACAATAATACACTTGGCAGATTAATTCCAGATTAGACTGGACAGATATGAAGATGAACTTTGTATGAAACCTCGTGGCAAAACTGAGCCAGAAGGAATAACTTCAGACTGCAAGGCAAAGCTTATGCTTTAGGACCCCGTAAAATTGTTTCAGACAACACATGCAAGTTTTGCTATGTATAATATCTATCAGCTAACCAGACATTTGCAAAGGATTGCCTTTCCCCTCCTCCCCTGTCTCCTGCTGCCCATTCCGTCCTGTCTTATTCTGCTGGAGGAAACAGACTTCTTCCTCAATTAATACAGTGCATGAATTTGACTCTATTTCTTAAAGAAAAGGATACATTCCTTCATCATAAAGTTATTTTGCTCATGGTGCTGCCACTTCCTCTCCAAATTTGTAAGCTGAAAACACATAAAGAGTCAAAAATTAAAATGCTAATTATTGCACACATACTTTATACAAACTCCCAAAAATGTTGTATCAGTACCTTGTACTCTATCACCCGATAAGATCAAAGTTATTTCACATAAAAAACTCTGAAACAATGGCAAAATGTTTTTAAAGCTGACAAA
>JAWMRA010000090.1:22577304-22591376 GCA_035584735.1 Pseudotriccus pelzelni | reverse complement strand
TTCCCATCTTTTAGACTCCTGCATGTTCCCCCAAATCTCTCAGGTTTCAGGTTCCCCAAATCTCAAACAGGACTGGAACTGCATCCATATCCTCTGATGAAAGGTACAAGCAGAACCAAAACCCAAAGACTCAGGAGGACTGTGAGGTCCCACTTGCAGAGTCTGTATTCATACTGAATATCCAGAATAAGTGAGCTTTTGCCTTTTTGCTTCTCAAGAAATTTGGTAATTTGAAAACACAGAAACTCTCTAAATATGGTCTTATCCATCTTCCCTTACAGTGAGCTGAGACCTTTCTTTCAGTATCATGCTAACCATAAGTTTTACAGAGAATACTTAAGAAAAGGTATTATATTCTCTGGCTTTCATGGCATATTTATTGATCGTTTTCCCCTCTTGCTGAGTAACCGATCAGCTTTTTTGGTAAGCTGCCTCCTACAGTACACTAGCAATAAGGTATATTTAGAACCAGTTGTTTTCATCCTCTGTTATTTGCTACAACCTTAGAGCCTGCTAATACATAGCAAAGCTTCAGCAGCATTCACCTTGAATAAATATATATAAGAAGCCTTAATTTTAAAGAATTATATAATTATACAGTTGTCGATTTTCAAGTTCTGCTTTTAATAATTTAACCAATTAATTTCATCCTTGTTTTCATAAAATAAAGCTGTGTTCCTAGGACCTTTACTGACTGATGAAAAGCCTTTAAGATGCTCAAAAAACTTATGAGTGTCTTGTAAGTCCTGAGATATTAATTACCTTGCCCTGAGGCAGACTACAGAAACTTTATGCAAAGATCAGGATATCAGTTCTTTACAGCTCTAAATTATCTGTGTTTTGACAATACAAGAAAACCCGTATTTTAGAGGAATTAGGCCTAATTAAATTATATTAGATGACTTACTGTCCATGTTTTCTTCACTCTTCTTGAGCTCCTTATATTTCCAATTTTCTTCTCCTGCAAGAGATGTTACATTGATTGAACTTTACATTGTCTCAGTCCTGAATTCCTTTATGTATGCAAAATGTCAGTATTGAAATTTCTATGTGCCTAGAAACTACAGGACTAGAAACTATATCACTGAATGTAGTCACTTCAACAGACTATGTCAAAAGCACTTTTACATTAAAAAAAGATATTTATCTAAACAAATCAGACTCTGCAATTTTTTGAACCTTTCAGAGGTTAAAAATTCTGATAAACTGGAATGACAAATACTTGGCTTGAACAAAGAGAGCTCATAGGATTTTTCTGAAGTCTCTATTTCAATAGTAGAGGACAAATACTTCTTTGTATTTGGGTTATTTGTATGGTTAGCTAAAACTTTCTGCAACTCTATAAATGAGCCATTTCAACTGCACTTTCACATATTAGAGTGGAATTTCATAAGGACGTGCAGCCTGCAAGAGCCTGCAAGCAACAATATGACAATCTCAGGGAAATAAACAGGAAAACTGTACAAGAAATGGTGTAGGAAAGTAAAATGCGCTGAAAGCTTTCTACAATTAAGTTTAAAAAACCATTACCATACAACTTCTTTATAGGGATATCAGAAGTAAGGATAACATACCCTACTTAACTCACTCTATCGTTGAACTCCATTATGTCTATAAATAGATCAAAATTTAAATGTAGTAGTAAAGTGGGACACATTATTTGTCACAGGGAGACAATTCTTTTAATTAATTTTAAATTTCGAGTATCAAAAATGTAATTATTTGAGTCTTTTTTATTTTTAAAGTAATCTTTTAATTTTAAAGAATACTATGTAAAAGAAACAAATAGATACAGATATAACTGAGCAAGCAACTTTCTACAGTCTTTTCATTTGTACACCCCCATGCTTTCCTCTTTATCTAGTATATACAAACAATAAGAACACTCATGGGACCCTATGGGACTGTGATTATGTTTCAGCTTCCTTGCAGCTGTGGCTTTGTTCCTTGCCAGACTCTCATTTGCAAGGCAAGTCTTCAATATTTAATAACTCAGCCTTTTCTTAAAAAATCTAGCAATAGTGAGCCATGAAACAGTTACATAATTTGCCAACTGTTAAAAGAAAAAAAATCTTGAAATAAAGTTTGCAATGTTGAAATGTCTTTACAGATAATTTTGCTTTAAAATATGCCACTACCACGTCAATATCTTAGCCTCTCCTGCAATTTATGAATGGTTAAGTCTGTTCCATTTTGAGTTAATGCTGACTTTGACTAATCAGTTAAAGTTAACTTCTAGTATACGGAACATGTAATAAGCAGGTGAAATTTTTACTTATTTAGATTTCCTCAAGTGAAAACTAAGAATAGTTATTTCTGTATCTTCTGTTTATTTTTTTCCTATTCAAAAATGTTTCTAACACTGAAATATTAATCCTGAAACATTAAAAGAAAATCCCTAGTTATACTAGTTATATTTTTTTACTGTCTATTTCACCTCATATTTACCTAAAAAACTTTAGGAGCTGAAGTTTTAGGAGTGTTTTGTAATAACATTTAAATACCAATCCAGAAGTCAAGTGACTGGGAAGGAAGGACAGGAATTTCAAGGGCACACCAAGATGCTGACTCAGAGTAGAAGTATGAATGGCCCACTGTGATTGGGAGTTTACATTTCTGTCTTAAGCTATTCTTTATTAATATATTCTTTATTCTATCTGTTATACCAGCTTATGAATTCCCTCTATATTATACTACAAGGTAACTCGATTCTGACTATCCTGACTGTTCCTGATATGCTGACAAAGAGTACGTATTTTCTCGTATATATGCTTTAAACTCTCTTCTTCAACAGAATTCTTTTTCTAAAAAAGAGTGAAAGACATACAGTCCAGCAATGTATGACTGCATGTGTAAACTGAACTATAAAATGCGAAAAGCAACTCACTTTTTACCTTCTGCATTTCTCCGAAGTTAAAATGAGAAAGGGTTGCAAGCCAAACGAAAAGGAAAGATTAAAGAACAATAAAGTTGGCAATGACATTACCTGGAAACAAAAAAGCTAACAGAACAGTCCTAACAAGTTACTTGTGCAAAAATAATGAAATATCTGTAGAAATATGAAATATTTTGTAATGCAAAAGATGAGAAACAGATGTATCAAACATTTGTTTGGAGGCAAATTTAGAAATATTTGTTCAGCTTGAAGAAACTTACAGCTAGATTTTACACCTATCGCCCAAGAAAGGGCATAAAGTAAAAAGGACAAATATCAGCTCGGTAGTCCTCCAGAATTTAAATAAGTTGTTACAAAGCCTTCCAGAATGTATGCATATATTCGTGTAACTCCTATCTGAACAAGATTTCTTATAATGAAAAGAAGGTTTTCCGTTGCATGCATCTCTGTATTATGGAGAACCTTTCACAACTATTAAGGGCCTATGCTCAAACTGAAGTTACGTGCTCCAGAACCATAATCCAGTGGTAGGAAAAATTCCAACCTAACCTAGCCTAAGTACTACAGCATGTGTTTGTTGGAGGCAAGTATAAATTAAGGCCACTTTAAGGCAGCTCTCACACTTTTATTGCAGAGATCAAACCAAGAAGTTTCAAAGACTGATAGCAATAATACCAAACTAGTATTAAAAAAAATACTGTCTGCTTTACACGTTATTATTAAACATTCTCAATTCCAAATTTATTGACAGTGTAACAGATCATGTAAAAGGTAAAATTAGTGAAAACATTTCTCAGTATGAGCTCGTTCTACAGTGCTGCCAGAAGGATAAACTTCTATTCCTCAACCAGTCCTTAAAATAAAATTAGGACAGAAAACCAGACGGCTGTACTATTATTTTATATGGTAATTTTCAATATGAACTTGATGAATGCACCACTAAAGGTGGGTACTCCTCATGTCTGAAAAGAAAAGCCTGTACCTCTAGATATGATGATCTTGATGAGTAATGGACATCTGCATCAGCCTAAGAGCTTCAAGCAGCTAAAGAGTAGGACATATACCACACAAACAGAGGCAGCTCTGCACAGTCTGCTACAACTCTAGTCATATTACCTCGATGATTCTCCAGATCCATATCAAGTTGTTGAATGACATTTTTAAAATGGTTTGTTTTTTCTTTTACTTCTGTCAGCCTGACAGATAACGAAAATCAAGGTTAAAAATATTTTTAAAAATACTTAATTTCATTTCAGACAAAAATTAAGAGAGAAATCAAGAATAAAGATTGCAAACCTAAATTTATGAAAACCAAATGAATATCAGGATTATTGTTATTATAATAGGTAGATGTAAGTAACCTGTCACTTTAGTCCCAATAGCTATTAATAATAAGTACTGCTGCTCCTTTTGATTAAAAAACACTATTTTTGTTGAGTCATCAGTAATTCTTAACCTTCTCAACTAGTCCCTCTGCTGGTTGCTATTCAGCTTTGCAGAGGTACAACATAATTGGTAAAGCGCACCAATAACTGTACTCCTTAAAAATTACTTATGTGTTCACTAGAATCCATTAAGAAATTGCCATGTAAAAGTAAAAATTTTATATTATATTTTCTAGATATATTATTATATATAACATACTGTTTTAACAGTATAAATATTATTATAATTATATTATAATAAATATTATACTGTTTTAACTACCCCCCAAAACTTTACTATTTATTATAAAATTTCCTTGACTTTCTCGCAAATCTTCAGAAAGGCCCAGTACCCAAGAATCAAGAAGCAATGCTCTTTTACTCTTTAGAATGGAATTTTCTATAAGCAACTTTGTAACTCTCAGGTTTTGAGAACACACAACAAACTTCAAAATGTGATTCCAGTGCAACGTGGCTCAAATTCATCGATGTCCCAGAGGAGTAGCTTTTTACAGATAAATGTCTTCTTCAGCCTTAAACAAGTTTATGTCAGGGCAATTACCAATTTTCAAGGTATATTCTCAATATTCATAAGGGATGGAAGTATCTTATTATGCAGATCTAAATGTTGTATCACTGTAAAAGTTGTTTACCTGAAACAGAAGAATATATTCTATTCTCTGTGGAATGTTAAACACAATAGGTTTGAAAATGTGGTGGTGTTCTAAAAGTCTATGGAAATACATTATGGAACTCAGTTGTCTTTAGAGTGTACGTGTAATTTATAGCAACAGTATAGTGGGGTTACTCACTGTCTTTCCATGCTTGCTATTTTTTGACTATCGTCTTTAACCTGTAAAAAAGTATGACAACATTAACATATGAAATAAAATCTACAAATGAAAAAAGGAAAAGAAAAAGAATATCTAAATTCAAAGTACAGGGAATAGAAACTCAGCATATGAAATCACAAACTGGCTGTCACATTGTCCAACAAGAAGTGACATGATTCAAGTGTTATCTGTTCCAAATGTTTAAAATCATACTTTTAAAAATCAGATACACTTACCATTGGTCATTCTGACCAATAATCCATATAGTACAGGCGGGTAGTTACGGAACACAGCATAGGCCATCGTAAACTGATTAAATTGATCCTGGATTAGTTTACATGTTCAGTACCCACAAGGATACTGTCTGCAGTTATGTTGCAGAGCTATTCAATTGGATCAGTTTTCCCAAACAACATGATGTGAATGGGAACTAGTCAACTAGCTGAAAAGCTGCCTGTGCCAATTTTGTTTTCAAAAAAACATTGAATGGTTTGTTCTGGAAGGGACCTTAAAGATCATCTATTTCCAACCCATGCTTCACCTCCCCTCTAGCCCCACCACAGCAGGGATGCCACCACTCGATGAGGTTGCTCAGGGCCCCATCCAACCTGGCCTCGAACACTTCCAGGCATGGGGCACGCACATGTTCCAGTGCCTCACCACCCTCACAATAAAGAAATTATTCCCAACACCTAATTTAAATCTCTCATCTTTTACTTTAAAACAGTTTCTCTCTTGTCCCATCACTATCTGCCCATGTAAAAAGTCACTCTCCCTCTTTTTATAAGCCCCCTTTAGGTACTGGAGGGCTGCAATGAGGTCTCCCAGGAGCTTTCTCTTCTCCAGGCTGAACAGCCCCAACTCTCTCAGTCTGTCTTCGTGCTCCAGCTCTCTGATCATCTTCACGGCCCTCCTCTGAACCCACTCCTACAGGTCTACAGCTTTTGGATCAACCTGAAATATCTCAACCTTCCAATTCATTAACTGTTCATAATTTCAGATTATTTGTGCTGCTTAGAACGCAAGTAAAGGCAAACTCAAGTACTTTAAAGTATTATCACCCCTAAAAATACTTACTCAGAGAGGTTTTTTACATAGCAATATTTTATGTTCTTGCCTGCTTTAGTAATCTCTCTCTTTCCTCCTGCGGAGATTCCATGTTCTTATCCTCGGCAATAATCTGATCTCGACGTTCCTTGAGCTCATGGAGCTTTTCATACAGATGCACAGCTTCCTGTTTCACTCCAGATTGTGCTATTTCCTGTTGGGAAAAACAAACACCTATCAGCTATTTTCACATGGCAAGAGAGCATTGTAGAAACTATGCTTTAGTTAAGCAACACGTATCTATACAGGGCAAGTGAAGCTTATTCCTTACAAGAAAGCTCAGAGACGGTATAAAAATAAAATTTTAAATCTGTATTGTCAATATTGCATTTTCTACATAATATACACAGAATATCCCAATCAGCTACTTCTTCCTTTATGAGTTCATCTTCAGGGCAATTTTCTGAATAGATTTACTACTTCACCATTCCTAGGGGATTTCAAACTATATACAATACTCCAAAGGACTGAAAAATGTCTAATAGTATCTGAAAATTATACTTTTTGACTGTATTTTTCTGCTCAGAGATCCTTTAATCCATGAAAGACACAATATGAGAACATTCTCCTTAATCTAGCAATATGACAGTGTATTAGAAGTGAGCATCTATATATGTATATGGTATAAAAAATACATCCTCTGGTACCACTTTCTGCTTCAAATGCCAATTACTTTTGAACTGAAATGTGGAACAAGGAAATAATTCTCAGACATTCTGAAAATTAAAAACATATCAAAAAATTAAGTCACAAAAATCCTTAAGAAGGAAGTTGATGATAATTTAGAGAGTTACTCTAAATCAATGAAATATCACAGAAAATATCTGAAACTGCATGAGTAACTAAATTTAGGAAAGCTGACTATTGCTATCAAGATTTTGTACTTGGCATCTAGCAAAAAGAATTTTTACCCAAAAGTGATTAGAAATTATTGGTGGAAAACAGAGAAGCAGCTTTCCCTTCCCATTCTAGGGCATGATCCTGCAATACCTGAAAATTTATGGAAAAAAATTATAGGTATTTTTGTACTATATTATTTTTACACTAAAGTTCAGGGAAGATTGGTACAGAGACCACTTGTTATCATACATACAGCTCTTAGGTTCTCTTCCTTTACATTTAATACATCCAGTTCCTGCTGTTGAACAACCAGTTCCTAAAGAGGAAACAAAGTGCAAAATTCAGATAAAAATTACTAATTGATTACTTTTTGGTTCTAAACCTTAGTATTTATAAAATGCTGTAAATCATCCTAATTGCTACTCTTAAAAATTTTAAAGACAACACTGTGTCCAGTTCCTTCAAGTAACTCAAATGTAATAACCACTTACTTTCAGCATCCAGCTTTTCTATTACTCTTATCATTGTTATTTACAGTTGGGCTATGACCAAGAAATTGTTTGCCCTTTTTCTATTATTTTTTTTTCTTAAAATCAGCAGTGATGGTGGAACTTATTATTTCTACTTCAGAAGTGTAGAGTCAGATTTTAAAATCTGAACATGCCACGGCAATTTCCCCATAGTCCAGAAAAAGACAGGTAAGCCCTGACCACTCGTTCATCTCATCTTAAGACAGCTGGGAAACACTGGTGTAATCTCTGCATAGACTATAAGTTATATAAATATACATATACACACACACACACACGTATATATATATATATATATATACAGATACATACAGATATACATTTTAAGCCTGTATAACTTAAGGTGTATCATGTCAGAGAGCCTAAAATTCCTTCTCCTGTTGTTACCATTAGGATTAATGAAGTCACAAAAATTTTATAAAGCCCACTTAGTTTTCCCTGATACATTCAGACATACAATAACAACAATAGAAAAAAATCTAGTTAGATTCAATTCCGTACACAAGAAGAAAACTTTCTGCTCAGGTGAACTACTTCCCTTTTGCTGGCTTTTTACACATGATGAAACATTTAAGTATTGCAGTGGCTTTTAAAGCCTGCATGTCAGTCCCCAGATTTAAAAGGAAAATTAGGAACAGCATTTATTCTTAAAAAAAGGATTATAAAAAGAAAGTACTTGGTCTTAGTCAATTGCTCTATTTATTTTCAGGTACTTTTACAACTGATTAAGATACCAGCAAGTTTTTTTTTATTGTATTAGTCTGTTGTCAAGCTCTTTAGTACTTAAATCTAGAAACCTTGAAGCCTTTTTAAGAAATATTTTAGGTAAGTATAATGAAACAAACCAACCTGGGAGAGTTTTTCATTAGCAGCCTTCATCTCCATATATTTAGCTTGATCTTCCTGCGACATATCTTTCATTATGTCATCTGCCACAACCTTCTCATGTTCAATATCTTCTTCTACGGCTTGAATTAACTTTTCTGTGCTGTAAAAATATAATGTTCTTGTAACTTTTACTAGTTGATGGTTTTTTGTAAGCACTCATTTCAAACTTCAGTATTCCTTTAGCTCAAAAACTGAAAAATAGGAGCTACCCACTTGTATCTAATCTCCTTGGATTTGGATTAGCTATACAAACATTCACACCATGAAATACAGAAGCTGAAGAATTCTCTGCCCCTACAATACCCACATACTGTTTTCCAACACTTCCAACCTAACTGCCTCCACACTGGTAAAAGCAGACTATTCCCTCTCAGTTGCTCTTAATGAATGAATTTCCGGAGTAACAACTGGCAGTTTGAAATAAAGAAGTTGGTATGTGATTTGTTAATGCACATAGAAAAAACATATAATATAGACATCAGGACTTGATGGTAGCAGATGATGATGAAAAGATTACTTTCTTTTTGCAATGAATTGTTGGAATTCTTAAGAATGGAGAGTGAGTTCAGTGTCTTAAGCAGTGTAGAGTTTTTTAACCATGCAATAACTAAGAAATTAGGCATTCCTGACATTCTCGATTCATTAATTTAATCTTGTTAGGAAACCAATGGGCTGCAAACATAAAAACATTAACACTGCAGCTACGATGAGCTACAAGCAACTGTCTTAGCAGATACAAGGACGACATAAAGAACTGTTAACACTGTGTCACATTACGTCTAGTAGTTTATCTGAAATTCATGAAAGCCAGAGTCAATTTAAGAACACAGCTAAAGGAAATTAACAAAAGCTCCTAAGACCCCAAAGAGTATACCTTCCTTTCCTTTACTGCTCTTTAAAGATTGCTTAAACGGTTTGCTTGTTTCCAGAGTGAATTCTGCTGTTAAGAATGACAAAATCAGCTGAATACCTTCCTTCAGGAGTTTTTTTCTTCACTTTTTCATTAACTGTTCCTGAGTTGTGAGATGCCAAAAGTTGTAAATTGTGTAATCAACACTATCGGACCAAAGACTGCAGCCAAGAATGCACTCAGGCTTAAGAGATGATGCAAAGTAGAAGAACTGCACAATGATAATCTCAGGGTAAGGAAATAATGAAAATATCACAGAAGCAGAGTAGACTCAATGTTGGAATGGACTCCACAAGGTTGGCTGGTCCAGCCTGTGCACTACTCAAAGCACAGGCACCTAGAGCAGGTTTTCAGCGTCTTAGTCAGACAGGTTTTCAATACCTTGAAGAATGAAGACCCCACAACTGTTTAGGCAGTGATTTCATGTTTGGCCATTCAGGGACAGTGAAGTAAGATGATATCTACAGCCACAAGTTTGAGAGGAATGGAGAAGGACAGGAGTCTGAGCTGTTCTGTAGTTTGATGGTGTGCATTGGACACAATGAGCACTACAGCAAGCAAAAATTTATTTGACACAGTGTTTGTGCATCAATACAATCCCTTTTTCAACCTGTATATATGCTCCCAAATCAGAGCAAATATCATTTGTTTTTAGAACTTTTCCTGAAATATAGCCCTTACAACACCCTAACCCTAACCCTAACCCTTACAGTGCTTTTAATTCTTTGTAAATAATGAGCTTTATGTATCACACCCTGCAGCTCCTCTGATGATGCTTCCAAAATACAAGAATTAACACAGATTCAACTAACTACTAAAGAGCTTTACTTCAAATACCTTCACATTTTCCTCATTTGATGAACGATCACACAAAAAATGCTCATTTTTTTCTGTCTCCAGCATTTCTTTAGTCAATTATAACTCACTTGCTTGTAAATTACTTACGGCATTTTGACTCAGTGCTTCCTCTATGATCTGGAACTTGACACTTCAGCATTCTACTATTAGACATTCCTATTGGCTGCAGATCCAATTAAATCCAAGATGATTGTAAGAAGTTGCTCAACTTAGTCAATCTTTTGCTAAGGATTCTCTAGGTTTATTATTTTTTTTACGCTGCCTGGTTATTCATCAAGTACAAAGGTTGAAGCAAAACAAAGTGCTGTCTCACCATGTTATTTCTTGTCAGTGCATTGAAAAACCCACATATGTGTACACATTCTGCCTTTAAGAAGCAACAGAAAGGTAAGATACTTGGCACATCTAATTAAAAATGCAGGCAAAGATTTATTAGTGTAACTTTGATGCAGTCTGGAAAAAACCACATCTCAAAACTTCAGGAATTACTATGAACCTTGGACATGGCAAGTTGTTAAGTAAATTGTACTTCATTAGAAAGCTGGGGAACAGTCTCTGAACAGACTATCCGATCATATTAACTCTATTACCTCATCTATTAAATAATAAAATCTTCCAAGTTTGCAGAGGAAATTTTTTAAGAAAGCAATTCTTATCACAAGAAAATGACAAAGTATTACCAATGTATTTCCAGGTTGAGTTTCTTTCCATAGCAATTAGTTTAAACAGCAATTCTTAAAGTCTGGTTCTAGTAAAAAGCTGAACTGTAACTAAAATTACAGATGCTTTCCTGTTCTTCTACTGATTATATAGCTTCACACAAACAAAATGCAGGAAATCACATTTGTAAAAAAACCTCAAAGCTTTAAGTAGAAACTAAATTAAAAGCTAGGAACTGTTTTTCATTAAGACATACGTACAACTTAAATTTTCAACTTGACTGTTATTAATTTATGGATTAACCTTAAAAATAATGTTTAATATATTTTTCCTGCTCTATTAAAGATGGTTCTTTTCTTAAAATCTGCGAACTGCAATATTACCATTAATCTGTATTTCTACATTACCAGGTTAAGACCTGCTCTGTTTCCGAACACCTTGGAAGCAGTGCCTTAAGGATCAAATATTCCCCAAGATCCAACTATTAAAATAGTCAGTTCAGGAGTTCTCATACTGCATCATGTTTTCCACTAGCAATACACAAACTGGCTTCAAAAATATGCAGGCCACCAGTACCATCCCTGACAAGAGCAATACCTATGTCAGGACATAATTCCACAGTGGCTGCTGCTTACCCCTTGTCCCTGACAATGGCTAAAAGGCAAAAAGGTTTACGAAGTCTTTTTGTACTTAATGTAAGTTTCCAACAGAAGTAGAAATACACAATGGATCGGAGCAGAGTAAGTGGCACTTATCTTCCTCTTCTTTCCTAGAAGTTATATTAAGTCCTCGGGCTGATTCACTTAGGTGAATGAGGTCAATCCTTATCAATGAAAATATATAGAAGCTATTAAGTGATTTGATCAATTTGTTCTATGATCTCATCTATTCCATCCTGATCAGCAAAGGCCTCCTGGAACTTTCCTTAAGGGTGGTGGAGTTTTTTAAAATCTGACTGGCTGCCTATATTTAGCACTGTTCATGCAACTAAGCTTCCTTATGTAATTTCCCCCACTCTTCTCTGTTAAATTCAGTGAATACTCTGTACAACTCAAGACACAATAAGCACTTTAAGCAAGTACTTTACACTCTAGTTTTTGGGTCTTTTTTACTGTGGAAGACAGAAGTCTCGGAAGGAGATACTGGGATTCACTTAACCCACTATCTTTTCAGATGCTTAAGAAAAAATGCAAAAATTAAACATTAATCCACTTTTTACGTAATATTTTCATTCAAGTGTGGCATAAACAGGGACTGATTTAACATCTGTCAGACGTGGTTCGAAAATTAATAGATCCTGCCAATTATGCCTAATTCAAAAGGAATAATGAGTGCCACTTTCTCTGAGAGATGTTAATGTCGCAGTGAAACTGTGTAGGAAATTTGTAAGAACTTTGCTGAATTTCAAAAAATAAAGCTCAAATCTGTGCAAAAACTCCATTAGAAGATATGGAACCATGTTTACTTAGTGCAATACAGAGATCCAGATATCATATGTTATATGATATGTTATGTTAGGAACAAAAGAGAGATTTAAATACAAATCTAATAATTAAAAATTAACAAAAAATGCTTAATAACTAATTTAAGAACAAAAAAGAAATCTGACTGGACAAACCAACCATCCATCTACTACAGTATTCTGCCTCTGTCAATGGCAACAAGAGAAACTGTTTAGGGAGAACATGCCAGCCTGAATACTTTCTGCAGTTTACGTCTAGGACAGTCTTCCAGTACCCACAATGGCTTTATCAGGGATACTAACGAGTACAGCCCTGCCTATTTGTTTTATGTATCTATGAAACCTTTACCTATTAACTTGTCTAACCAATCCCTTTTTTATTTACTGATACAGTTTGCTTACTAAATTTTAAGTTTGGCTAAATTAAATGAAAGCTGAATTCATTAATTCTGATTCTCTGTTTTTCTGCTTAATTTTGCATTCTGAAGTATTTATGTAAAACAAAATTTATTAAGTTATCCTTGCAATAACTACACTTATTAATTTATTAAACTACCACTACAGTAGACACTGGTATTCTGGTCTTGGTATACAAAAGTGCTGTTTTTTACTAGGCTCTAAACATGAAACATTCTTGGCTTGTGGTCTGGGTTGGAACACTGTTTTTGAATCCAGTGACTGCTGACTGCAACATTACTTCCCAAACTGTAAGTTTTATATGGATGTGAACTACTCTTATTTTTGAAAGGCACCCTTGAAGCAGAAGGCATTTTAAAAACTGTTTCATAAATATAAAATTCCTGAAGAATGAAGCACAAAACGACAAATAAGAAGTGGTTTTCTGAGAAATGGACAATTAACTGATGGCAGTCATTGTAAATGGGTGAATTATCACTGAAACATATTTGAGATGGTTTTATAGCTCGGACAAATTCCTCCACAGACAATAGGGGTGCCTCCTGTACATAGATAAGTAAATCTATTCTTTTCAGAAAACATAAGGTATTGAGAATAAACACTCCAACCTGAAAAGACTGCAGCTATGCTAAACTTCAACACAGAAAACTAAAATGAATGTAGGTGATATAACAAAAACATATCATAAATGTTTCGCTGAGTGTCTGCTCTGCAGATGTTTTAAAGACTAAATATAGGTTTTTTTAAAACAATACACTTTAAAAGGTGTATTTGAATTAATTTGCACAATAAACTTCCTCTATGACACCCTTCCAGATTATGTGGGAAAGAAATACTTTTTCTACCCAATCAAGCTTCACATCAAATTTTAAAGCAGACACCTCTATTAATTCCAAAATATCATGTCATACTGGTTATATTTTGGATGACCATCATATAAAGAGCCTTGCAGCTCAGAGTTAAACCACTAAGTCATCAGGAACTTCAAGTCTCTATCCAGTAGGAGGATTTATTCTCTGGTATCACCAGACAATTAATTAATTGAGAAAGACATAAATAAAACTGCATGATGAACAGTAGAACTTTCCTTTTAAAGTGGCAGCATTAAAAAATACAAAACTGTATTTGCCTTTAACAGTCATCAATGAGACATTTTCATTACCAGACTTTTCTACGGTATTTAATTGTCATCATTCTCTTTTTTTCAACAGGTAATTTGTGAGGAGTCTGGAAAGAACCTCTCTAAT
>JAWMRA010000090.1:22549845-22568628 GCA_035584735.1 Pseudotriccus pelzelni | reverse complement strand
GGCCCCGCCCGAGCGCCCCCGGGGAGGTCTCCGCGGCCCTGTCCGGCTCAGGCGCCGGTGGCTGAACCGGCGGGTCCGGGGAGCCTGTTCTGGAGGCGCCCGTGGGTGGCATTGTCGCTTGCATGGAACAGTGGGATGGGAAGGGCTTGGAGGGGACTGTAAAGATCATTTAGTCCCGTCCCCCCTGCCATGCGCAGGGGCACCTTTCAGTAGATCAGGTTGCTCAAAGCCCCATCCAGCCTGGCCTTGAACACTTCCAGTGATGGGGCATTCTCGTCTTCCACGGGCACCCGGTTCCAGTGCCCCACCAGCCTCAGAATAAATAGCTCCTTTTGTATCTCTAACCTAAATTTCCCCCCTTTCAATCTGTACCAATTACTCCTTGTCCTACCACTACAGTTCCTGATGAACCTCTCTGGCTTTCCAGTAGGCCCCTTCAGACACTGACTGCTGTCAGGTCTTCACACAACCTTCTCTTCTCCAGGCTGAACAGCCACAACTTTTACATGCCTGCTGTTGGGGAGGTTTTATCTGTTTAAGCAGTTAGCTGTAGGTCAGTGTTCCAGCCTGCTTTGCAGATGATAACAATGCCAGTAAATCTGGGCGTCTTTTTTCCTGGTAGTGTTAATATTGTTGTTTCCACCTCATGGTATTCAGTTCCTAAGTATTCCTGCCAAGTTTTAAAAAACCCATCTTTTCTTGTCCTTGCTGAGCAAGTGTCTTTGAACATAAAATGGAATAGGAACAAAAAATTGCACACAAAGTTTAAATACACAAAGGCATTGAAAAATGAAAAACACATTAGGTTTTTTGACATTCGTGTTGCACGGGGTTGTCTCCTACTGAATTTGCTGTGTTGAATTCACAGAGTGAATTTTTCAGGATATCACTGTGACCAGAAGCAGCCCTGCTAAGCAGTGTGCTTAGCAGAGGGTGGAGATGCAGGCTATTGCTGGAAGACACAGGATGTGCCTCCTCTTCTGACTATAGTTTCAAATTGTGAGCTGCATTCTGAAGCTGCTAGGCAGCTTCACTGCCTTCCAGTAAAACAGATAATTGGTAAATTTGCTGAAAGCTTACATGTGTCTTTATACTGATCTCTGCAACTGAGGGGAAAGAAGACTAATCTCGTTAAGTGTATCTTGTTAAGTTTCTCATCATAAAGGAGAGAAGTTGTCAATCGCACAGAAATTTGCAGCAGAAAAGGAAGTCTAATTCTAACCCATAACGTTTTACAACTCTGTGAGGAAGACATAAGTAACTTATGTGGAGTCACAGTGTTGGTAATGATTATCCTTTTCTGCCCTGAAGACTTGGGGATTACAGTAGCCAGGGTTGAGTGGGTAAGCACATTCCTGTATGCTGTTTTTGTTGTTTAGATTTGCCAGGAAGATGTGTTGCCTTCGCTTGTTCTCCGTGCCTTCAGTGGATATTTCAGAATGTAGAAGAATATAGTGATTTCCTTATATATTTCAAGCTTTCCAAGCATTAGACTATGAAGGATGACAGTATGATATGTGATGTTTTTTGAGGGTGGGGCAGCAATCACAAAAGAGAAAAAAGAAAAACCAAAAGAAACCAAGCATACAGCACCACAACCTGCATGTTTATTTTGTGGGAACAAGTAGCTTCTTCCAGTTAGTCTATAACTACTGACTTTCACTCAAGGTGAAGAAGTGAGGGTGCTGCTTGAATCAGTTACGATCTATTTAACTATTAAACCTCTACGGTGCTCCTCATAACTGCCAGTTAATAGATTTGGCAGACAGTAAACTTTCTTAATTTATGTGCTGTGTTATTTTAGTTTGTATTGGGATACATATCTGAGTCTTAAGACAGCAAAAGGTTTCATAAAGGCAAACTGTAACTGTTTCTGATCACATTCGGTATAATGTTTGCCAGTGAGAAAAGAAAAATGAAAACTTAAGTCTTTCCAGGCTTACCACTACTGAAAAACAAGTGTAGAGCTTTAAGTGTTGGTTACTGGGTAGGAATGCTGGGTATAGTATTTTTCTTAGGTTTTTCATTCTTTTTAGGCCATCAGTAGTATTTATTTAGCACAAGGCAAGCATAGTTATTAATTCAAGAGTCGTATTTACTTAAATGAAGAACTGTTTCTGTCATTACTCTGAACTGATTGTCTCGTATGTTTAGTCTTAACAGGGGTTTTACTGAAATGCACTGTATGAGTGGCCACTCAAATTTTGTATCTTGCGTGTGCATCATACCTCCAAGTGACCTATATCCTCGTGGACTGATTGCAACCGGTGGCAATGATCATAATATTTGCATTTTTACAGTTGACAGCACAGCTCCTCTTTACATCCTTAAGGGTCATAAAAACACAGGTATGTAGTCATTTTATTTTGGAGTTTTTTGCATAAAAGTTAACATGGAAGAGGAAATCGAGTTGAATTTACAAAACTCAATTTTGATTTATTCAATATGTAATGCAGCAAACAATTATGGCCTCTGCAAACAGGATTTTATAGTCTTAATTCATGCAGTGACCATTCATGGCAAGGACTTCCAAGTTTATCCTGATGAATGTTTGGACTTTTACTGCATATGTGAACTCATGGCAATTTACAGAATGATTACTCTTTTGCCTAGGGGTGCATTTTTAAAAAGCAGTTAGTTCTTCATGTATTAAGCTTAATTTTTGTGTCAAAGCTGATAGAAGCAGAGAAAGCTTCCTAAATAAGCTTTCTCTGCCTGTTTTGTTACTTAGATAGGGATCTAATATTAATTGGTGGTTTAAATACATAGTTTTATACTGTGTTACTGGAGCATTTGCAGATTATATTTTACTGAATCTCTAAATATCACCACAGTTTCTTGGTAGTGGTGGAAGTAGTTTGCCTTCCAGGCAAACTGCTTTCTTTTTTTTATGAAATCTTGCTTCTTGAGGGCACAAATTAAGACCTGTTGCTAAAAACTTTGCTTTCTCTGACATCTTAAAAACGAAACCTTTGTGTTAATTCTGTGTCTTGACTAGTTATCTAAAGTGTTTGTCATCATATTTTGATCTGAGGAGAAGAGGTCTGGTACTAAAAGAAATTTAAAAATATGAATAGCAAAAATATTTCAGATTTTGTAACCCAAAGTTAAGGGATGATGCAGCTTCTTTCTAGGTTGCAGTGCAGTCTAGTTTCCCAGACTCCTCAACGCTAAATATGCTATTGATACCAAGTAAATCTCCTTTAAATTGCTGGCATAAGATTTGTGGCAATGCAGGACACTTGTCAGTTCTGACTTGAATCTTCATTCCAGTTTGCAGCCTTTCATCGGGGAAATTTGGCACATTATTAAGTGGATCATGGGATACAACAGCCAAGGTGTGGTTGAATGACAGATGTATGATGACATTACAGGTATGAAGTTCCTCTACATGAATATAAATGGGTACCCTGAATTTGATTCTGACAATCTGACCAGTCTAACAATGTTGGGTTTTTTGCAGGGTCACACAGCTGCAATATGGGCAGTGAAAATACTTCCTGAACAGGGATTAATGTTGACTGGCTCAGCTGACAAAACTATAAAACTGTGGAAAGCAGGCAGATGTGAAAGAACATTCACTGGTAAATGTTGCTGTTGTTCATAATTTCATTAGGTAGTGTGTTCTTTTTAAAAGAGAAAAAAACCAAAATATTAAAAGCTTACAAAACCATGGATAAATTGAACAATACTTGGGCAGGATTTTTAAAGACACTGAAGTCGTATGCCCAGAAGTCACATGATTTTTAAAAGAATAAGATTTTTTATGAGAATTGTGAGCATTTTTTTTTTAACTCCTCCCATAATGAAGTGTTGTTGCCTGGATTTAGATGTGAGCTAAATAGAAATGATGTACTGCTGCTAACAGAAAGAAAAACTGCATTAAATTTTGCCTTTCTTTTATAAAGGACATGAAGACTGTGTGAGAGGTTTAGCTATTCTCAGTGAAACGGAATTCCTTTCCTGTGCTAATGATGCTAGTGTTCGAAGATGGCAGATCTCTGGAGAGTGTCTGCAGGTGTACTATGGACATACAAATTACATATACAGCATCTCTGTATTCCCTAGATGTAAAGGTAGGGTTATTTTGTGACTATTGCCCAACGTGAAACGCGATGACAGGGTGGGTGTTCTGTAGTTGAAGAACTCAGGTAGCATTTAATTTACTTCTTACATGTAGTGTAAATAGATTTAAAAAAAAAAAAGCTGTGATTGACTCCAAATCACACCTGTGTTGGAGTTGCTCTGGCAGTATGTGGGATAAAAGGTCCTGGGTTACGGCTAATTGAAGCCTTAAGTGAAACTTGGATGAAGCAATAGGCAAGACTACTGTCTAATTTGCCACCTGTGTTTCAGCACTGTTGCAGAGGAGTAAAATAGTGATGTGTGGCTTACCAGTTTGAGATAATGAAAATTTAGATACTTCCACAGTGTGCATTATAAATAGTTTAGATTAAGAATTTTGTATATGAGGCTAAATTACATTTGTTTTCAGAATTAGAGGTTTAGAGGTTCAGAACTAACTGTTGCAGACAGTTGCAGAAGAAATTCCAAGTCAGTGACCTTTGTGTGGTGTATGGGACACTTGTGCATTTGTTCAACAGGTGAAGTGCATGTATATAAGTGGATGTGTATGTTGTGAACTTCCTATGCCTTAGAATTCCTCGCTGAGGAGTTACAGACTTTTGACAGTGGTTTATGGGTGCTTTTTAAAAAGCAGGCTTACCATCCAAAACTCAATTTAAAACTAATGTGAAACTGTGTAAGTTTAATGCAAGACGAAACAGTGATGATTACAAAATTGTTTAACTCTTGAAAGGAGGAAGGGATCTTTCTTTATCTTGGGCGTTTCATTCCCTGCCTAGCTGTGTAGTTTGCAATTTATGCACTTGACAAAACAAATTAGAAGGGGCTTTCTTTTTGCTCTCTTCTTTAGATTGACAAAAGTATTAAATTGTAGAAAGGGTCTTTTACTGTTCTAATTTTTAGATACTGTTGCCTCAAAGACCAAAGACTCCAGGCCACATAAGGTAGGAGATAAGATAGGGAGCAGAAGTTTTAATGAGCTCCAGGAATACAAACCCATACGCGAGTGCTTCAACTCAGGTGCTACAATTTTATAATAACTTCCATCCGATTCCCATTTCTTCACCCCCTGGTTCTCCCCATTCTGTCCCCCAACATGTCCCTTCAGGAATTGAGTCTGGGGGAGTTTGGGACCCCGTCTTCCTCATCTTCATCTTCTTCGGAGCATGTGCAGTCCTTGGAGCCCCTCCAAAGTTTTGGGCTTGAAGGTTGTTGTGTCTATGTTTATGCCTTCTGCTGCAGATTTGAATGCGTTTTTGTACAATTCAACTTTGAAAAGGAGACTAAACTCACTAATGGAATTTAAGGGGATCGATATGGAATGGAGTAATAGGGTTGGGGACATGTAAACATTATGTTACAGGGTGAGGGATGTAATACAGCTAGGTTAGAATTTACATTCACTGTACAACTGCTTCTAAAATCTACAAAAAAATAAAAAATCAAAAACTCTAAGGCATCAATAACCGGTTGCAGAATGGCATCTAGTATAACAGGATGCTAAAAATATACTTTAAAGATTTTATATTTTTTTATTTTCAGACTTTGTGACTACTGGAGAGGATAGATCTCTTAGAATCTGGAAACAAGGGGAATGTGCTCAAACAATCAGACTCCCAGCTCAGTCTGTATGGTGCTGCTGTGTGTTAGACAATGGTGACATTGTGGTTGGTGCAAGGTATCCAGATTTTATTCTCAATATATTTGTAATTCCAAATTTGCAAGTCCTTGATGAAATTTAAAACATCACTTTGAGTATCAGTTTCATTTCTATTTAAAAATGGAGCCATCAAAATGTGTGTGTATGTGTTAAATTTAAACATGAGCTATACTTCATCCAAACTAATTTTTTTATTTGACTGAGAGGTAGAGTGAATTCTTTGGAGATGTGGTAAGCCATGAATAGAATGAGAATAAACATATTAAAGAACACTTTTGATAGGCATATTATATCTTGATTTTAAAATTGTATTGAAGACAGGGTTAGCTGCTTGATTCCTTCTCTGGGTGGTTTTAGCATGAGAGTGAATTCTTTTCATAAGAATAATTGAGAGAGGTAATTGAGAGAGGTTTCTTTTGATGCAGAAGTCACCATTGAAATTTATGTAATCATTGTGATATTTAAAATCCTATTTCTGTTTGAATCTTTTTTTTCCATTCAGCGATGGAATTATAAGAGTGTTTACAGAGTCTTTGGAACGTACAGCAAGTGCTGAGGAGATTCAAGCTTTTGAAAATGAGCTTTCCCAAGCATCCATTGATCCAAAAACTGGTGATTTAGGGGATATTAATGCTGATGACCTTCCAGGAAGAGAACATCTTAAGGATCCTGGTAAGTTGTTGTATTTCTGTCATTTCAGAGATGGCTGCAAATCTTGGTTCTGAGGTGTTGAAACTCTTAATAGTTTCCAAAATTAAGGCTTTAATCACTGTCAGTAGGGTTGCTGAAGGAAACAGCTTAATTTTGCTCTACTACCCTTTCACTGATTCTTCTGGAGGCAGGACTCTAGGGTTTTCCTGTTTCTTTGTTGGGTTTTTTTGGTAGACTAGAATAATAAAAAGATATGTCTCGTATGGGATAACTTAGAAAAAGATGGAATTCAGGATGCTGCACTGTGGTCAAGATGTTTTGGATCTGTTCTGCCAGCGGTACCAACAGTATATGAGTCACGTATTTTGCAAAGGGACTACTGAATGTGGATTTTTTTTTTTTTTTCATAAAATAAGCATTGGGTGCAAATTTTCTGCTTTAGCTTTTGGCTTGAAAGATAGTTTTGACTGACTCAGTTCACACTTTCTAGGTACTCAAAAGATTCATGAGAATGCAGTAGAAGCAGTAGTAAACATTACTCTTAAAATAGACAAATATTTTTTCCCAGGGTGAAGTAACCAGTGATTTCAACCCTTGGCTCCGATAAGCAAGTGGAAATCTTACAACCATATGGAACTTTCCACCTAGTTAAGGCCATGGAAGAGTATCACCTCTCTTAGTTGTCATCTCACTGGGGAAATGATAAACTTTTGAAATACTTGACCTAAGGATTGTTTTTGCAAGTTAGGTTGGCGGCAGATACTGTTACCGTAACTGTAAATGCTGTTGTCAGGATACCTACTGTTTTGCTGTGACGTGTAGTTTTGTTCTGGTTTTGGCTGGGATAGAGTTAATTGCCTTCAACAGTAGCTAGTATGGAGCTGCGTTTTGGATTTGTGCTGGAAATAGGGTAGGTAACACAGGGATGTTTTCATTCCTGCTGAGCAGGGCTTACACAAAGCCAAGACCTCTGCTGTTCCTCACGCCACCCCTCCAGCAAGGGAGTGCACACGGAGCTTGGAGGGGTCACAGCCAGGACAGCTGATCCCAGATGACCCAAGAGATATCCCATATCACATGGCATCATGCTTGGGATATAGACTAGTAGGGGGAAGAAGGATGGGGCGGTTGGGGGGGGGGGGGGGGATTTCAGTGATAGCATTTTTCTTTCCAAGTACCTGTTAAGTGTGATAGAGCACTCCTTCCCTGGAGGCAGCTGAACACCTGCCTGCCCGTGGGAAGTGGTGAATGAATTCCTTGTTTTGCCTTGTTTGTGCATATGGCTTTTGCTTTACCTATTAAACTGTCTCTCAACCCACATATTTTTTCACTTCTGCTCTTCCAGTTCTCTTCTGCATCCCAGCCAGGAGGGGAGTGAGCAAGGGACTGAGTGGTGCTTAGTTGCCGTCTGGGTTTAAACCATGACATATATCTGCTTACTTCCCGTGCTGTGATTCTACATGTTGTTGAACTATTTTTCATTTTTAATGCTGAGCACTATTCAAATACTTTCCTCAAGTAAACTGTATTCTTGAAATTGTTCAAACTCTCATATTCTTCTTTACAGGAACAAGAGATGGACAGACACGGCTTATTAAAGATAATGGTAAAGTAGAAGCGTATCAGTGGAGCGTTAGTGAAGGAAGGTGGATAAAAATTGGCGACGTTGTTGGTTCTTCTGGAGCCACACAACAAACATCTGGGAAAGTTTTATTTGAAGGAAAGGTATATGCAAACTTTAGTTTTATTCCTTCTTAAGTAAAATACTGAATTTCCCATTAAAATCTACTCTAGTCTTTGTTCAGATAAAATATAATGTAGAAAATAGGTATTTGTTTCTGCTTTCTTGTCATCTTTGATCTCAGAGGTAGAAGTATAAGTACTACTTGCTTCATTAGTTCTGAAACACATGTTGTATAATGAGCAAACCAATGGAGACAAATTATTTTGGAGAAACTATTAGTAGGTAAATTATCAAGTTCTACTGTATTTATTGTTAATAACTCGAGAAATTAATTTCCTTTCCAAAGGAAGTGAACCATACAACTTAAAATACAAGACTTACCTAAAATATTAGGTACTGGGCATTCTGTACCCCTTCTGTGTAGTAACTAAAGAACTTAAAGATAGCTGAAAAATGTTGCCTTTACTGAAATATACACAGAAAAGTCTGTCTGGGCGAGAAAAAATGCCTCAGATAAAAATTTTCTCACATGTTTTGAAATTTAGAATGTTAGAAAATTGTAGTTTTCTAGTATTAGAAGAGTGCTTTTAAGACTGAAGTTTTCTGAGGCATCTGACTTCCCTGTAGCTTTTCAGGCAGCGAGAGCTGTCCATGAGAGTTTGTGGTGTATCTGTTACTTTTTAACATATCTACACAAACATTATTATGATATGTTGTTTTACTCCGGTGTTCTTGAGACAGAGAATTCTGGAAACTACAGGTTTTACTTTCTCATGATTTTGGCCAAGACAGAGTTCATATTCTTCTTAGCATCTGGTACAGTGCTGTGTGGTTTGGATTTAGGGTAGCAACATTCTTGATAACACGGTGATGTTTTGCTGGTGCTAAGTAGGGTTTACCCTGAGTAGGGAAATGTTACTTGCAGTCTCTGTAGGGAGAGTGTTACTGATACATGCTGCAGTATCACTGCTATGGATACATCTCAGTGTTACAGTTTTTAGGCTTATCCCTGGGCCCTTATCATTCTACATTTGATACACCTTTTTGTAAAGAATGCTGTCAAAATTGTAATTTTGCTTTTATTTTTGTTCTGCTTGAAGGAATATGACTATGTTTTCACTATTGATGTAAATGAGAGTGGCCCTTCCTACAAACTGCCATATAACATCACTGATGATCCTTGGCTGAGTGCATACAACTTCCTGCAAAAGAACGATCTAAATCCTATGTTTCTGGATCAGGTGGCGAAGTTTATTATGGACAACACGAAGGGGCAAACACTGTTAAGTTCAAGTGCTCAATTTTCAGATCCGTTTACAGGTAAAAATTTTAAATGTAAATGATGGTATCCGTCACTCCTGCAGTTTTGTATCTGCAGCAAACTCACTGAGAGTGTACTCTGATCTTCCAGATCATTAGTGAAGATGTGGAACAGGAGTGGACACAGTACTGACCCCGGGGTAGTGGCTGGCTTCCAACTAGATGTTGTGCCACTGATCACCACCCTCTGGGCCTGATTGTTCAGTCAGTTTTAAATCACCTCATTGTCACAGAATCAGAGAATCATAAAGGTTGGAAAAGACCTCTAAAAATATTGAGTCCAGCCATTAACTTCGCACTTCTGTGTTCACCACTGCACCATATCCCCAAGTGCCATATCCACATGTTTTTTGGATGCTTTCAGGATGATGATTCCACCACTTTCATGGACAGCCTATTCTAGTGCCCAACAACCCTTGCAGTATAAAAGTTTTAGTCATATCTAATCCAAATCTCCCCTGGTGCAACTTGAGGCCATTTCCTGTCATCCTTTCACTTGTTACCTGGAAAAAGAGGCTAACCCCCCACCTTTTTACAGCCTCCTTTCAGGTAGCTGGAGAGAGCAATATGGTCTACCCTGAGCCTCTTTGTCTCCAGGCTAAACACCCTCAGCTGTCTAAGTGACTCCTCATAGGATAGGCGCTACAGGCCCTTCACCAGCTTCATTGCCTTTCTCTGGACTCGCTCCAGTCTGGCTTTTGATTTGGCTGTGTTCAAGTATATATCATGTATGCCCCAGAAAACAAATTTCTGACTCTCAGTTAATAAGGAAGAATTTGTTCTCATCAGGCGATAGGATCCATTTCCTATAATGCCACAATAAACAATAAGACATATGATGTTTGGCTTTATTTTTGAGCTGCTTCTGGCTGAAAAGTACTGACACTTGAATAACATCAAACTGTGTTTGATAGTCACTGGTTTTCTTGCTGTTTCACTAGGTGCTGGGCGTTATGTTCCAGGCTCTTCATCTGGATCGAATACAATACTTGGGGCAGATCCATTTACAGGTAATGGAAAATTCATAACTTTTCTGGCTAGCATGTAAGATGCATATTTTAATCACTCCAGACAGCTGTTTTTGCAGCTCTCTGGGGCAGTAGTGTGGGACAGCCTGGTAGAGTGGGCTTTGCTACTGTCAAAGCATATGGAGATCTGTTCAGTAGCAAAGAGCCCTCTGCTGTCTGTTCTGCCTCATGTCACTCTGCCCTCTACAGCAAAAGGGTAAGGACATAAACCTTTTGCTTTGCAAAAATCCGTATGCATGGACAACACAGGAAGGGATATATCCATAAAGATAGTTTTCTATTTTAATTGTCACTCATTTTTTCTTATGACGTGATCTTTATTTGTACTATGCACCCTAGATCCTTACTGGGATAGCTGTTGTAAAGTTCTCCTGGCTAGTTTAGCAAGCTTGTTTGCAAAGACGTTTCCGGTTCCTGCCCTGCTTTTTCTGACTTACCCTATCTGCGATAAGTAGCTCTTGTTCCTTGAAGGTCCTATGGTCAATAAATGCCAAAGTTCTGCCAGCAAAAACAGCCATGCAGTGAGCTGCTGACCTACTTGATGAGTCCATTTCTATTTCAAGCAATTTTGCTTTGTTGAGAGCGTCAAAGAAACATCCTCTGGGCCCTTCACACTTGCTCCCAGGCTCTCTAATCACCCTTGATACTCTAGGACTTCCTTGGCAATGCCATTCATGGCCGTATGGAAGAGTAACAGGGTAACAGTCTTGGCAGTGTCTCTCTGGCATCCTGGATCCTAGCCTCTCAAGATATCTGGAGGTATACTTCTGTGTCAGTAGTGGGTGCCTGTATACCCTGCAGGGGGATACTCTGCCTCCTGTAAGTGTCACTTGTCTTTTCTCCTGGGGAAACACCTGCTAGGTATTTTTCCTCACCAAAATCAGGGCACTGCCTGTTCTGCGGTTGCAGATCTACAGGTAGAGATGAAGCCTTTGTGCTGTTGCCAAAACCCACAGTCTTCAGCCTTCCCCACCTTGGCAGTCTTTCTCTGTTCCTATTGTACTGTGTTGTCCAGTGATGTCTCCTCCAGGGATTTGTCTGGCTCTGTCTATGGTCTCTGCAGGTGGAGGCCTCAGTGCCAGAAAGGAAAGTCCACCTCACACAGGAGAGGCCACTTTGGGCCCCATGCACACAGAGAGCATTTCTGAGCAGTGCCCTCCTGATGGAGCTTGTCATGGATGGTACCTGTCATGACTGTACCTGCAAGCTGTACCCAGCTTGTACCTGCTGTGCTGAGGGCCTTTGCACCTCTGGGTGCCAGAGACCTTGCCGGTGTCTCCCATTTGTTTCTCACTGAGCTGGTGAATGCCATCTTCACCAACACCCTCACACATAGGCATAGGTTTAATCCTTAAAGAAGTGCTGAGGATTTCTTTATAATTCCTTTAGTGCAAAATAACCCCTTTAATAGTGATGTTTGAAAACTGGTAACCAAATGCAAGTATACACTACCTCTTTACATTATCTCTTTACCAGTGGTGTTTAAAAAACTTAACATCCTTATTTAGGTGCTGGTCGCTATGTTCCTGGTTCAGCATCAAATGCAGGAGCTCCAGTGGGTGGAGTTGATCCATATACAGGTAAGAGATGATGTCTGCCAATGAAAAACATTCCTGATCTTTTGGGTTGTTTTTTCCTCTGACATGAATTCTGCATTGATGCAAGATTGTACTTCATTAAAAATAACAAACAGACTGAAGCTGCTTGTATTCTGGAAATTATTCAGAAATTATGACAGAGCCTTCCTTTACATGCAGTAATCAGGTACACAAGCTTTTTATCAAAACATGGTCAAGGCCGAAATACTCCTTTCTGATTCCAACTTAGCTGAATGCAGGTGCATCTGACTCAGCTTGTTCCCACACCCATTCCTATGAATGACTGTGTATTTGGTTCGCATAATGAAGAAATCACTGTTTAAACTTGTAAATTTTTACATGAGAGGAGGACAGTTTGCGAAGGTATTGCTTTAAGTTTTAACCCTTGAATTAAAAATAATGTAAGGAAAGACAGCTGTTTGCATAAACGTTAATTTTTTTCTCCGAAGATATTTTTTGAGTGACATCTAGCTGTAGAGAATTACTTCTAGGACATTCCTCTCTGTTAGACACTTTGGTATGCTGCTGAATGCTCTGTATTGCCTTTCTGTAGGAATGGGTGCCTACCAGTCAGCTGCAGCCAAAGCTGAAAATATTTATTTTCCGAAGAAGGATGCTGTCACCTTTGACCAGGCCAATCCTACACAGATACTGGGTCAGTGTTTTATTATCAAGGATGATTTTTTTCATTTGTTTGAAGTAACTTGACTTTTGAGCTTTTAATAAACCTAAACAATTTCCCATAGTTTCCTAATGTTTCTTGGTTTTGACCTTTTAAAATTGCATTCAGGACTTTATTGGTGCATGTATTTGAAGGCTGAGAAGTATGAGTACTTCACAGATAAGAACTCGTATCTAATAGAGAATGTCCTTTTTTTTCCTTTCCATTGCCTTGTATTCTTGTTTCCATAGATCTCTACCTTTTTTTTGTCACCAGTTTGTTTCTGTATATTTCTGTAAGGGTTTTGTAAAATTAGTTTGTACTCACGGTGTATCTGCCTTGAAGATATAAAAACTTAATTCTTTTTCTCCCTTTTTCTACACAGACCTTGAAAATGTTGTAGCTGTCTAGCTAGTCTGATGAGGAAATGTAGAAACAAGACACTCTGCTTTTTAGAAAAAGTATATGTTCACCTTTATCCAGTATCTTGAAGAGGGCAAGCTCCTGGCTTTACAGCCATGGAATCAGAGAATGGTTTGGTTTGGAAGGGACCTTTAAAATCATTTAGGCCAATCTCCCTGCCATGGGCAGGGACACCTTTGACTAGATCAGGTTGCTCAAAGCTCCACCCAGCCTGATCTCAAGCTCTTCTAGGAACGGGACATTCACATTTTCTCTGGGCAAATTGTTCCAATTTCTCTTTCAGTTCAAAAGCATTAACTCTTGTCCTGTCACTATGGGCCCCGATAAAAGATCTCCTTCTATCTCATAAGCCCCCTTTAAGAATTGAAAGGCTACAGTCGGGTCTCCCCAGAGCCTTCTCTCCTCCAGGCTGAAGAACCCCAACTCTCAGCCTTTCCCCGTAGTAGAGCTCTTCCATCCCTGTGATCATTTTTTTGGTTCCTCCTCTGGACCCACTCCAAGAGATCAACGTCTTTCTTGTGCTGAGGACCCCAGAGGTGGATACGGCATTATAGGTGGAGTCTCACAGACGGCAGAGTAGAAGGGCAGAATCACCTCCATCGCTGTGCTTGCCATGCTTTTTATGCAGCCTAGGATACAGTTGGCTTTCCGGGCTATAAGCACATATTCCTGGGTCATGTCCAATTTCTAATCAACCGCTACCCCCAAGTCTTTCTTTTCAGTCCCTTTTTAGCCCAGTCTGTATTCATGTCTGGGATTACCCTGAAACAGGTGCAGTACCTTGCCTTTGGCCTTGTTGAAGTTCATGAGGCCCACTTGGGTCCACTGCTCAAGCCTGTCAGACCTCTGTGGAGCCTTCTGTCTGTGGTATTGCTCTTTAACATATTGTTCAAGTGTTAATATCTGGTTAAAATAATGTCAGAATCTTCAGTTAGTCTTGTCCTGTTGCCCTGAATTTTGTTGCACTCTGTTATTTGTTAAAGGAGAAGATAAGGGATTCACAAAGTAGGTATTTTTCCTGGAGGTTTTGGCTAGTAAATAGATTTGGCCTTCTCTTGGTTTTCCACAGATTTACAGTAAAAATTTGTTCAGAACTTCCTAAGAGGGAGAACAGCAAGACTGGCTGACATTCATGTTACAGCAAAGCAGAGACTTTCACTCAGACTTTAAAACATACTGCATCAGTTTATTTTTATCCTGTATTCTGGAAGGATAGCAGTATTACTCACAGGCTTAGTGGCCTGTTTGGTTTTTTTGAAGTCTAGAGTCTGAAAATTAGGTTTACTATGTTCTTCCTGCAGTTTTGTAACAGTGCATGGTTAAATACACTTGTAAATACTATGGCTGTACTGGGATAGATTTAATAGATGAATGTTTGTATAGTTTTTGTTTTTTTTTTTTTTTCACAAGGCCCCATGGTGGTTTTTTTGTGTGCATACTATAAAACTCCTAAGGGTGTCCTAATGTAATGTTGGCTGCTTGCGTATGGCACTGGATTTTTAAATCACATTAAAGTTTGAATATAGGACATGCCATAAGGAAAATACGATCACGAAACTTAAATAAGAAAAAATACAAAAACTGTGATCACGCTAAGGACATATTTCTTCATTTGTTTCTATGATCTAATAATAGGAAAGAGCAAAAAAGAAGTCATATTTGTTATGAAAGCTCTAATGGTCTTGTGATTTTTTTTTCTGCATTTTTCTCTTTATGTAGATGTTTTCTGAATTTTTCTACTAATTCTGAATTTTTGTGTTGCACTGTTAGAGGGGATTTAATAGTAGCGATTATTATAATTTAAAACTTAAAATAAGAAAATTATTAAATTAGGAAAAGTGTTCAAAAATCCATCACCCTCCAAAAAACCCCAATTGCAATAGTTGTTACTTGTTTGTAAAGTCCTTTTGTAGCGTTTCACTCAACATCTCGATTTGTGAAGTTCTCCTGTCAGAAAGCCATGCTTCTTCCATTGGTCTTACAGGCAAATTAAAGGAACTTAATGGCACGGCAGCTGAAGAACATAAACTCACAGAAGATGACTTGATAATCCTAGAAAAGTTACTGTCTGCAACATGCAACACTTCTGCAGAAATACCTACAGCACAGCAACTTCAGACTTTATGGAGGGCAGTTAACTGGCCAGAAGGTAGACACTTGCAGTTATTTCTTGTACTGTCATCTCATCAACACTTCACCATGAACAAAAAGCCTTGTTATGCTGTTTATTACACAGAGTCTGTCTCAAACACCTGATAGCCCTAAACAGGTGCTAACAACACTGATCAGCAGCAGAAGCAAAACTTACAGTTGGTTGTCAGGTTTGTCGTTGGCACAACAATAAACAGAAAGGAGAAACTCGATATAAACATCAGTCATGGTAATTTCATTAGCAGAGGGATCCTCAAAAACGAGTGAGACTTAAGGAAATACGCAAGGAAGTGTGAGCTTGGGATCATAAGTTGTTACCAAATGAGAGATGAAATTACGCAGATAAATGATGTAAAAAAAATCAAAAGTATCTCTTATTTGAATGTGGTAGAAAGGAAGAAGTTACAGAAGCTCAAGGCTATGTTGTCAAAACTGCATTGGTGAAATGACATTCTGAATGAGTGCAAGTGGAGGTGACATAATTCCATTTAGTAATGTATCATCAGCAGTGATAGATTGGAAAGGCTATTTTGGTTATTAAGGCACATTCTGCAAAGAATGCATACACTGCATATACAAGTATCAAAAAATGTGGTTAAAATTAACTGGTTTCTTGAAGATGCAGTTAAAGCTGGAAGAACACTTTAGTATTACAAATTCGTGGTCATTATATAACATCACTTAATCAAAGTATGTTTTGCATAGCTGGGAGCTGGTGATGGCTAATGTTTCCAGACTCTTTCTAATTAATGCTATTCTACAAAGCATTAACTCTGAAGATTCTGCATATCTGAAAGAAAATCCTCAGTAAGTAGTTAGGCAGGTTCAGCTTTGATTTGATTTTAAGCATGGGATAGCAATACTATTTAAAAAAAATTATATGTAGCAAAGGAGACAGATATATTTAAAAATCAGAGAATGGGGGATACAACTGAACAGACTTTCAGTTCAAATTCCTTAAAGTGGTTTCCAGCTGATCAGTTGAGGACCTGTTTTCTATTTTCTTTGCAAATTATGTCTCAGAAATGAAGGTAATCTAAAATATTTTTTCTGTCTTTCCCCCCCCTCCCCGAAAGCAGTTTTGTAGCGATGCTATCTATGTAGGATGTTTAGTCAGAAGCTTTCAGAGACATTTGCCTTCAGGGTTATCAATTGAAGTTTTGGGAAAGATTTAAGATTTTCTCCAAAGCACTGTATTTATCCTAAATTAAGAGTTACGGGTTTTTTTATGGTAAGTGTTAGTAGAATGGATTTGTCAGTATTTAACTTCATGAATTTCAAACAACTTGTGTTTTACCTGAGTCTCTTTCTGCATGAAACTGTTACTGTCTGTTCCCCAAGCCACAGGGCTTAAGGGCTGTATCTGAAAGAAAACTCACATTTGCACATAATGCAATATTAATACTAAAACTCTGTTTTGTTTTGTTTCTTAGACATTGTCTTTCCAGCCCTAGACATTCTTAGATTGTCTGTCAGGCATCCCACTGTGAATGAAAACTTCTGCAGTGAAAAGGAGCACGTACAATTTATCGTCCTTCTCCTTAAATTTCTGAACCCTAAAGGAAAGCAAGCAAACCAGCTGTTGGCACTTAGAGCTCTTTGCAATTGTTTTGTCAGCCATGCAGGCGAGAAGCTCATGATGGAACAGAGGGATGAAATAATGACACAAGCAATAGAAACTAAATCGGGCAGTAATAAGAACATCCACATTGCGCTGGCCACGCTGACATTGAACTATGCTGTATGTTTACATAAAGTCAACGATGTTGAGGGCAAAGCTCAATGTTTATCAGTCATCAGCACAGTTATGGAAGTTGTTCAAGATCTTGAAGCCATTTTTAGACTGCTTGTGGCTCTTGGGACGCTTATCAGTGATGATACAAATGCTGTGCAATTAGCTAAGTCTCTTGGAGTTGACTCTCAAATAAAAAAGTATGCCTCTGTATCAGAACCAGCTAAAGTAAAAGAATGCTGTAGGTTTGTTCTTAATCTGCTATAATAACTTTTAGCACAGTGTATGCAGGAAAAAATGCTTTTATTCATATTTTATGACAGATTATACTTGAGAAAATACTGGGGATTAATTACACTTGATTTGTTGCAAGATACAGAGCAAATAAAAGTTTTTACACTGTTTCTCATTTGACTGCTTTTCTGAAGAGTGTGATGCACAGGATCTTTTCAACAAGTCCTGACATTGCTCAGATCAAATCAGATCACCAAGATCAAGCCATCTTAGTACTTACAGATCATCTAGATGGAAAGGTAGGAAATGCCTGTTATTTAGTGACTGTCAGCTCTGACACCCACTCCAACTACATTGCTTTGTTTCAGCATGATGAGTCTGTTTCTTGACTTGCTTTTTGTCAGCAGAGAAGGGGTCCTGAGAATGATTAAGTTCAATAGTGCATTTCACAAGCTTATTAGTTAACACTAGTTAATATTAACCCTGGTCAAATAGCTTGGTAATGAATTTTTTCATCAGCTTTTCTTCACTTCCTTTTGAAAGCTAGCTGTTTGTGGTTCTTACTCTTTTTTAACCCAGAACTAGGGGACTTTTAGAGGGGTAGAATCTCTAATTGCACATGAATGTTGTGCTTCACTCCCAAGTTTGTACTTTGCAGCTTGTAAAATAGCATGAACTTCTACAGAAGCTTTTACCGAACTTTTTAACTTTTAATGACAGGAATGCCCCACCAATTCATAGCAAGTGTCTTACTCCAGAAAGTAATGTTGTAACATACTAGATGAATAAAAAGAAGAAAAGCCATCTTGAAGAGTGGGAGAAAAATTTAGGTGCAGAGAACAGACTGAGCAGTAGAATCTTGAAGAGGCTTCCTAGAGGTGGCCAGTGCCTCTCGCCTGTCAGTCTTTAAGAGACATTTGGACAATGTCCTTAGCAAGATATGCTAACTTTTGGTGAGCCCAAAAGTGGTCAGGCAGTTGGACTAGATAATTACAGGCTCTTTACAACTGAAACATTTTAAACTGTATGAATATAAAGTCAAGTTTTATGAAATAGCTTTAACTGTCATAACTGTGGTGACTGTGAAAAGGGAAAATAATATTTTACAGCTTATTCCAGCAGATCTAAGACGTTCAGCTCCAAAGGGGAATGCTATTTTCTACTACTCCTGCAAGTGTTACATTTGGATTTAGAAGTAAGATGAACTGAAGATGGCCAATGTTCCAGTTACATTTTTCATTGGACTAATAGAATGGAAAACATGAAAACAGAAAAGGGCAAGCTTTTCTGGCACATGAGTTCTGCCTGCATTGTCTGTGCCAGATATGAAGCTTTATGTGACCAAGAGCTCTAACTTTTTTTGTTTCTGTATCTACCTGAACTGTCTGAATTACTACACTGCTTCCAGCAAATCTTACTTCTCAGATTCTTAGTTGCACACTTGTGCTGTGTCCACTTTTGATGGATTTCTAGATACACACCCTCACAAACAGCCTTGATCATGGTCTTAGTCACAGGTTTTCTCATTTGATCCATCCAGGTTCATGTATTAGGC
>JAWMRA010000090.1:22530319-22546179 GCA_035584735.1 Pseudotriccus pelzelni | reverse complement strand
CGACCGCCGGCGGGGCAGCGGCTCCGCCGAGCGGGGGCCGGGCGGGGCTCCCCGCGCCTGGGCCGGGCCGGGCCGGGCCGGTCCGGTCCGCCGGCGGGGGGCGCTGCTCGCTGCTCGCTGCCGGAAGCGCCGCCTCGCCCCGCCCCGCCCCGCCCCGCCCGGCCCCGCCGTGGCGCGGCCCCGGGCCCGGCGTGTGGGCGCGGCGATGCCGGGCAGGAAATCTTCCAAGGAGAAGAAGCGGCGCCGCTCCCGCTCCTGCTGCCCGGAGGGAGCCCCGGGGACGGACGGCAGCGACAGGAAGCGGCGGAGCACCGAGTGCAGCCGCGGCGCCCCTGAGGTAACCGCGGGGCGCCCCGGGGGTCTGGGCGGTGCCGCCCCTCCTGCGCTGTCCCGACCCGACGCTGCCCGACCCCGCTCCGGCGGCGGAGGCCCGCAGGCTTGCCGTGCCGTGGGATGGCCGTCTGGGAGCGGCTGGCGGCGCAAGCACCGGGCCGGGGCTTTCGGCACCCATGGCAGGCACGGGCCGGACCGCCCCGGGAGACCAGCCTGCGTTTTCCCGGGTGTTAAGGGATGTTGAGGGATGCGGGGCGCAAGCCCAGGGATGGCTGGTCCTAGTCGTGGTTCTCACGATGCTTGTGGCATTGCGAGCCTGCTCAAGGAGGTGTTCGAGGGCGAATGCAAAACTGCGAGTACATGCACGTCTGAGTGAATTCTGAGGCTGTCAAAATGTATTTCTAGATGATTGTTTGTTATTCTTTTTCTTATTATTATTACTATTATTATATTATAGAATTAATCCATTGATGTACAGGAGATATATTTTCTAATATTAAGTCCACTTTTATTCCCTGAAGACTGTGTCACACAGGGAATTACGTGTCCATTCCCGTCTTAGCAGGGTAGCTTTAAATGATGAACTCTTGTGACTTAATTACACAGCAAATCAGAGGGATGGATTTCTTCTGCTTTAAAGTGTGCTTTCACGTGTAAGCAGCAGCTAGGTATTTGCAGATAATATTTCCCGGTTGATGTTTTACAAGTACTTTTTGCCTCTTGAAGATTTAAAAAAAATTTCCCTAGCATAAGGATGGTTTCAGTAATCAAAAATGTAGATTCTGTAATGCAGTTTCCGTGCAATATGAAACACTGTTTGGAACGTGAGAAGTCCATGGTAAGATGTACCTTGTAATTATGAAGGGAAGACTGTTGCAAGCATAAGTGAAGCTGTAAGTTTCTTCTCTAATTCACTAAAAAATGGGAAAACTATACTTGCCCTCCTTGATTTTAGGAAGCAAAATGCAACGTACCATCTGGAGAAAAAGTGGAAGAAACCGAACAACCCAGTGATGTAGAAGAAGGAGGATTAGATCTCACAGTGTCACTCAAACCTGTCAGTTTCTACATTGCTGACAAAAAGGAAATGCTTCAACAATGTTTCTGTGTCATAGGAGAGAAGAAACTACAGAAGATGCTGCCTGATACTTTGAAGGTACTGAAATAAACTTAACATTGATATACTTGTTATGATCTTGAATGCTTGTGTAACAAAGGGTATTTATCTCTCAGGTCTAGTGGATTTAGAATTTAAAAGCTGCCTGTAAATTTCTTCAGTAGTCTCTTTGAAGTCTAAGTACTTTTCTTAAGTAAAGAAGTTTTCCTAATCTAGAAGTGAGACAGTTTAAATATTTGCTGTAGTTATTCTAGATTACTCCTTTTTCTACTGCTCAGCTGTTGCTGAACTGTAGGCTTATTTTTATACTGTCTCTCTGTACTGTTTAGTTAAATGCAAAAGGAGTTTCAAAACTGCAAAGAGTAAATTCAGTAATTTTGTTTGCTAATTAATATGGTGATTTGTTAATAAAATGTTGATTTCTGTTTGTGTCAGCTGGTTTTCTTGTATGATATTAAAGTACTGTCTGAGATAAGAAAATAAAATCCCTTATTGATAAACAGCTTCTGAAGCTGTAACTTCTGTGAACTAAAACTGGTGTTTCACTGGCTTTGAGATATGCCTTTTGAATCTTGTGAACAGCAGCATGTAGAAAAATATAAGTTAGGCTGACAGTCTGTATGGAAGAAGAGACTGAAGGTGAAGTGCCATTTGTGTGATGTTAATAGTTTTAAAATTTTTATCTCTAGTTTTTACCTGAATGGGTTGTGTTATATTTATGTAAGTGAGGCAGGATTTCTTCATTTTAAACACATTCTGAATTGCATACAGTCTCATCCATTTCTCATCTCTGGGAGAAGAAAAGAGGTTGAGCAGCTGAAAGCAAAGACATTACTGAGTTTGTAAGGAAGTTGCCTGATGGTGTAGAACCAAACTTACTGTAGGATTGTGAGTGTTACAGCATGTTTCAGCACTTCCTAATTTTGGAACTGGTATGTGGTGTCATAGCTCATTTGAAAGTGTGAAATTACCACATTATGTCACCAAAAGGTATGACAGATGTATTGAGCGTGAGAAATGGATCACAATTTACATATTTCTTTTATTTTCAGTGTTGTGACTGTTTGTGTGTTGTCAGTAGCAGTGTTTTCTTCAGTATGTGAACTTGTATTCAGCAGTTGGCTCTGGTCTTTGCACACTTAATTATGTCATCCACCTCCTCCCGAGTGATGAAGAATGAGGAGTAACCAGTTGTTTGCTGTACCATGCTTCACACATATGGTCTGATATTTATAATGTTCAGTGTTGTAGCTGTGCTGGAAACTCCCAACCACACATCAAATAACTGATACTGTGTATTGCTTAATTTTTTGGAGAAAAACTACACATGTGCTATTTCTGGGAGTTGTCAAAACTGAGATATCTAGTTTTCTACTGCAGTTGCATCAATGCAGATCAGAATACGGGAGGGGCCTGCAATCCAAGTTGACTCTTCATTCATTACAATTGGAGCACTGCTTATATTTATAATTACTCTTTTCTCAGGAGTTTTTAGTAGTTTGTGGTCTGTCTTATCTGTTTTTGCAGAACTGTTCCATGGATGAAATCAAAAGACTTTGCATGGAGCAGTTGGAGCTGTTATCTGAAAAAAACCTGTTGAAGATACTTGAAGGTATGACTGAAACTTTTAGGCTCCACCATACACCAGAAAATAGTCTGCCTCAACAGGATTCACACTCTTTCTGGCTACTTTATATACCTATATATCTTTACACACGCTGTTACGTATATATTAATGTAATTAATTTTAATTAATTTTCATGTTTTGAAACTGCGTATGTCTAGGCAGGATGGGAGCTGATTCTGATACCGACGAGGAGACAAATGGAGGAGACAAGACTGGAGACGATTCAGTCAGTCAGTGAGTAAAAGACGAAACACTTAAACTTACTTTAAGACGACTGAACAGTAGAGAGATTTTTCATGAGAAATGATCAAATATATAATTGAAAAACCCTAGTGCTATATCCTTAATGAAGTAATTACTTCAGTTGAATGACTGTAAGCTGTGACCATTAGTAAGCACTAAACTTACAAGTATGAACTTGTCACTTTATAATAATAAATGTGTCTTTAAGCACATAACTGGGTTCCTAGTGGCATACCACCCATCAGCTGAGTTGTGGTTATTAAATGTTCACACTTGGAGCCTGCAACAGAAGGCTATGGTTTAAGTTAATTCTCTTTGTGTGAGCTAAAGCAGGCTAAGTAACCCCACTTAGGTCAGTGAATTTTTTAAGTGTGTTTTCATTTCAGCTGAGGTTTATCCCTTCCATTTTCTTTCTGGTCCTTCATCCTGTCCCAGTTGAAGCTGCACTGACACTCAATGTCCTCTGTTAGGGATGATACAGAACGTAGCATTTCAAGAACAGAGGCTTCTCAAGAGCAGAAGCCTCCGGTTTCTTATTCTTCTTATTCGTCTGTCAGTTTTGTAAAGGCCAACACATTTTAACCTTTTCTTAAAATGCATGTCTGTTTTTCAAAGACCTTTTTTTTGTCAGAAAGAGTTCACCTGTTAGATAGTTTCTATGGAAGTAATGAAGGGGAAAAGAAAGTTACTAGTTATCACTCACAACACATCAAATCTCGTGATGTGCTTCTGGAAGGTGAATAAGCTTTCGTGTTTTCAGTACTGACCTGGTTTCAGCTGGTCCACAGATTCAATGCACACTTAATAAATCTCTGAGTACGAGACAATGCACCAGTGTTGGGCAGATTCAAGTACCTCTTAGCTGATGGTTTTGTTGGTTTATCTAAACCTACTGAATAGGAACAGTAATAATAACAGTAATCCAAATTACTGTTGGTAGTAATCCAAATTTCACACTCTGGTCAGTATTTTTATTTAAGAGAGACCTGGCTTCTGATTCTGTCTTTGATACAGAGAAGGCTATGCAGTTATTGAATGAAGAAATTTTCTTTGATTGCAAAAAAATTACAAAATATGCTAAATATATGGTCTCTTTATGTAAAGGAGTCTCTGTTAAGTGATTGATGATTTGCCAGTGAACTTCTAAACAGAATGAAAAGACAAACTTTTTGGCTAAATAAACCATGAAAAATGCCACAGGATATTGGTTCCTGGAGAAATTATATGTTGGGTTTGGTGGGTTTTTGGTGGGTTTTTTTTTAAGGCCTAATTCGCAAGCTCTTTACTATTGCAAAATGCATTAAATATTCTTTATCTTCAAGAGTTATGGCAGGATTAATGCTGCTAGATTTCAGTAAGGTGTGTGCTACATGTTTGCTACTCTTGAGACATGTATTTGTGACCCTTAGTTACAGTAGATTGGGTAAATTCTTGCTTATATGGAAATTGTTTGAGCTGGTAAAAATCTAAAAAGAGGAAATTAGTGGATGAAACACCAAAATAAGAAAAGCAAGAAGGATTTACCATTTTTAACTAGTCGATATCTGAAGGCACCACTTTACCTGTTTGCCCATGTCAAATAGGAAGGTTTCAGTAACTGACAGCAAAATCAAGAAAAAATTGTTTTAAAAAAGTAAAAGAAACTGAGGGATGTTGATCATAGTTATGGAGCAGATTGTTGCCTTTTGCAAAAAATGGTTGAGGTGCCCCCTGCTCTTCTATCTTTCTCTCTATCCTGATAGTTTAAGATTTCATACTCCTTCAAACTGAGCAGGCAAGATATGTTGGTTTAGGAATTGTGGCTTTTCCTTTTAAAAAATAGCATGCTACGCGCATGGGTGCTATCTGAGAACTGTGGCTCATGGGTTCAGCTGTGTGCCAGCATTGGCAAAAAACCAAAATGGGAAAGCTGTTCGAATGATAGAAAAATAAAGGGATAGGAGGAAATGAGAAAAATTGAGGTTTTATGTTAAAGTCCAGCACTCAGTAAGCAGACCAGTATTATGCTTTTACGACTGTTAATGGTAACAAACCCTTTTTACTCATTCAGGCTAATACTTGGGTGTTAGGGTATCTTCTTTGCAACCTGTGTGTAAATAATTATAAATGCAAGTTTGCAGAACTTCAGAAAACATGTTTCAGCAGCAAGTCAGCCAGCAGAGAAGCCAAACATGCAACCACGAAAAAATAGTGAAAATTGCATTGCTAACAATTTTGGTAGTTTGTAATCATTAGTATGTTTATACTTATAGTCTAAGTGAGTGAATTTGTCTTCTCTTGAAAGAGAAAAGACTTCAATGACAAAAAAGGCAGTTTCTCTGTTTATATTCTCACTGTTGGTTTTTCCTAGATTGTCTTCATTACTTGTGGTTTTTGTGTGATTGACTTCTTTTTCCTGCATTCTATTAAGGTTGCAAAATTAAAGCATTAGGGCTTTTTTGTTTCAAATCTGACTTGTATTAGTTGTTTTCTTGGTAGTGTAAATGTGGAAAGGGAAAAAGTGAGTAGCAAGTCTTATTCTAATCCAGAATGTTTTAACTGATGGAAACAACTGTTTTTGTCCTTTAAAAAATCCCAGACATACCTCAACAATATGCATATATCAACAGAAATCCAGAAAATTTAAATCAATACATCTCAAGAAACTGCAAGTATATAAAAATTTACAGGCCTCCTTAGAAGGGTATCGTTTGAACTGTGTCTTTTGTTTTTCCCCCCTAAAATAAGTAAATGACTCTCTGTCTCTAAAGACCTGCTTCTTGTCTGCAACAGCTTAAAGTAGCAGGGCTTTTGAGAAGTTTCTCCAGGTACAGGGAAAATTGCAAAATTCAGATCTTTATCTGAAGCTTTTGGTTGGTATCACATCTAATTGTAAATTGAATCTTCCTTTTTTTTTTTTTTTTTTTGTTGCACGTGTCCTCATTCTGCCACCAAAGTGGAAGTCCTGGGGCTTTTCCCTAAATTTCAGCTCTATAAAAGCTTCACATGCTTTTATTAACATGTAAAACATTTGCTCTTTTGTCACCAGCTTCTTCTATGTTAAACATTAGAAATCTTGCAATAACTGTGCAGAAGAATTGAAGAGGCAGGGCCTATGTTTGACAAAAACTGCAAATTGCTGTTGCAATAAATAATTTCGTTACTTGTGAGCTGTATAGATTTTTTTCTATGCAGTTCTCAGATTTTTGTTACTGTTTCTGTGTTACTATCAGCTGTGGAGAACTGTTAAACCAGGAGAATTGTTGTATAGCAAGCTTCCAGTTAAATTTCAGATATTTAGTCTAAAGGAGCCAAATAATGCCTTGCAAAACCAAACAGTCATTCTTCCCACCTCATTCAAGAGGTATGTTCTTGAGTTTTTTCTTTCCTGTTACCTGAATTGGCTCTTTAAACAGCCTCCAGCAGAGGGAATGAAAGTAAGTTAATTGCTATAATAATAAAACATTATTGAAAGAACAAGCATGCTAGTATTATTATAGTGATCGTATGTTCACGTGTGTGTGAGTAAATGACCTTTTGCTTTCAAAATTTTAATGAGCTTAAGTTCAATATTTGTTCTTTGAAGAATTTATACTTTTTACTGCTTTGCGGTCATAAGTGCAGTTTCTGCTTGTTTTCTTTTAGAAAGGTTGGCTGTTTAAAGTTTTGACTTGTTTTAAGATGTTGTGCTCCTGGGTACTGGGCTGTTCACAGGCATGGAATTGCCGTCGGGTAGTTGCCCCTGTGGGACAATTGGGTTATCTTCACCACTTGGAATCACTGAAACAATAGGCTACTCACTGAATAGATACATTAGCATATGGCTAATTTGGTTCACTGTCTTCTGTTCTTGTGATGGCCTCAAACAACACCTGTAACAGGACTGAGGGAATTTTCATGGCTCATTAAACTATTTGATTAGCATCTCTGAGATACCTTTTTAAGGAACAGTACTTTGTAAGAACTTTTTTCCCCTTTTTTAATTGCTTTCTGATAATTATTCCAGTTCTCATTTGTCATTGAAAACTGTCCTTGGAACAAAATTGGCAAGAATCTGACAAGGCCTTGGGATTGTAGAAATGTTTTTTAGACTTGGAACTAAGTGCAAAGGCAAATTTTAATTCATGACAGTACATCATCTTTATGTCAAGAATAGCAGAGGTACTGAACTCAAGCCTCACACAGGAGATTTGGGTGAATGTTTCTTAGTCATAATTGAAAGCCCTGTAAAGAAAGTATCAGCATGACTGTCTCACATGTTTTCAGACTTTCTTCTAGTCCACTTCATTCACTTATTTTTTTCCCTCACAAAACTTTCCCTCCTGGTCTCCAACTCCAGTTACCACTGAAACTTGGTATTCCAGCCCCCAGTATTGCAGTGCTACTGTCTTAATCCTTAGTCATCCACTCCTACAGCCAGTAGCCCTTTTCCTAACCTGTGCTGCTGTCTTACCTCACTTTGCATAATCTACTGAAGTTGTGGTACCAATTCACTCTCAAACCCAAATGTCTTTGACAGCTATGCAAATTTCTGTAACAAACTTAGAGAATTCTGTAACAAAGTAGAGAATCCACATGTGTGAACCCAGGTAAACATTGCACTAGTGTGGAGCATGCCAATATGAAATGCGTGCTCTACATAAGACAGGGTGAATTTAAATTTACAACATTTGTCATCAACAAACTGTAACTGTAGTAAGCTTCTTTCTGCTGAAAAGATCATACTATGAGATTGTTTCTCTGTTAAAAAAAAAATAATTAAAAATGCTAAGTTTATTGCTTGGAAGAGGGACTTTGAACTTAAATGTCATCCCTGAGGGAGAAGTATCTTTAAACACTTACAAAAGAGGGAACTGCAAATAACTGTTGTCACTAGCATAGCGTGAAAGAAGAGGGTATTAAATTTGTATACTGTCCCTTAATTTTAGATTAGCATTATCTTCTGCACCCATTATTTGAAGACATAATATTATGCTACCTCTTTTTAAATCTAAACCACAGTATAGATGATTAGGGAAAAAGTATTTTTCACTAGCAAATGGATAACGCAAGGCTAACAGATTAAAAGCAAAACTGAGCTGAACTGAAATGCATCTGGTGGGCCAGTAGATGGTGCAAAAGGGCTGCCTGTAAAAAGAATTCACGGAGGTTCACCAGCAGTACAGTCCGATCCTGTCCATTCTGAGAGAGTAAAACGTGCTTTTTAAAGTACTTTTGGGTTCTAAAAATTCTTTGGCTGACAGTAGGTAGTCTTTTAAAGGCACGTGGTTTTGCTATAATCATTAATAGACTGAAGGCAACAGGAGGAAACTTTACAAGTTTCAATGTGTGCATTTTTCCAGTTGATAATTTCTTTTTAAGTGGCTGTTAAAATGGGGGTAGATAATTTCACAACCGTTGTTTGAACTGTAGGGGTCACTGAGCTTTCTGTCAAAGAGGTGCTTATATATCAGACCTCAAGGTGGTACCAGAGATGTGAAATTTATTGCCTCATACTACTAGTGCAAGATCAGGCTTTTTCATTGCTGTCCAGTTGATTTCTCAGTTCAAAATGATGAACCATGTGTGTGAAGGAGGATGGGGTAGGAGCAGAGGCAGCCTAAGCAGTTTCTGCTTAGGGGTATATCACAGCCTTGTTTTGGTCAGGAGTTAGGTGACTAAGTATAACAAATTGGTAGGAGTTGTTTACAAAAAAAAAAAAAAAAAAAAAGAAGAAAAAGAAAAATGAAAAAAAAAAGAAAAAAATCAGATGATTGCTTCCAGATCTGCTGACCAGTAGCTGAGTGGCTATTTTTAACAGATTTAGAAATATATTTTTTTGGGATGCTGTGTACATTATGAAAACAGCTCACATTCTCCATAATCAATTATTGCATGCTACTTTACACACTTATTTTCCAATGGCTTAAAAAAGTGTGAGAAAAAGAAGAATCTGTTGATTTGTAGCCTTTGCCTCTTCAGAAAAGGAAATAGAAGTGAAAATAACTGTTCCTCAGACAAAGATGTCCAGGAATGTTACAGTGTTTGCCTCCCTGACATAAGTGTTGGACACCTAGAAAAAAAGCAACTAGGAGAGCATGGGGAAAGTAGATCACTACTCAATTTTAGGAAAACCCTTAAGGCCATTATTGAAAACCAAATTGTTAGTCATTGTATTTACATCTGTGATGCCAGAATGCTGCATCTTTGTTATAGTGTTGTTAAGCTCACACAGGCAGGATAGTTGCATTGGTTCCATATTACTGTACATGAAACCAGTGCCGCACCAGCAGTGCCAGTTTAGGGAACGGACAGTTCTACTGTTAAAATGCTCACTAAATAGTTGAACTCTTCCTGTGATTCCAGGTCCTTCTACCCATGTCCTTCGTGCATGTTTCACTGTATTTTGGAGTTTGTATAACTAGTAGATGTGAAGTGTAGAAATCTTTAAATAGAAGGAATAGAGACGTGCAGGTACTGGGTGCAACATAACAGCTGTGTTGCAGTTTAATTTCTAAAAGTATCCCTTTGGGAAACTATGAGATTGTGGTGTTGGAGAGTTAGGTAGTGGTGGGCTAATCATAACTTCTTGGAAATACTTTTTTACTTTCCAAGTAAAACGGTAAATAGTATTTGAATGCAGCAGAAACTATAGTTTTTCCAGATCATTTAACTGTGTGACAATTTATAGTGAGTTTTAGAGAAAAGCTCCTAATGTGAGAAGCTGTGGTTCCTCAGCTCTGACCACTGAGGATAGTTAGTCTGAAAGGCTAGAGGGTAATGGGAATAATTGCTTTATCCTGGTGTATTACTAGGCAAAGCAAAAAAGGTTTGTTTTCAAGTGCTCAGATTAGCACTCTGTATGTTCCTACTGCCTTGATTCCTACTGCAGTGTGCTTATTGGCCTACTACCTCATAATTTCTTTTGTTTCTTTAAAAAGTTACATTAAATTGTAAATTATGCTGATTAAAATGTGTTCTTAATTTTTTCCAGACAAGACAACAGTATAGACTCAACTTCTTCTCTGAGAGAAGACAGCAAGCTGGAAGGTCAGGAATCAAAACAAGGTATGCGGTAGAGAAAGCAGAAATCTTGTTTTCTCAGTGTTGCTTAGTGACTGATTCCGGGTTATGCACAGCTCTCTTGTGATGGTAGCTGCAGTCACCGAGAAATATTCTCTTAGAAATCACCAGGTGTAGAGTTACAACTTCTCCCCTGGGCCCAATTCCAGAAAGGGTGATGGGAGCATTGAAGAAGACATTGTAGGAACCTTGGCTTCTTAAGTCTGTAGGAATGAAGAATTTTTTATGGTTAGAAAAAAGTTGCAGCTTTTCAGAGTTTTCTAGTTAAGCTTCTGGAATATGACTAAAGTTCTTACAAGGGTCATTTTCCTCTTCATATCTCGTTTTTCAGTTGAAGAGGAACTTCAGTCGTTTAAGTTCCTTGATATGTAGGTGATTGCTATTACTATTTGCTGAATTATGTGGGAGTCAATTTTACTTTACATTGAGATGACCATATGAGTCTACAGTACTTTGTTTTTGCATTCATAGAAATCCATTGTAATAGTTGTTTGCCAAAGGACTGCTTGTAATTTAGTCACTTTGTTCAGTGTTGATATATGATACCTTGCCTTGTTTGATTGTGCAGAGCCGAGGTCCAACAGAATGGTGCTTGACACCCACCACTCCTGTTAACTGGCATATTTTGCTTGATATCAGTGCCAATGGAAGTACACTCTCAAATCTTTGAATCACTGAGGATGACCGTTTTGCCTTCTGTACTTTTCTCTTTTTAAATGCAAAAATATAGTGGGTGAGACATTCAGTGATTGGCAGAATAGAAGATGCAAAGGCAAGTAAGTTATTGGTGCACATTTGAGTACTTCCTACACAAGGAAATAGTATTTTTAACCTGCAGCAATATTTGTTTTATTTCAGTCATTAAATCAGCACTGTATTATAACTGCTCGTAATAGTTTGTGCATGAAGCACTAGAACTGTAGGTGTTTTTGTCTCAGTGTGTTTGTTTTCATTTGAAGTAACTGTATGCAAAACCATCAGAAATAGCTTTTCCAATTACAGAACGTTGCAAATTCTTCTAAGCTTGAGTTCTCTTTTGCAGAGATGTAACATTATTTGTGTCTTGCAACTTCTGTTTCACAATTCAGAATGCTTTTCTACAAGGTGTCTTTTGTAATTACTTGATGAAATGAGTTCTTTTCTGAAGTAGTTAGTGACAGGAGTTAAATAGAGAAGGAAACTTTTAGGAGTGAGTTGCTATGACTTTGTGAGGAATCCTTTAAATGTTGCTTGCTGTACTAAATGGAGGGATCTTAGAACTGACAGATTTCTTGCAGATTTCTTCCACTTCTGTGTTATCAAAGGGAACTGATGACAGTTGCAAATGATTCCATAACTGTTTTTTATGACTTAACCAACCAGAGTATCATGATGGCTTTGGACAATGAGAGTGGCTCCACTCAAGATGTTACCTTTAAAGAGCTATTAAGAATATCAGTTAAAAAGTGTAGTTAAAAGTGTAGTTAAAAAGTGTAACTCCAGTTTTTCCTCTGCACTGCAGCCTGAGATGCTATGGGAACAAAAGGACAGAATGAGACGATAAGCAGAAGTGAATAAAATAAAATTTAAAAATTAAATTAGGTGCGCTAAAGTGAATTTTGCAACTGTAGATGAAGGAAAAGGTAGAAGTTATCAAAATGAAAAAGATAAGGAGAAATGCCAGCACGATCTTTACTACTGTTTAAGAATTCAGCTGCAAAAGAGGGAAATAAAGCCTGTTGGCTCCTTAAACATCTATAGGCCAATAAGCTTATAGGAACACTGTGTTATACAGTACTGGAAGTTTCAGATTCTGAACAGAACACATAGTGTTTCTGCCCACCTTCCTCATCTTTATGAGATCTGGGACAAACATGAGTGACTTAATATTTCGTTTCTTCTTAATATGGCCATTTAATTCCAAAAAGAATCCTGTGGTGGGCTGAGCCCACCCAACAGTAGCCACATGCCAATCACTAAATTATTTTTTCCTCAGTAGGGTAGAGGAGATGATTGGAAAAGTAAAATGAGAAAAATGAACGAAGACATGTTAACAAGTGAATCAAGAGCTGTGCACTGAAACAAAGCAAAATTAGATATTTTTTCCACAACCTCCCGTTGGCAGTCAGATTTTTAGCCACTTCCTGGAAAGCAGAGCCTCAGCATAACAGTTACTTGAGAAGAGAATGTAGGAGGTACCTCATACATTAGCTGTGTATTTTCCCAAATATACTGCATTACCCAGTATTATGACCAGCTTTGCCATCCAGTAAACATGTCTTATGAGGTACTAGATTAATGACTATTTAAGATCCTAAATCAGAAGTACATTCTCAGGGGAAACGTGCAGTATTCTTAAATCTGAACTTAAATGCTGTGACAAATCATAGCCTGATATGGAATGATCAGGAGGGGGTATCTAAATATCTTTTTTAAAGTATCTATGGTAAAAAAAAAAAAAAAATCCTGAATTAGTAAAAGCCTTGGACTAATGTTCTAAAATGTATGGTTTATAAAACCATTTTCAGATATTTTGGTCCTTCTTTCCTCCCTTCCCATGTTTTTTAAGCAGAGAAATTGCATTTATAACTTTTCAAGTAGTCAGTATTGATTTTTTTTTCCTCACACCCACAGGATGGCAGGAATGTTGTAAACCCTGAGAAAAATAGATATTTCCTAAGCTTTTTGGGCACTTTCATGAATTAAAACCAAATATATGTGAGTACCTAAAGGCATATTAAAATGTTTAAAAAAAAGTAACATTTTTTCGGAAGCCTTATTTGTTCCTCCTGTGCAAGTGATAAAAATGGTATTAACAAAAGAATTATAAAGTCTTTAGAATCAGTGACTTTATTTTAAGAAGGAACCAATCCTACTTTGAGTTTACAGAGGTACAAAGGTTGGTGAAGAATTAATAACTTCTGAGGCCAATGTGTCAAAAGCAATAGTCTGTCTGTATCTAGGTTGTGAGAACATTTACTCAGGTTCTTTTAGACCTTTGCTTTTATTTTATTGCGCTGCCTCTTCTAAGTACATTTTTAAAAATAGATTCCAACTTTCAGTCATTATTAAAAGCCAAAGCCATAAATTCCTCCATGTTTTTATTGAGTTAAATACATCTGGAATACTTTTGATGAATTCTGAATAGTTACACTGTAAGTAGAGTTTCTGTTAATTTTTAATGCTGTGCCTGACTAGAGTGTCCCACTCCTCTTAAAATACATAAAATAGTTGAGAATAACTTTTGAAGTTGCATTTTGAAAATTAAGTTTGCTTAAGAAATAATAAACAATATTCAGGTTTGCATCGCAGAAGCTTTCTTGTGATATAAAATCTTGTTGACATTTTAACTAGGAAAATAGGTCATGTAACTTCATAGGATAGAATAAATCTGGTACTGCTTGCTTTGCTATACAGCATGTTCTTTTAAATTGGCATAAAAATGCATTAACAATTGTGTAAATTAGGTCAGCCTTAAGAGTTGAAGGAGGAAAAAATAGGTATTAGTTTTCTTATAATCATAGATCTTTTTTCCCCTCTCTTAATCTGTAGAGTAATACTTGAAGCAGAAATGATACTGTAAGTTGAAATAAAAAGATTTGTATTAGGCAATTATGTGACTGCTGTGTTTTGTTACAGGCAAGGGAGAAGATAGTGATGTCCTCAGCATAAATGCAGATGCATATGATAGTGACATAGAAGGCCCATGCAATGAAGAGGATAGCCCAGATGTGCAAGAAAACACTGTCAGAAGTGGAGCTGGTCAGATAGATGACCTTCAGAAGGACATTGAGAAAAGTGTGAATGAGATACTGGGGTTGGCAGAGTCCAGCCCAAAGGAGCCCAAAGCATCGACCTTACCCGTTCCTCCATCAGAAGATGTTCAGCCATCAGCACAACAGCTGGAGCTTCTGGAGCTTGAAATGAGAGCCAGAGCCATTAAAGCTCTGATGAAAGCTGGTGATGTAAGAAAACAGCCCTGAGATTGCTTAGGTTTAATTTTCAGTATTCGTTTCGAAGAAGGTGACATCTGTTCTGTTCAGTGCTAATGTGTATTTGGGTATGACATTCCTCATTCACACTGTGTTGTGTATCCTGATCTGTGCTTCATTAGTTTTGTTGCCTTTAGTGTGCTGCTTCCATGCCATGCACAAGCAGAGGTTGGTGCTTCCCTGAGATGAGTTGTCCTTTTCCTGGGTCATTTCTTCAGGGAATCACACAACGTATGCCAGGAACCTCGTGCCTTCCAGAAAGGTTGTTGTATCAACTTGGAGTCATAAGATGTTTAGGCTTGGAAGGGATATGAGAGTCCTTGTTTCTCCTTGGGGCCCCTCTTGTCATAACGTTGGTATTCTACTTAAAATGAGTGATAATTCATTTAAAAGAATACTTAATTCCATTTGAATTCCTAAAAGGAAGGATTTTTACCTTTCAAATAAGTAGTTGAACATGTTATTTTCAGAGTTGTGAAAGTGCCTGAAAGAGACAGAGCCTGTCATGCAGTTTTGTCACTCTTGTCCACTGTTTATCTTCTGTGTTATAACTGCAATAAAGGAAACATTTTTTTTCCTGACTGTAAAGCTTTTCCTTTGAGTATTTGGCATAATATTTAGCAATCAAACAATTGAGAAGACGTTGAGTTTTTAACATTCAGCTAATGTAGTCATTTCATGTACCCTGTAAGTTGGAAAATTACCTAATTTCAGTATGGTTTTTTTTGAAAAAGACATTTAATTTATTTATGAGGTTTTAAAATAAATATTCTATTTTTTATCCATTTCAAGGATATTTCTTTATAAGTAAATTGAATTTTAGGATTAATTTTCCTGGTGTAATATCTTATGACAATTAAAATGATTTTAATTTTTTTCAGAATTAGTGCTGGTCTTGTGTCTGGCTGCTAATCAATTGGGTATTAAAATATTTGTGTGGTGGTTTTCACATGCACACATCAATTTCCTTTTAAAGGTATGAAGTTTACAAATGTACCCTTTGTTAAGTAAGATGATATATTGTATATTTTTACTCCTGATCTTTCCTTGATGTCTTAGTTTAAATGAGACACAAGTAGAATTAAATTATAGCAAGGAAGGAATAACAGCCCTTTATTAAAAGCTGTATATGTATTGACAAAAATAATTAAAGAACACAAGTAAAACACCCAAACAGTAATCCTATACCCGGAAACAATCCCCTTCAAGACAAACGAATAAACCCAACAGTGAAGAAACAGTTCAGTGTTCACCCTTTGGGGCAGTTGTAGCCCCAGTCAGCAGGAGGCGCTGTTGACCCGCCAGAGATGTGGAGCCTGCAGTGGTTTGAGTCAGTCAGCAGGGGGCACTGGTGGATCACTGGCAGTCGCCGCGTGGGGTTTCCCAAAAGCTGGGTAAAACTGGACAATGGACGCCCTCTCCCCTCAGCCAGAAAGGGGGAAGGGGAGGGGAAAAAGAAAGTTCATGGCTCCCAAACACGGGAGAACTCACGCTTTCCTGCTGGCTGAGTTGCACGGTGGTATGGTTT
>JAWMRA010000090.1:22487592-22503993 GCA_035584735.1 Pseudotriccus pelzelni | reverse complement strand
TATTTAAGCTGAATATTACTGCAGGAGGCAGCTAGGGAGCAATGTCCTGTTGTACAATAGAGAAAATAGGTGGTAAGCAGATTTAGTAACAAATCTATTGTCCACTGAAGAATGTTATGTGGAGTTCTTTTCAATAGTTTGTGAATTTCTTTCTTTAAGTTGGTTACATTTTGAGGTGGATATATGAAACAAGTTATTTCCTGTTCTAGACAACTTCAGGGGGGTTGTTTGGAGTTTGATTCAGCTCACACTGCGCTTTGTTACACACACTCTTCTTGAGTCCTGCAGTAGGGTGGAACCCGTAGTGACCAGTCCCTCAAACTAGTACTAACCGGCCTTATCCTTCATTATAGTCAGTCAGAGTTAAAGATGAGTATTTTCTCAATGTAACAGTGTCATATGAAGAGCTACCGTGATGATTTAAAAGGTACACATAACTCTTTCTGCTCCCCCACATCACGATGAACAACCTCTCAGCTGCATTGTAACATGAGAGTTAGACCTGACAGACATGTGGCAGAGAAAAAAAATGTTTCAGATGTAACCACAACAGAGATATGGGAGTAAAAATCTCACACAACACGCTGAACTACCAAGTCAGAGTTTGTCTTAAACCTTATTTCCTGAGGTGATGTAAATGGGTCCAGTGTTTGCAAGCTGGCTCTATACTGCTATAAATCAATGAAGAACTGGAGTAACAGTGATGTAATAGGGAGTAACAATGGTGTAATGGGGTTGTTTAGTCTGGTGAAGAGGAGGCTCAGGGGAGACCTCATCACTCTCTACAACTCCCTGAGAGGAAGTTGTAGCCAGGTGGGGGTTGGTCTCTTCTCCCAGGCAGCTATCAGTAAGCCAACAGGGCATGGTCTTAAGCTCTGCCAGGTGTGGTTTAGGTTGGATATTAGGAAGAAATTCTTTACAAAGAGGGTGATCAGGCATTGGAATGGGCTGCCCAGGGAGGTGATGGATTCTCCATCCCTGGAGGTTTTTAAGATGAGACTGGATATGGCACTTGGTGCCATGGCCTAGTAACTGTGATAGTAGTGGTTTAAGGGTTGGAGTTGATCTCAGAGGTCTTTTCCAACCTAGCTGATTCTATGATTCTAAGATGGATGCTCTTTGTTTTGAGGCTCAGCTTGTATTAAACTTAACAACAAATTGTCACTTAGTGTTAAAACCAATAATGTCTTGCCAGCTTAGTGAATATCTACTCATTGCAGGTGTTATGATGACTCAGAACAAAGAGTAAAAATTCTGTGGTGAAAGGCTTGCAAGTCAAGGGATGATAAGACAGTGGCAGAAAGGATGTAATACAAAAATGCTCACTGGATTATAAAACTGAGTTTGGCAGAACTTGGAAGTGCTGTACTACATACTTTCTCAAGCAGTTATTCTCACAAACAGTTCTCCCACAGAGTCCTTTTTTCTATTGTGCCAGATTTACCTTTGGTAGTTTTTTTGTGGTTTTAGATTTTGACCACATTACTGTTTTATACACACAGTGTAAAGAACCAATCCCAGCTCTCTAGTTTGAAAGCAGTAGGCTCATATAGTCCCATCACTGGACCTACTAAATGTGGACATATATATGACTGATAGACTGATATCAGTGCACACAGGTGAATCCCTTTAAGAGTGCAATGAACCCAGAGCACCCTGGACTTCTGTGGGTATACCATACTGTGTATGGAGCAGCCGTAAACGAGGGTGAAATATTGCATGTACAGAAGACTTTTCATATATGGAGTGACCACACATGCGTAGCCTGAGTGCATGTGAACTTTGAATTTTTGAGACCTATCTGGAGTTCTTGGGAGGCTGTGAAGTACTTCTGAAATATTCAGGGAGTGCACACAGTGTGAAAGGATGGTGCCTGCCCTACTGGCTTGTCTAAGGTGTGTTTCAAACATGAAGGTGCTCCCCTATTAGTTATGCAACCTGCGAGAGGGCCTGGAACTCGCAGTCTCTCTTGCTCTCTCTGTAGTTATTTTCAAAGCCAACTAATGCTAGCAAACACTGTTTCTAAACCATGCCACTACATTAGCCTGACATGGTGCTCTTGGCAGGGTTCTCTTCCTTACCTTAAACACAGTGTTTTCAGAACTTGACAATATCGGAGCCTGATGAGTGCGTATATGTCTGCAAAAGAAAACTGAGTGCAGGTTTGCCTGCCAGGGCTGTGTACAACATCTACGGGGAAGTCTGGCTGCTTCTATGCACTGATATTATCAATTGTTCTACCTCAAGTGCAGGGAAAAATCAGTGTTGTAACCCTTATGTGAAGGCAGTGGGATCAAATGCAATATTTACAGCTTTCTGTATTATTACTTGTTTTACAGTACCAGTTGTCAATCTGATCAGAGTGACCTTCTGTTCAAGGCTGGCACTGAAAAAACCTGTCTCATCAACTGGGAAGAAAAGGTCGTTCTCTGAAAAATGATATCTACTCTGCTCAGCTACACCTGAATGGCTGTGAATATGGGAAATTCCAAAATCAAATATAATCTCAAAATACCTGAACTCAACTGAGAAATTCAATTCTTACTGAAGTCTTCACAGTTTCATTTTGTTTTAGTAAGGCCAGGATTCAGTGCATCTGGCTACGGTGTATATACTCTGATGCTGAGATGTATAGCTGGCTAGCTTGGGAGGTACAAGATTCTTGGCTAGCAGGACTGGAAGTGTCATATCTTAATTAATGTTGACAGTGCACTTAATTTTAATGCCAACAATCAGGCAAGGGTGTTGTCTAAACAAACCTTGACCACTTTTTTCCATATTCTGAGTCATAAAATCTAGTTATGTGTTCTGGAGCCTGCTTAACTTAACTAAAAAGAAGGTACTATGATTTCATTTGGTTAATATGTACAGAAATGTTGTGAAAAGAGCCTATATTCAACTTGCTTCTCCTGACTGAAACTGGATAAAATTTTCCACAAAGGAGCAAGAAAAAAGTACTTTTCTTTTTTAAGACTATCCATCCCAGCTTAAATACTTGTGGGGAAGCCATCTATTACTTAGGGACCATAAACATTAGGATGCTCAGCTGCTGAGATATCACTGGGTACAAATTTTACTTTTAACTTCTTATGGTACATCTACTTGCTCATGATCTCTTGGCTACCCTTGCCACCATCTGTCTGAATGGCACGTTGCACTCTTTCAGCTAGGCCAAGGTCACGCCAAGTGTGCTTTAACACACCAAGAAAACATGGTTTATGTGCACAGTTTGGACAATGCTTCAGGAAACTGGAGAATAACCTTTATAGTGATGCCAACACCAGTTCCAAATCTCTCTCTTATAGCAGAGTTCATCTCTTGACATTTGGAGTGATGCCTCTGCAGCCAAAATGGGCCCATACAGAAGTTATGCCAAAGGGGCTTGCTATAGTTGGGATCCCACTTGGAAAGTTATGTGGATCACGGGTGGTATTAAAGTGTGTTAGAAGGTGTATCTGCCTGTAGGCAACTAACAGTATGTGCAAAGTTAACTCCCCAGCCAGGCACAACAGCAGAGCTGCTTTCAGGGGGTGTTGACCACTCTATACTTTGAAAGATGTGCATCTGTTTAATAAACACTATATCAGAATGCCACTGAAAATGCCAAGTAGAAAGAAGCAGAAAAGAAGGGGAAAGAACTTGAAAAATACATCTGTGTTACTGAGAAATGAGATTTGTATTTCATTAAATCTGCTTGTTGCAGTTATACTGGAAAATGTCGAACAAAGAAAAGAAAAATATAATTTGCCACTTTACCCAGAGGCAAGTTTATATTGGCATTTCTTTGGCACAGTTAGTGTGCAGTGAAGGTGAATTAAATCCTGACTTTTACTACCATAAAAGGACTGGTAAATCTATTAGCTCTGACAACAGAATGAGACTCAACCTTAAAAATGCCCAGAGTTAATCTACAAAATATGTTACAGGCATTTTTACCTCCTCCCTGTCACCCCCCACTCCAAACTTGCTCTGGTCAAAACCTAAGACTTAAAAATCTTTCAAATATATGGAATTTTATGAAATTGTCTATTTTTCAGCACTCAGAACTATCAGTTCTGGCCTAAGACACTGTTTTGGAGGTCTGGTTAAAATCTTTTTCTACCTACTTTGGGGCTGAGATTATTTTTCCCCCTTTCCCTTTCCCTTTTTCCTTTTCCCTTCCCTTTTCCTTTCCCTTCCCCTCCCCTTTCCCCTGCCCTTGCCCTTATCTTTACGCTTCTCCTCCACTATGCTCTCCTACAGAAATATGCAACTTCCTTTCATCCTGCCAGATTTCTTTCTGTGTGTAAGGAAAACCTGTTCCAGATTACTATGTCCCCACAAAATATTTGGGTTTCCAGGAAATGCTGTGTAGTCATAGTCACCTTGGAGAATTCAGTGCAACCCCCACAGATGGATCCGGTTTCCCTTAAGGAATCAGCAAAACCATGATCAGAGTTGTAGAGACGGAAGAGGTGCACGTGTTGCAACCTTGCTCATGCAACTTCAGGAGTCTTCAGCTCAGGATGCCGATAAGTCCTACTGTGCCCACATCTACCCATGTGCACAGGGATGTGTAAATTCACACAAAACCTGAATTTGTAATGGATGGTGCACAATCCTCTCTTGTTCTGCTCTTGGTCTGCATATTTCCTGCTCTGGACAATTAAAATATTTTACTAGATATTTCTTAAAAATATCTTTAATCTGGTATGATGTCTTTGATATTAATTTAACTACCTGTATGATAATTAAAATAAATTAATTTTATTTCTTAATTTGATTTCCTTTGTAATGATGTATTTACTCTCTCTTACTGTCAGGGCAAGCCTGTTACCTCTTTCATAACTAAGTTCAAGTAGTGCTATCAAAGCCACATTATAAGGTCCTAATTAACTGTTAAGTATTACAGTATTCTACTGATACTATTTTGTAATAAGCAGGCCACCAGCAGAGAAATGGTTGTCTGCAAGTGTTCTGGCTTGATTTTCACATATACTGGAGCTCCTCTGTGTTTGGATGGAAGTGTGTTATAAAAAATGTTGCTTCAAATGCCTCACTAGTGTCTTAAACTGGCCTTGTTTATCCGAAGTCTTCACTAAGGTGCATGGACTTCCTTGAAGAATACATTTAAAGGATACCTTTTTTTCAGAGTGAACACCAGTATCTGAACTGACAAAATGCTTTTTACCTCATGAGAGGAGAACCTAAAATTAGAGCATTCATCAGAGATAGGAACCCTGACAAGTCTTCTTGGACTGAATGTTGACCCTTAAATCTAAATATTGTATTTTGAATATGTAGATTTTTAAGCCATTATTGGTGATGACCTTATAGAAGATCCATATCATAACCACAAAGTTTCTGCCGCCTTTTTTTTTTTTGTGTGCCTGCCATCTAGTTTGCAGGTGCCTAAACCTTTGGCTAGTATTCAGTATTTTCTAAGATGTATGCAATGAAAGCTTCTTCAGTCTTACATTGTTGCTGCTGTCAAATATAGGGAGAGTGTAAAACCTTTGCCAGCTCTGGCTTACTCCTTCCCCTTGCTTCTTACTGCATTATTGACTTTCAAATGAATGTCATCTTTCTCTTCTTTGATTATTCACAAGTCTGGAAAACTTTTCAGCTTTCTGAGAGGGCAGTTGGACCAAAACTTGGTTACATCCTTTACAGCCAGCACAATGTTACCTATTCCTTGGAAGCAAGGTGCTTTTTGCTCTTGCAAACTGTAACCCAGTAAACACATTGATGTCACCCAAAATAAATACATAAGAGTAAGAAGTTTGCAATAGAAACATCTCTTTTATGGGATGGAAGGAGGAAGATGGTGCAGTGCATAGGTCTAGAAGTGGGACATTTCCCAGCTCTGTTCTCTCCCATTGTAACTCTATGCTTTGGTTTCCCCTGTTGTAAACTGAAGACAGGTTCAAGGAATTTCTACAGAAATCATGTAAGTCACATGTAACACTTTCATTGATTGGAGTAAGGCATTAATTAAGGATTGCTTTCTAGATCATAGTGACTATATGATTTGTTGTTCTTTTCCTATGTAGCAAAGTTTTAAGGAGCCCAAAATGTCCACCTATACAAGTGTGCGACAGAGCATCAGCTTTAATTCCAGAGGCCATGCAAAGAATATGATTATTTAGGGGAATGAGTTCACTCTTTAATGTAAAGTAATCCATATCAGGGAAACTATCACATATAATTCAGTGCAATTGAACTTCATCTTTAACCTTTTACTGTGATTTATGTGATTAGGTCACCAGAGGAAGTGGTTTTGGAAAGCATGATTAAACACTTTAAGGAAATAATTTCTATCTTCAAGCACCTTGTGTAACTGCACTTTTCAAGTGTTTTTCCTTTCTCATCAGCCTGACTGCATTGAAATGTAGAAAACTGACCTTTGGAATGCTATTTTATTTCTTTAATATAAAAACAGGTGAGAACAACTGAAGCTGCAGATGAATTGTTATTATTCTGACACAGAGTTCCTTCAGTTTTACTCCATCAAGTTGCAAAATCTGTTTAACAACTTGCTACTGATTCTAAATAGAGCATAATAAATATAAGTTTTGTGCAGTTGATCCATTGCAACTTACCATTTTAAAACCAGTATAAGAAATTATAGCCAGGAGATAATGCATAAAGAAACACAGATACTGAGGCATAGTTCTGAAAGAATCAATTTTTCAATTAAAAATTTTCAATTAAAAATTGAAAAACTGAAAAATTCAGTTAAAATTCTTTGTTTAATACAATTGCCTCTGTAATGAACTTACATTTCTGAACAGGGTGCTGTGTTGTCCAAATATGCCCTACCCTCTTTGGCTTCTGGCATCAATGCCAGCAGGCAGTGAGAGCTACAAAGTATTCCAGTGGAGAGCAGGTTGCAATCCATCAAAATTCACCAGCTCACTGAACAGTGATGAAAATTTAAAATGTATGCAAACTAATCTCCTAATTAAAGTTCAATAATGCAAGGCTTTGAACCTGTTCATTGCCTTTGGAAAGAATCAAAGAACAGAAGCAGGGTGCTTATCAGCATAAATTTTTATCACAAAAGGCCAAATTCAGCACACTGTCATTCCACATCTTCACCATGCTGGCAAGTCATGAACCCACACAGTCACAAAATATGGGTATGGACAGAAAATATAGGAAATTCTCCTGGATCACTGAAGCTTGTTTCCATCTGGTAATGGGAATTTTTTCCATGCAACTGAGGGATCTGGTTGTAGCTGGTTGTTAAGGTTCGTGTTTAAATGTCAAAGCAAAGGTAATTTTCCTCTGCAGTTTGCACAGCCTGTCAATGTTGAACTTCAATGGGTTTAGCTATAAATTTTCATGGATTAGACCTATAAAGAGGGCTTCACTCCTCAGGTCCAGTTCCCGAGACCTCAGCTGTAACCTGGGATGTCTTACCTGCTTATCTGTATTTGTTTACAAGTACGAGTACAAGATACTCCTATCCAGCTAAGCTCTCCTCTTACAGTATCTCCCTACATGCAGCCAATATCACATAAGCTTTGCCCTGCTACTAATGTTGGGGAAGATGTACTAGTCTGGTAGAGAAAAATGGAGGAAGGTGGGTATAATGCCTGTTCAGTAGTGCAAAATTTATATCATTAGTGTTCCTTAATTTTCTTAATCTCTGGAAGACTGCCGAGAACCCTTCTTTTGTGCCTGTGCATGTATATACAAAGAAAAAGATTAGGACCAAAATTACAACCTGATGCTGAATTGTTCACGTCACCATACAGCATGGCAGAAATTGATGTATTAAGTTCCATGAAGGGTCATGCTTTGTCTGATTTATGCTTAGTCTGTGTGTGGAATTTTTAATATTATGTATCATGAACCCTCATAAAATATGTCCATGTTTATTATGATGGTTGCATCAAAAGAGAAATGATGGAGAGGGCAAGGAGAAAAAGTTTACTCTGCAATCCACGTAACACTACCCAGAAACAAGGACAATGAATGCCTCCTCAGATATCCTTCTGTAAGATCAGTGTTTAAAAGGCCAGTTTCTTCACTGTGATGATGGGTTTGGATTTACTCCCTATCTTTGTTTTTTTCAGTGCTCATTTTGAGAAAGGTGGAACGCTTGGAGATAAGAAACAACTATCTGATGGTAAGACCCCTTCGAAGTGTCACCAGTTCGGTAATCCAAAAATTTAAGAACTTGTTTTCAGAACTATATTTTGTTTCTGCGCAAACAGTTATACTGAAGTTAAAATTGTCCTCTTGAAAAATTAGTTTAAAGCAGCAAGTCCATCTCCTATTCATTCTTTGCAAAGAAGATTGTCTGTTAAAAAAATCCTTTTTACTGCATTATTCTCAAGGTTAATCATTAATTGAGCATAGTGAAAGGATGCCAGTCAGTCAGTGAAGGATAGGACTCCAGAAATGATCATCAGTGGCACTTTATGTTTTTATTTCCAAAAAACAAATCTGAAAGCTTATGTTACAATGCTGCTTATGCAGGTCTCAATCAAGAAACTTCTGGGATTCTGATGTGAGCTCTGTCACCAAGGGGGGCAGGATGGAGACTGTCCCCTCCTCAGTCCCTGCTCAGGATATTGTCTATTGTACTTTGCTGACTGTAAGAGATGGTAGGTTTTTGACTTCTTGAAATCAAGTATAATAAAGCCTTTCTTCCCAGGATACTCATATTGCTGCTATTAATGTCACAAACCTCGTTGTCTTATCCAGTGAGATGGACAGCAAGCGCCAAACACAGGACATGATTCTAATGTGACTGGCCACCAACTCATTTTTACAAGCAATTTCTTTTCTATATAACCCACCCCAAGGCAACTTACTATTGCACAGAGGCTCACATATATCTGCTGGTAGCTAAATTCTGATTGTCTCTTAACCAAGCTTAATGTGACAGGGAGGTGACCTTTCATTCGGTCTTCATTTACAACAAAAAAGAGAGTAATTCTTCCTTCCTAATGAACTAAATAGGCATAAGATTTGCTAAACTGTTTAAGATCATTACTCCATTACAAATGGCTACAGCTTGGTATTTAAATAACAATCTTTGCAAACAATTCCTAATTTGGATGTGTTTCCCAATCAACAGTTGTTTTGTATTTTCAGCAAATGTTAATTGTGTACTAAGGGATTAAGTTGAATCTGTCACTGAGTGTAACACTAATGATCTCCTAAAGAACAAGTCCACTTAATCATAAAGAGTCAAGTGCTTAGTCTTCCATTTGCTTTCTTCAGACTCCTTGCATCATAGGTGAGTTGGCTCCGGTGACCACAGCAATGTTCGCAGCTGGAGACAGAAAGAGACCTGTCCCTCTGTTATTAATCACAGACAGTCTTAGCAACTGTTTTCCCGTGTTTGAAGGTTCCTCTACCACAAACTGATCCTCTGGGATCATTTGCTTGCATGGCAGCTGGTCTGAACAGGACTGCTGCTCAGAGAGGCACACATGCCTTCCTCACCCAGGCTCCAGAGTGTGGTAGTAAAAAAGGGAATGCAGTCTGTTCACCTCCCCCACTTCCCCTCTAACAATGCTCTACTCCTAAAGTCTGCCTATCTGTCCCAGTGGCTACGGTATTCGAGCAATTGACTAGGAGGTTTTATGTTTTATAAAGACTGTGAAGTCCTTCTAGTTGGCACAAACAGGTAAAGAGGACTGCAGGTGTCCAAAAGAACCAGAGGCTTTCAAATGAATCACAGTCCTCCAAATTACCTGCCACTCCTGTTGGTCCAGGAGCACCTGAGCAGTCCTCATGACAGGGAACTCTTGCCAGTTCAGACCAAATTTAGTCTGTTTAGACCAAATTTAAACTGTTTAGACAAAATTTGAGGACAGAAAGAAGTTACATTTTTTCAAACATTTTCAATTAATTGCTAGGGAAAAAGAAAAAAAAAATTTAATACATTTTTGTGAATTTTTCACAGGGATCACAGTCATTAGATAATCAAAGGAGGTAAATATGTGTAGTATAAACCAGTGTAGTAGTATTATTAAATTTGAAGGATATTTTCAGCACAGCATAAAAACAAATGCAGAGACCATTGCTGTTCAGTTTTCAAAAGAGGTTTTTTGTTTGTTTTGTGGTTTTGTTTGTTTTTTATCCAGAACATCATGGGCCTTGCTGCTCAGATCTAAGAGTCTAAAATGTCTAACTTCATACTGTGCCAATGGTTCCCATTCCCCGCCACGATCTGTTTACTGAAAAATAAAGCAAGATACATTGTTTTTAGCTCAGGAATACACTTATACAATGCCCTACAGACTCAACATAGTACCAGCTTCTTCCCTCATGCTTGAGCCCTGAAGCTTGGGCATATCTGCCACAAGAGAAAAAGAATGAGGACTAATGCATTTTGCTAGAATTTGTGTTTCCAAAGAGGGGAATAAAAAACAGGAGGGAGGAGAAAAAAAAGTTCCTGAAATGACAGTTATTTTTGAACCGTAAAAAAAAAAATGGAGAAAATAGTGCAGACAGTTATAGTGAAAAAAACCCCTCACCAGTAAACACTAATTAAACATTTGCATTTCAGAGGTAAGGTTTTGTGCAGAACTTTGGAGAACAGCAGGTTGACAGTGAAGATTATTGACTGTAATTTGCTGAAGATTCTAAATAAATTATACAAAATATATGGAGGATTTAGTCAGCTCTGCATAGCTGCTTTATTATTCTTTTAAAGCAAGCAATTTATAACTGTTCTCAGAGGTATTTTATCAGCCACCTATCTCCTTCAGCTGGACTGGTGATATGGTGGGATATAATGAACTGCTGTTTAATATTGTAAGAATTAATTGTACCAAAGCATCAGGAGAATAATCACTGTTTTCATGCTTAACTAGTTCACATTTGGCAACAAAACCATGCAACTGAAAATGTAAGGAGTTTAACCTTTCATCCCTTATCTGAGCACTGAAAAATGTTGGTGACACAGTGAACTACAATATATTTGCTGTATATTGCAATTTTAGTTGTTTGTGACTAAACATAACCATTTATTTTATTTATTCCTTGTTATCTAATTGACTTTCCCACCCAGATGTCCTATAGTGTTGTCAAAACTTCAGTGCATCAGATGGACTTTATTTTCCCTACAGCTTTGGTCTACTATTACAACCGTTACACCAGTTTAAGTGCCCTTTTATGGATTTCACCTGCTAAATAATAACTGTGTGTTTTCCATCACTATTTTAACTACAGCAGCAACAGAACAATTGTGACAATACTCTTTGTGTGCTGTTGGAATGAATTAATCTCTATATTTTCCTGCAACATAGTCAGTCTTTTTCGCATCTCCTTAACCCTGTAAAAAATAAGAAGTAGATAAAAAAAAACAAAACCAGAACAAAACTACCAAACATAAACATAATTCACATATTCTACTAATTTTCCATAAATATTGTGTATTCTTCTGGATGAAAAAATATATATATGAAAAATATCATAAACAGAGCAGCATATTGGTGCCATTATTTATTTGAGTTTTGAGTCTAATTTGAGCTTGTGAATAAGACAAATGGCTTTTTCCAGAACCTTACTGAAGGTATGGATCCTGAAGATGGAGAGAGAGGTCCTTCTGCCTGAATCTGTGCAAGGATTATTATTCTAAGGTATTATTTTTCCAAAGTGATTGGTCATGATGTTTTTAAGCTTCCTTGAACAGTTTCTTGAACTCTTTAAAGCTGTAATTTGAATGCAGGGAGAGATTAAATATTTCCTAAAATGTAGTGACAGACTAGACCTCATGGAGATGTTTGAAAAATCCAAGTCTTATTTTCTTAGTTTACCTATTGACAGAAAGAATGCACATAAGGCATTTAGTAGATGTTTGGTCAATCTCTAAACTACATCAGTCTCTTCTAGATGAAAGATGAATATTTCTATAACCATAGATCTTCTCAAATGCTTGAAATGTCCAAACTACACTTTCGTCCTTCAATCCTGCTCGGTTGATATGGGGCGAGTGGTGGACCTTGTCTACATGGAATTCTCCAAGGCTTTCCATTCAGTTTCCCCCAGCTTCCTCCTAGAGAAATCAATTTTTGACAATCTAGACAAATGATCTGTGGGATGGGTGGGGAGCTGGATGATGGCTGCACCCAGAGGGGAATGGTAAATAGTTCTTTTTCAAGCTGGCAATCTGTCGCAAGTGGACCCAAAGCTGTTGATTACCTTCATAAGTGATCTGGACAATGGCACCAAATGGACCCCAATGAAATCTGCTGGTGATACCAAACTGAGTGGGGAAAGGGATATTTTGGAAGGGAGGGCCACCCTCAAGAAAGATGTAGAGAGGCTGGAAGAGTGGGCCAATAAGAAGAACCTTACGAAGTACAGTAAAGACAAATGTAAGGTCTTGCACCTGGGAAAACATCATCCAGGAATGCAGTACAGGCTGGGATCTACCCAGAAGGGGAACAGCTCTGTGAAAAGTGAGGGGGACATCAAATTGAGTGGGAGTGAACTGTGAGCTGCTGTGACAAAGAGAGCCAACAGGAAGCTGCATTGCATCAGCAAAGGCATCACCTGCACAGGTAAAGAGACCATTATCCCACTCCACTTTGTGCTTGTCAGGCCACACCTGGAATACTGTGCTCAGTTTTGACCCCTGATATTTGAGGAGGCTGGAGAGATTCTAGACAACTGCCACAAAGATGATCCAAGGACTGGGAAGCCTGTCGTGTGAGGAAAGGCTGAGAGAGATGGGTTTGTTCAGCCTTGGGAAAAGAAGGCTCAGAGGAGAATTTATCATCATGTTCCAGGGGCTACAAAGAAGATGGAAACTCTTTTTGCAAGGAGTCACATGGTAAAGACAAGGGGTAATGGGTACAAGTTACACCCGGGGAGGTTCCAGTTGAACACAAGAAGAAAATTTTTCACGGTGAGAACAAGCAACCACTGTAATAATCTTCTCCCCAGGGAAGTGGTGAATTCCCCAACACTGGACACTTTTAAGATCCAGTTGAAAAGAGTGTTGTGCCATCTTCTCTAGATCTTTCTTTGGCTGCAGAGGGTTGGATCAGATGATCCCTGAGATGCCTTCCGATCTGGTGTTCTATGATTCTGTGAATTCAGGCCAAACTTCAATAATTTTTTTCAGGGATTTTAAACATCTTAATTATACAGGCATAGACTCCCTAATTCAGTGGGGTTTTGTTTGCATTGTTGGTTGGTTTTGTTGTTGTTATTGTTGTGTTGTGTTTTTTTTAAACTAGACTGTGTAGTATAAAGAATATTTGTATTAGAAGTTTCAATATGTGTTTACAATATGCAGCAGAATGTAAAAAGATCTGATTTTATGCTTAGAATAAAAAAATTCTAGACTTGTCATAGCTATTATACACTGTAAAATAAAATAATTCCAAACAACCACTAATCCTGTTGTCCTTTGATTACAGTCAAGTGTTTTATAATTTTATAATTTGACTGTGCTATGAATAAGTAAGGACAATTTACTTTGAACTATAAAAGCTCAAACTTTCAGAGTTTTTTTTAATTCCTGTTAATTTTTTAATTTTTAAAATTATTTACTTATTATTTTTTATAAAAAAATACTTTATAAAGTAAAAAACTTACTTTTTTTTTTTTTTTTTTTACATATTCTCTCATTTCTATAGATAAATGTTGCAGCAGTAGAGGAAGAAACCTTCTGATGATAAACCTTTTTTTTATCACCTGCAGAAAAAGAAACTATTGGTCAAAAGAAACTTCTTGCAACAGAGTTGCAGTATATAGATTTACAAATAATTTTGTAGGTGGAATTGAAAAGGCTTTTATTCTACAGGAATATTTACAGATAATGTAGTTTTCCTAGTAGTTTTGTAGATACTAAATAGGTCAGGATTCCAGTGATGAGATAAACCTATGGTAATGGAATAATGGAATTTTCACTTTTGAGTTGGTAGTTTGAATGTAGTCTATCTAAGGATCAATTAAAAATCACTACAATTCAGTGGCTGGGTCATAATTCAGGACTTGGGAAATCAAAATTCAGTTATTCATCTGCTAAAAACTTCCTGCACTGCCTTGGGAAAATAATGTAGGTTGAGATTAATGGTGATATTTATCTCTGAAGTGCTTCCATGGGTCTGATCCTTCATTTCTTTGCTTCTTAGCCTCCATCTGTTGAACATCCATACGAACTGTACATTTTACCAAATAACCCTTTTTCTTTAGATATGGAGACTGTCCACATGCTTTCATCACACTGTCTTTCAATGTTGAAGCGAGGAGCTAAGGAATTGAACATCTCTTTCAGAAAAGGTATGATTCAGGTAGGATTAAACAACGTACCTTTTTATAGCCCTTCCTAGACTAAGTTGCTTTGCCAGTGGACTTGACAGGATCAAACTGCTGGTGGGTGTCCCACGTTACAGAGGTGTATCGTGTCAGGAATCTTCATAGCAAACTCCTGCCAGATCTTCCACATAGTGAAGCAATACTCTGCATCAAAAATTACCTGGGATCCCAGCCGTGAGCAGCTCACAGCTAATGCTGAAACTTCTTCTGGTTTAAGGACAGAAGGGATTTTGAGCCACCATCAGTGAATTAAATCTCTCACAACCATGTGAAGATGCAAAGACAGACAGGGGTTTTCTATTTATCTGTGTCGCAGTTCCTTGATCGAAGCAATATCTTCAGTTTCTCAAACTCAATACCAGTCAAAGAAAGTGAAAGGAACTCCATAACCTTTAATATAGTAAAATAAGCAACAAGTAAATAAACAGGAAAAAATAATCAAGCCAATACATTTATTTTTGTAAGAATGTTCATCTTTACAAATGCTCTTTAAGCCACTTCTAATTACAGATATTATCCTCACACTGTGCCAAAAACGCACTGCCATTTTAAATTTAAAGCATAAAGTTATCTAATAAATATTATTTGGAAGTAATCACTAGAATTAGGCAATTTGGTATGAACCTTACTGTTCTCATACGACACAGCCTGTTGTGAGAGTTGATTTTGATACTGAAAACATAATTTTTTCAAAAATATTATCTTACCTCTCCAAGTGCAGAGCACCTAGGTAGGTATCCACCGAAGTCTGGCCTTTCTCTTAAGACCCACACACACAGAATTGCACAGAGAATATTCTGAGTTTGAAGGGACCCATGAGGATCACCAAATCCAACCCTTAACCCTGCACAGGACCATCCCCAAGAGTCACATCATCTGCCCAGGAGTATTGTCTAAATGTTTCTTGACCTCTGTAAGGCTTGATGTTTTGACTACTTCCGTGGGGATCCTGTTCCAGTACCCAACCACTCTCTGGGCAAAGAACTTCTTTCTAACATCCAGCCTAAACCTCTCCTGACACAACGTTAGGCCATTCCCTCAGGTCCTGTCACTGATCATCACAGGCAAGAGACCAGTGTCTGCTCCTCCTCTTCCCCTCATGAGGAAGTTGTAACTGCAATGAGGTCTTCTTTCAGCCTCCTCTTCTGCAGGCTGAACACACCAAGTGGCATCAGCTGCTCCTCGTATGACTTCCCCTCAAGGCCCTTCATCATCTTTGCTGCCATCCTTTAGATACCCTCTAATAGCTTAATATCTTTCTTGTGTTGTGGTGCCAAAATTGCCACAAAATTCAAGGTGAGGCCTCACCAGGTCAGAACAGAGCAGGACAATCCCCTCCCTCGACCTGCTGGTGATGCTTTGTCTGATGCCCCCAGGACAGGGTTGGCCCTCCTGGCTGCCAGGGCACTGCTGGCTCACATTCAACCTGTCATTGACCAGGACCCCCAGGTCCCTTTCCTGGCACTGCTTTTCAGCATCTCATTTCCCAGTCTGAATGTATATCCACAGTTGCCGCATTCCATGTGCAGAATCCGGCACCTTCCCCTTGTTGAACTTCTTAACGGTGGTGGTTGTCAAGTCTTCTAATTTGCCAAAGTATCTCTGCAGGGCCTCCCTGCCTTTGAGAGAGTCAGCAGCTCCACTGAGTTTTGTGTCATCTATAAGACTCAGTGTTAAGAAACCCCCATGACTCTAATCAGCAGCCAGGGTACCCAAGTAAATGAGCATTTTAGATGTTCTATCACTCACTTTTCAAAACTAGCATTATAGATCTAGTTTTCCCCCTTTGAACCTGTATAATATGTGACTGATCACTCTAGAAGCTAATTCTTTTCCAAGCATTCAGGTGAGTTCTGCTCCTAATATATAGATTATTTTATGAAATTTCATGTAGTCCTTTATAAAAGGAAGAAAACCCTAATCACAGCATGCTTCTTAACCAGTGGTAAGCTCATTATGATCCTGTGATTCTTTATCTGTTGAACCGGAATTTTAGAATAATTCACATTTATCAATCTAGGAGTACTGAGCAGGTGATCCCTAAAGGGGAGATTATAAAAAGAAAATATTAAATAGCCTCATATGACCTAAGCATATCTATAGAACTAAATATTTTCTGCCTTT
>JAWMRA010000090.1:22451689-22466403 GCA_035584735.1 Pseudotriccus pelzelni | reverse complement strand
GCCAAAGTGCAGGACCCGGCACTTGGCCTTGTTGAACCTCATCCCATTGGAATCAGCCCAGCTCTCCAGCCTATCCAGGTCCCTCTGCAGAGCCCTCCTGCCTTCCAGCTGATCCACACTCCCCCCCAGCTTGATGTCATCTGTAAATTTGCTAGTGGTGGCATGATAATAGATGCACAGCAAACAAGTGATGAAAACAAGAGCTGGTGTACAAGTCTCAGTTCACGGTCTCCAGCACAGAGCACTGCAGCCACAAACTAAATAGCAGAATGGCCATAAGAGAATATTTTTTTTCATTGTATATTTAAATCACTTACAATAGAGGCAGTTTTCAATGCACAAAATACAAACAAAATAAATAAAAATTAATAAATAAAACAGTTTCTCTCCCAGTGTAGTTATAAATAGGCTTGTATAATGAGGGTTTTTGAATTGTTTTGGCCATAGGACAAATACAGTTTCTAAGGGAGAAATCAGCTGTTTTCATTTAAAATCTTGAATCCTGTCCCCTTGCTCCCCCCACCCCTCATATTAAACTCTGCATAATCAATAATTATATTTCACCAACTATAGTATAATATGGAGTATAACTACAGTGTAAACCTCTTCAGACTGAAGAAGAAAGTATTTAGAGGAAGAAACAAGCAGTCAAAAAGTGTATTAAGGTATAAACCTTCTCCTTGTTTTCTAATTTGTTGTTATGGTAACAAGAGATACAAAAGTGTTATATTCAAGACATGGTACCAGAATATTACAGAATCATTTCTATCTAATGTAAGGAAAATGTTTTACAAGTACAACATGAGCATAAGATATTATCGCTGTGTGTCCATTCCCTACTTGTAGAGTAACAAATAAGACTATAACACCCTGTGCATACCGGTTTTTAAAAAAACCCACAGCAATCAAACTACAAACCCCAAGCTACAAAGTGTTCCACAGGATTATTCATAAAGATCTCATTCTGTTGAAATGACAAAAAAATTGGAGACCAATAATTCTGCCCTATGAATATAGAATTTTGGTATAAATCCAGAAATCTTAACAAATGTCCCACAAGAATATCACATGTCAAGGACAAATCCTACAAACTCCTTATTCCATTTTAAACTTTAAGAAGATCAATTGTTTTTATCTTCTGAAGTGATAAATTTGATTTCTTTTTTTTTTTTTCAGCACAGAAACCTTCTGAAGCAATTAAATGAAATAAACTAATTACCTCCAAACCTGTGAGTGTCATGGCACTTTGCTGAGAAACAGGTGAAAATGATGAAAACATGTTTCCCAGCTGAGGAATTATCAGTCTGGAACAGTTAACTATTTAAGACACGAAACAGTTTTATTCCTGTCCCCAAACTCAGTCAAAACATCAGATCACCACAGCAGTATCAAACATCCCAGGATCCTTTATCTCATGTAAATAGTAATACAGCAAAATCTGCTCTGCAGACAAGTTTACGGTAAACCAAAATGATAGTTTAGAGAGAGGGAAAGAACATGAACAATATTCTTGAGTATCAACATAAAAACATCCAATTAACAGAGTGATCTGTTACAAATAAAATGAAAAAATCTACTGCAGCTGGCAGAAAAGAGACTGAAAGCCCCAACTGCAACTTTCTGATGACATGGAGTACAAGTGAAGAGAGATTTGAGTAACATTATACTTCATGAAAGCAAAACATGTTAAGAACCAAGAAGGTATATGGAAGTTAATTTTATTCCTTGGGACTAGCTGATTATGAAGCAATCAGTGCTTTTAATATATTTCATTTAACTCCTGTAGAGAAGGAAAGCTTCAAAAGCTCTCTGTAAAGTTTTGATGAAAAACACACTCTATTTTGAACTGAAACACAAAAGAGTTGTGTTTTTAAAGAAAGTGTAAAAAAGAAAGTCTGGTGGAGACTGTTGGTTAATTTACAAATTACTCTATCCCTGAGAAAAGCCAAGGTTCTGTCTTGGGATACGGAATGAAGCATTTTTTGTGTAAGATGAACATCTCTTACTACTAGATGGAAGCCTGTAACAAAATCAAAACCTAAAAATCAATCCATATTTTACCTTCACAGATGAAACCTGCATTTACATCCACTGTGGTTTTCCTTAGTCATAGACCAGAGAAGACAGCCTGCATTCTCAATAGCTTATACCAATTGTCCACAAGACCTTAAGAATGTTAAAGTGAAAAACAAAGAGAGAAAAAATTAAAAAGTAAGGTTTACATTCTGACTATGGTAATTTTTATTCTGAAAAAGATGCTAGCCTTGTCAGCAATGGGAAATAAAGGTCCTGATATTAAATGAGGTCTTCCCATATAAGAATGTGTATCACAAGAATTAATCATTGGTGCTGTCATAGTTAACTGGCATTCTTCTGCCCAACTGCAGCAAGGCCGTCTGGGCTCCACTGAAATGCAGGGCACCATCAGGACAATAGAAAAGGTCATTCAATCAATGGATTGACTATAAGGGTTATCTGTCTGTTAACACTGATTTTTATTGGTCTTTGCTTGTGAAAGGAGTCACAGGGAGCTGTTACACTGAAACGCCTTTGTGGAATGGTTGAGTACCTCTTAAATTCACGACATCTGATGCAGAGCTCAGAAAGTGAAGGAAGTGGACATCTAAAAGTCTGACTCTGACTAATTATATGTCACACTGGTACCTGCCTGGCTTGAATTTGATGGAGGGGTTGGAGTTAAGCAATGAAGTCAATGACACTGATGTCCATATTTAGGATCCAGCATGATATCAGGAACAGAGACACTTTCTGAACTGGGGCTAATGGGATGCCTTTTTAGAATCCCGAAATTAGGCAATTAGACACCCAATATCATACAGTTTACTTATATTGTGTTACAAAACAATGTAAGTGAATCAGTCCTAATTTCTTACAGTTAATAGAGCACATTTCCTAAATCATCTACTTTTTCTTTTTTTCCCCCTGTAGTCAAAAGGTATATTTGCCTTCGCACCATCTGTTAACTACATGAGTTCCCAAAATTAAGAGGGAATGTAAAAGAGATTCAGAATGATAAAGTTCACTTTCTTTCCCTTTGCTTATATTATTTTAAAGAGTCAATTCATTTTCTATTTATTTTTTATTAAAGGCTGAGCTGGGAGACCTTTGAAAATGTCTATGACTCACTGAAGGTTTCTTACAAAGATTTCCAAATCCTTTTGTTATCTTTAAGAGCAGTTTTGAAAAATTTGAGGGTTTTTTGTCCATCATGTAAAATGAGAGGGAAGACATGTCCCAGAAAACATAAAATTGAGCTCTTTCCCTCCTCCCAGTGTAGAGAGGTTATTTTTGTGCAGGAATTCTATGAAATTATGCAGAAGAATGAATCTATTGTGCAAATAACATATTTTAGAATTTAAATTAAGCAGATGAGGATCATGATAGAAGTTGGCTTCTTGTTATCTTTGTAAATGACCACTCATTTGTAATGTATTTTGATGAGGATAGTATAGAACTATAGAATAGTTTGAGTTGGAAAGGACCTTTAAATGCCATCTAGTCCAACTTCTTTGCAGTGATTGTGGACGTCTTCCAGTAAATGAGGTTTCTCAGAGCCCCATCCAACCTGATGTTGAATGTTTCCAGGGATGAGGCACCTATCATCTCTCTCAACAACCTGCTTCAGGGTTTCACCATGCTCATCATAAAAAAAGAAAAAAAATCTTTCTCGTATCCACTCCAAATCTACTCTCTTTTCATTAAAAACTGTTGTCCCATTTGATACCATTACAGACCCCGATAAAAAGTTTGTCCTCATTTTTCTTGTAAGTCCCCTTTAAACACTGGAAGGTCTCAGTAAGCTCTTTTTGGAGCCCTCTCTTCTCCAAGCTGAACAACCCTGACTCTCTCAGCTTTTCCTCATAGGAGAGTTATTTGTCCCTCTGATTATTTTGGTGTCCCTCCTGTGGACTTGGTCCAACAGTTGGATGTCTTTGCTGTGGTGGTGACCCTAGAGCTGAATCACCCTAGAGTGATTCAGCTGAGGTCTCACCAGAGAAGAGAGACAGAATCCCCCCCACCCTCACCCTGCTGGCCACACTGCTTTTGATGCAGCCCAAGATACAACTAACTGGCTTTCTGAGCTGCAAGTGTACATTGCTGGGTCATGTCCAGTCTCTCATCCAATAGCACCCACAAGTCCTTCTCCGCAGGGCTGCTCTTGATCTGTTCATCCCCCTGCCTGTATTTATACAAGGAGTTCCCTCAACCAAGCTGAAGCACCTTGCAGTTGACCATGTTGAACCTCATGAAATTTTCATGAACCCACTTCTCCAGCTTGTCGAGGTTCCTCTGGATGCCATCCTGCCCTTTGAGGCTTGTCAACTGCACCACTCATCTTGTATTATCTGCAGACTTGCTGAAGATGCATTCATTCCCACTCTCTATGTAACTGATGAAATCAAGTGCTGTATACCAAAGTATCAAACTGCTCAAATCTTATTCAGCGTGAGCGTCCAAAGAGAAGACAAATCAAGCAGAAGAAAGATTTTAAAACCTATTGGTATCTAACCAGTCTGTACAGTCCAAACAATTTCTTTCTTTCTCCAAATGAAACTGAGATGCCTGAATCTTAAGAGAGATTGTCTGGTTTTGGAAAGCAAATAACTGAACTTAAAGATTACTCCCTTCAGTATGCTGAAAATATCATAGGGTAGTGGTTGTTGAGTACTACTTCTCTGTCTCATCCTTCCAAACTGGCAGTTCATTCACATTCCACAATCTCAGAGACTAGAGAGTAAGTCATATGAGCAGCAGTTCATAAAAGAATCCTGAGGGGAGACCTTATGGTTCTCTACAACTACCTGAAAGAAGGTTGTTGAGAGGTGTGGGTTGCTCCCTTCTCCCAGGTAACAAAAGATAGCACAAAAGAAGACAGCCTCAACTTACACCAGGAAAGGTTTAGATATTACAAAAAACTGAATCACTGTTGGGGCTTCCAAGCATTGGAACAGCCTAGGTCTGGAGGGGTCAATGGAGGTATTTAAGACCCACAGATGTGGCATTTAGAGACATGGTTTAGTGGCTGGTTTGCCACTGCTAGGTTTATGGTTAGGCTCAATGGTCTTAAGGATATATTCCAATCTGAAGGATTCTATGATTCAATTCTATGATCTCCTGCCTCACTACTTAGATCTATTGGGTGATATCTTCTTTGACAGAAGCAGACAACTAATCCATGTGCTTTGCTTTCCTGCATGGACACTGTCCTCTGGGGAAATCCACAGATTCAACTTCTAACTGAGGTGTTCTGACTTTTGTCTGAGCTGCTTTTTTGCACTCAGGTATTATGGAGAACAGCTACAGAAGATAGCTAATCAAGCTGAAATAATAAAGGAATGGGAATTTGGAACTTAATTTTCTTCCAACTGTTCAGTTTCCAATTGTTCAGTTACTTTGATAATGCCTGAGTTTCCTTTTAATAGTCTGTTGACTGATGACAAACTACCTATTTTGGAAAAAAAAAAGCTGCTTGTTTCAGTTTGGGAACAATATAAGATAAAAATGACATTTTAATGTCGTGAAACAGAAATTTATCTGTAAAAGTCCTAAGGTTTAATAAAAAGGCAAAGTTTTATTCTTGTTTTGTCTTTTTTTTTCCTCGTTGCAGCTATTTCACAGAGGTGTGATATACAACAATCAATCCAGATATAAGCTGAGACTCTCATATGATCAAATAATTAATTAAAACCTTTCATTTTGATGACTATAAGGAGATCCATATTGCACTCACGAAAGCAGACAGAAGATGTTTGCACTAAATATTAACCAGGCTGTGGGAAAAAGCTATGGCAGGTGATACTTGACAACTGAGTCCAGCCAAGCCTAACAATCACACCGGCCCCTGGAGTGCAAGCTCAGCATAGACTCTCATTTCAGGAATCCTTTAATGAAACATTACACAAAATATGGATGCATGCTGATCCAGGTGGGCTCACACGTTTAGCCTGACTGCTGTAATAATGAGAACGCTTTGTGCCCTAGAAATTGTAATTTTTAAAGACAGGATAATCGAAGAAAGGTCAAAAATGGGCATGTGGATCCAGGACATCATAATCTTACACAAATTCTGTATATTTTATATGTATTTTGGTATTCTCTTTTGTTGAAAACCTGATCCTTTAGCATGTCTTCAGTCTAGACTTCTATGACATTTTGTGTGGGAAATAACCAAATAAATCATAAAATATTTTGATTATGCCTAAGTGTATAAAGAGCTGGCCAAAGGGGAAAGGGAAGGAGCAGTTTTGGTGAGAGATCACTGTTCTTGAGAGAGTAAAATTACAAACATTTTTTCTCAAGATTCAATCTTGGGAATGGTCTTATCCAACACTTTTGCTAGGAACCTTCTCAGTGAAGCTAAGAATGTGCTATTGAAATTTAGTGATGATGTAAAACTTGGAGTGCCATTCACACATAAAAAATGCAGAACAAACTGGATAATCTTTCAAACACAACTACTAAGAGCAAGTGAGGAAATGGCATGAAATATAAGGGCACAAAGACACAGAGTTAGGATTTCTGTTACAAAATAGAGGATTGCCACTGGGAGAGCTTACTGAAATTTTCTCAGTATGGTGTAGCCCTTGAGTGTTTATTTCTTAAGTTTCTTAAATCCATTTACGTCTTACAAGACTGTTCTAAACTTACCCTTCCTTCATATGTGGACTTCACAAACAGTCACAGAACTTTGCTTTTTGAAAGGATTATTTGATGCCTGGCCAGAGTTTACATGATGTACCCATTAAGGGCACAGTAATGGATCACAGCAAGAGAAGTTTGAATGGGACACTCTATCACCATCTCTGACACCTGTGTATTAGTACAGTAATAGGAAATTAAGGGAAACAGAATAAGCAGAAGGTTTAAAGTACTTTTGATAAAGGAGTCACAACTACCAATTCCTTTTTTATGCCTTATACCCAAAAAAATGCACTCTATTTGTAACTTGAAATTCCTTACTCTTTTCTTTCCTTATATCTCCTGCTTTGTAATCCTTTATCAACCTCACAGCATTTTAACTCAACCTCCCCTTCTTTTCTCCCTGTATTCTTGTGACAAAGAACCCTCTCTCCAGAGTACTAACTCAGTCCAAATGAACATTTTCTCAGGTATGTCTCATTCCCCCCATGTTTTTATTTGCCTTTCTGTTAATTTAGAGTCAATTTTTTTTGCATCTGAAAAGGCAAAATACAGATTTTTTTTTTAATAAAACCATATTTAATAAAACCACAAGTTATATTTCACTTAATTTTCATTTCTAGGGAGATGGCACTATTAAGCATGCTGGAGATTTGTTTACCAGCATTTCAACTTTGCAAGAAGTTAAGCTGAACAGTTTTTTTCTAGATTAGTATATATCAAAGCCCCAGTAAAATGATCAGGTATGTTGTTTACAGTTCATCTGCCATAAGTTAGTCATGTTTTGTATACATATGAAGTAGTAGGTCTGACAGACCTTGAAGAAAGCCCACAAGGTCTTTATGAATGATAAATATTGGTTCAGGCTATAAAACCTCCACATGAACTCTGCTCGGAGGCTTTGCAGTATGAGCTTTTACAAAGTTGGTTTGTTTCTTTTACTGAATGTACTCAGTGTTTTGTCTGATGGTGCGAATAAAATTACAAAAGTTATAAATGCAAGGTGGTGAATGGAGAAATTAATCTTCCTATGAGGTTCTGTAACTGTATCTTGGGCTGATCTCTGTCCTTTGAGACTACAAAGTACAAAATCATGGGGGAATGGAATCATCAGCATGGAACACCTTATTTCAACGTAGTGCTTGATACATGGTCTGATTTGGACAGGATATTACATTTTAGAATCTCAGAGAATTTTACCAGCAATAGTTTAATCTCAGCACACCTGTTAGGAATATCGCATCTATTTCATAAATTTTACAAAGGAGAACTGCACAAGGTCAGTGACTTACCTGAAGTGACTGGTGAATAAATGGGAACAAGCAGAAATAGAAATGAGAAATATCGATTCCCACACTCTGATGTCAGGCCCAGGTAACAGCATTACATTAGACAGAGGCTACCTTCACAGTTTTACAATAACTTTTCAAAAGTATTCTGTATTTTTAACTGGGTGCATTTTTTCATGAAGAATGTTCAGTTTCTTAGGAAAATGGGATTTTCTATTAAAAATCCAAGCCTCTCTACAATGAATATGTTTCAGGCTTTTATTTTTACTGGAATATTTTGAAGGGTGTGGCAGTTTGGAGACTGTATGTCCCTGTTTTCCTGTAAGACATGTTTTCATGGTCTAATTCTCCCTGCAACGTATGGGGTAACTACAGACTTCAGGGATGCTCTATTTATAAGGAAGGGGTGACAGTTCTGTATCATAGATGAATTAATCAAATTTCTGAGAACAGGCATTAATGCAGTGCCTGAAATTACTTATATATTGTATGTTATATATTTATGGAATGAAACCTGTTTTGCTATTACTAGTTTTTGTAGGAAAACTTTAAAACCAAGACAGAATTATTGTATTTTACTAAACATTTTTTAGGAAAAGGATTCCACCATTGCCAACAATAGTGTTCCTTTTCTGCTATCCATTGATAGATATCTGTTGTTTCTTTCTCAAATGATCACTTGCCACATTTCATATAATGCATTTTTATATGAACTGTAGAATTGTAGTTTTTTAAAAAATCCTATATACTTCAATTTACTCTTTTGCTATAATTACACTTGTTCTACTCTTCTCAGACATTCTCCATTTTAATTTTCACTTATGCATTATCACAAAAGTCAGATTTATTTTATTCCCCAGCTCCTCACATTTCAATTTATCCACCAAGATTTCATTACATCTTGCACTTCTGATATGATGAATCTTATAGAGAAATACATTTAACGGCTGTTGCTGTAACATCAGGGAACTCACTTCTACAAAATTTGACATCTTGATGGTTCTGTCAGGTATCACTGGCTTCCAGATGTTACAGAATTGATTGTTATTGATTTCAAAGTGCCACTGATTTTAGGTTCTGGCATCATCCTCCTTAAAAAAAATATTCCTAGCTGTTCTTTCTGATCTTTCTCACAGCATGCTCCATCTAAAGGATTTTGATTATGAAATGGATTCAGATTGCTTGACATAAATGGAACTTCCTGATTAACTGCTAAATTGTGTCAGATATGGTTCATAGGCTTTCAGTTTCAAAGACACTCCCATTTATTTTGCTGGCATGACCTTATTGCCTCTAAAAAGCATATTTCTACCTATAGCAGTAGTGCAGAATGTTTATCTGTTAGGAGTCTATTGTAACAACCTTGGATAAACCAGGTCCATTTAAGATAGCATCTCAAGTGTAGGGCACCTACTTTTTGGTGCCATGTTATCAAATATTCTCTGATTCTCTATCAAGGAAAATATGCAGTATGAACTATAAATATTGCCTTGACTAACACTCAAGCTCAGCACTAAGACAGAGTAAATTCATGCAATCTGATGATACCACAGGGCTACATCTCTCTTACAGCATGTATCTATCTTATAGCGTGTGCCCTCTCGGTCTGACAAAGAGACCTACCAGAAAATACCACAGCTCCATTTTTGCTAGGAGGTTTTTTTTTTTTTTTAAGTTTCTGCTTAGAAAACCAGGGCAGATCACAAGTTTGCTGAAAATCATATCTCTTTACAAATCTCTCCCCTCAGTACTTCATCTCACTTTAACAGCCATATTGTGATCGTCATCAACAGTCAAAGGACAACATTAGGCAATGTCCTTCTGCCTTCCTTCACAGCTGTTAGAGAGGGACATGAATAAAGACATCAAGTCCACAATTTTAAGGTCAATAGTCAGCTGGTCACTACATGTGTCACGTAAGCGTTTTGTATAATAAACAGCCAGCCTTATAAGAGGAACACATACAAATATCACAAGTTACAGAAGATTGTGTCAACACTGTCCTAAGCTGAAAGGAGTGCTTTATGGTCAAAAAACAAGCAAACAAAAAATCCAAAACAAAACAAAAACCCCAAACAAACAAACAAACCTCAAAACAAAACAAAACAAAAAACACAAAGCAAAACTAAAAACCCTTCACAAAACAAAAAAAAGCCTCACAAAAACCCAAATAGTCAAGGACGTATTTTTGTCCTAATTAGAAGTCTCAAAAGGATGGGTGAAAAAGAATCTGCCACAGTTTAATCATAGACTAGGAAAAAAAGCTGTATACCTAAATGTCCTAAATAATTCATTATTTTCCAAGTAATTTCCTTCATTCCCAGTTTTGAATTGGAAAGTTTGTACTGGAAAGAAAAAACTGAGCATATTCACATCTTTTTCCAGTGAGGATTCATCTAAGGTCCTTCTAGGGCAGAGCCACAGCCTGGGCTGTCTTCCCAAACCCCAGGATGTGACAAAATCGTCCTGGTCCTTCAGAAAAAGAAAAAAAAAATCAGAACCAGACTTACTGTCACTTGATTTTCCATTATTTTTCACTAAACAGGAACATAGGAAAAAACTCTGTGTTTGTATGCCTGGCAGTGCATTTGTTTCATGTAAAAAATCTGAGTATTTCCTGCTTAGAGATTAATAAAAAATCATTAATGAAAGCCCCCTAAATCTGTAGTCTCTAGACAATTCCAGTCCCCACAGCCCTCTTACTGCAACCCTTTTCCTGCCAATGCTGTGTTTTTTGTAGCATAACACTCATAGATAAGAGCTGGGATACAAGATTCTTCTTTTAAGTTCAAATTCCTATTTAAAGCCGTCTTAGCCCACCTTTCAACTAACCTGAGACTACAGCACTCCCTTTAGTGGCTGTGTCTGTGTGTGAAGTGCTCTGAGGCACTCTGTTTGAAAGGCATAATACAGGTGCTGTTGCACTTTATTGTATTATTAAAGAAATGAACAAGAGAGGTATTGTCTGGATGAGCTGCCATGTTAAATGATTGCCACGAGGGAGCTTTGGGGCCTTTTAAATAAACTATGTGTGGTTTCCATAAATATATTGATATTAAAATTGTGGCTATGACAGGCATCACACTTGAGAAAAAAAAAAAAAAAGGTAAAAAGATGAAGGCTGTTTGAGATTTCCTCAGCTGACATGTCAATAGCCAAGTAGCCTGGGGAAAATGAAGTGGGAAAAATGTCCATGAGGAGACAAAAAAATGAACAATGCACATAAACACATGAACACATGCATAATGATGCAGAGACATAATGAAGTGTGCTGGAAAAATAAAAAAGGTGATGTGAGATATTCCAAAAAAATTGGATTGAATCTGAACCAAGATTACAGGGCAATTTCAGCAGCCGTGTTTGCACTCAACATTAGTGGTAGCAGAGCTTGTTGCTATCTACACATATCACACATGTAGCATGCATTGTGTCACCCAGTACGAAACGAGTGGGGAAATAGGATGAAGTAAATGTCAGGAGTGAAACTAATCTCAATATTCAGGTCTGTTAAACTGCAAAAGGGATTTCCTTAGGGAAGCAGTGAAAACATCATCACTTCCCTTATTTAAAACTGGATCAGAAAAACCTACAGGGCCACATTCTGTTCCAATTTTGTTAATGTCATTCTGGCTTTGAAATTCTCTACCTTCTGCACTGACATAAGCTAAAGCAGAATCTGCCTCCTTGGGAACAATTTATTTTAGCAAGGATTAGTAGTAAGAGAGAATACACAATCAACCAGGTCTTTTCTCATTCTTAATACCTATGGGATAATCTTCAGATAGGATTGAGTCTCTGAAAATAAATATTATGATAGACTTGACCATGTATTTATATGACTTAAGCTGATATTCTAGGGATGTTTTGGAGCACAGGTGGCATGGTCTGTTACATTTAGCAGAAATATGGTATTTTCAAACAGCACTCAGATTTTCAGTGAAAATGGATACTATTTTGAGTCTTTCTGCACTGACCTGAAAGTTCTGAAGTCATATTTGCTGTGGTAATAATCATCCTGAGATCATGAAATAAATCGCATTACTTTCTTCCTTATTTGTTATTTGTTGTTGACTTTTTTCCCAAGAATTAGATTCAGAATAAATCAAAATTTGTTAGTATAGCTAATTGAAGTTTAGCATCTTTCAGACATTTTAATAAGTACAGTAATGAATTTATTTTTTTTTTTAGGATGGATTGGCTTGCTCTGTTCTATGGTGGGGAGCCCTTCTTTAGCAAAAACAAACTCTCACACAGTAAGTAAAAAACTTATCTTGAGAATGAATCCAAACAGAATAATATCAGCAGAAAGTCTGGCCTATTACATTTTAGGTAACCAGTTGGCTAATGACTTTGGTGATCTGTCTGATAAAGGCCACTGATATTCAGAATGAAGCTCTCTAGTCAGAACACTGACTCTTAAAATGTAGCAGCACTTGTTGCTGCATAGCAAATTTACCTGCTCAAAGAAATGCAGAGGGGGAGCTGTGTTTTGCTAAAAAGTTACCTGCTCTGGAATGACATTAAAGGAAGGCCGAAAGACGTATTCACTTTGAAACATAACCGGGAGTTATGATTTGCTTACCATGCTTAAAAACTGTTGAGCGCAACTGCTGTATGTGGCTGAGAAGGGCTCTGCTCTCTCTTATCATTAAGGTCATATATGGATATAGATACAGTTCAGATGGGACAATTTGAAAAAAGGCAGAGATACATAGACTGTTCAAAGTCTAAAAATGCACCATATTTGGGTCTGCAAGGCTAGTACTCAGTGTCTGCACCAGTAATTAAACAGCAACTCTCAAAACCTGGGGCTGCTGCTCTTTGCTCTCAGCACCTTATGTGGCCAAAGTGCAGAGGCGTTTGTCCTCTATTAGTCATCTTTTCCTGAGACTTGCAGGCTACATAGGAGCACTGTTTGTTCCTAGAACTAAACAAGAAGGGGTTGCATTCTCAAATTCTGTAACTACTCTGCTGATATGCACTCAGAGATCATTCTGGATCCTATTTTTGGAGGATTTAATCTCAGTTGCAACTACAATGAGATTGTCAGTTAAGTGAGCTCACAAAGACAACTGAGGTAAACACAGAAAATGTATTTCTGGCCAGATAGACATGATTTTATCGGAGGAAATTAAGAAGCAGGACACAGAACAGGTACACTGACTTCCATAAATGACAAAGTCAGTGTGACCATAGTCATTCTGCAGAATTCATATCAGTTTGCATGGGACTGAAAAAGCACACAAGTGTCAGAACAGTGAAGCCTTAAACAGTACACTTTTTCAGCGCTCCTTTTCATCCTTTCATAAGAATTCACCTGCTAATCCCAAATACCTTCTCCAGAATTTCATGTGTGCTATTAATTATGTAAAATAGAGAAAATATCTCTGCTAGTAGGCAAAATATTAGTATTATAAAGTTGAGAAATATGAACTATTTGGATCAGTATTCAGACTTATTCCAAACAGAGTATTTTTTGAGGTTTTCCCATTTCATTTCTCAGGGATCTCCCAGCTTCAGGGTAGCTTTTCTTTTTGTGTCTTGCCTTAATTAATTTTCCCACAGGATGTAGCTGCCGAGCATTTTTGAAGGTGTTTGGCAGTTACCCTTCCCCCTGTTTTCAGCTAGATGAAATTTGCAACACATTACACTTCTTGATAGGAACAGAGAATTAGCCTGGAGGATTTGATGACAAGAAAAGCCCAGATGTGGTATGTGTAAGTTTTCAATCTTTCTTCCCCTTTTAGCTGTGAAGGAACTTTTTCAACCATACTAATTTTGTTATCATTCTGAGACAAGCTTCATTAAAGCACTTTTAGCTCTATTGCCTGGAGCTTAGAGGATTCACTCTTTTTAAATAATCCAAGAGAGAGAAAGAAAATCAGAGGAGAGGTTGTACATGATTTCATTTACTGTGTAGCACAAAGAGACAGAAATTGAAAAAATTTACTATTCTGGCAAGCTATCCCAATTCAGTTTTCCTGGTTAATAGGAGCAGTTATATTTGCAATTCTGTGTGCAAATTTTTGTTTTGAAGTTGGCTTTGACTTTCATAAAATGCAAGAAAACTTCTTTGAAACTGTGGGAAAGGAGGAGCTTCACAGTTTGTTATCCTGTTTTACTGCTTTTTGCACCTCAGAAGCTTGCCACAGCTCACCCGCTAATTTTTTTTGCTGGACCTGACTATGCACTTGGCACACCCACAAGCCAGCTGAAGCCATTTTTGTGATCTTTTGCGATGCACATGAACTTACCCACATAGGACTTTCTCTTCTCAGCCTGCCTTGTCTTGTAATGCTTATCTGTACCTGAGAAAACAAATAAATCCTTTGTCCTGCATGATCAGTCTTGTCAAAATTATCCAGCCATCATCTGCACCACAGTTAGACAGCTCTGGTGTGTGGGACTCAGTCCTAGTGTTCCTGACACCTCTGACTCCCTGCAGTGTTTTTTCTAAATGGTGTCAATGCTGAGAGCAAAAGAGCACTGCTTTCAGATTTGAACTGGCTTCCAACAATCTCTTGAGTGAAAGACAGGTTTAACCTGTCAAAATGTGAACACTTTGGTAGGCAGACACCTGACAGATGAAATTTACTCACACTGCCACACGTGAGAATAACTTGAACGCTCTGGGTGGTGGATGCCCATCACAAACACAATGAAGCCACCAGTTTTTGTAAAGGCTCTTCCATCCTGCAGGTTAGTTACCTCAGCTACCTGCTAGAGCTTTCCAGATAGTCTGCAAGTCCTCTGCGTTTAAACTTT
>JAWMRA010000090.1:22430951-22443110 GCA_035584735.1 Pseudotriccus pelzelni | reverse complement strand
TATTGGAAGGCAGTCTGAGCAGTTCAAGTAAGCTTTATTTCTGTGGCTTTATACAACATGGTGGGGCAAGCAGCAAAGCTGGCTAGTGCATTGTGAAATGTGTGGGTAGCATTAAGAGTAAAGATAAAGGCATAAGAGGCAGGACAGAGAAACTGATAAAACTGAGCTGCCTCTGCTGGAGGAGAGAAAGTGCCTAAGGATAGGGGAGGACTGGGAGAGCTGGTAGGTACTTTTTGAAAATTGGGACTCAAATTGCCAAATGGCAAACTTAAAATTGGCCTTGTGAGATGACAAACAAAATGGTGCGGGGTTATCCACATGCTTGCTTAAAAAAGGGTCTCTTTTTCAAACCTGGAAGAGAATATTAGATTCACCAAATCTCTCTAATATTACACTGTCATGAAATTATAATAACCAATCCCTGCTTGTGGTTGCATTGTTCAGCTCAGTAGGAAACTGTTTGCTTTTTATTATATATAGGAGACAATTACTAAAGAAACAAAATAAAGGATAACATATAAACCTATGGATTATTTAGATGGAGGTAGGTACAATCACATTTTGATAGTATATTACTGATGAACTACTATTTCTTCATCTGATCCTGCTTCTACCATTGTGTTCAGTTAAGGAATGTAAAATTCATGCAAGTGTCAATTTCTTTTATGTTAATGTTTAACACCACTTACCACACTCATATTTACTTGTAAACTTCCATTTTCCACATCACTTTATCAGTTATCATGCAGCTAGGCACACCAATGCCAGGTTCCCCCCAAAAAAAAAAATTCCCACAGGTTAAGTATATGTTTAGGATGCATATTTAAAGTTGAAATTCCTAAAAATACTGCTTTCCCTCCTATTTACTCAAACAAAATGAGTGTGTTTTGTTTGGAGAGTATTTAAGAAAAAAAATGGGAGCAGAGGAGAGGGAAAAAAATCTGGTTCCCAGAGCATTTATACTCCAGGCACAGATCTTCAGTTTTCAGTGGTTTTTGTGATTCCTAACATAAGAAAGATTTAATAATTCATAGACTGTATTAATGGCTGAGTTATAACTTCAACAAGTTGGCGTTACAAAACTGTCAAAAATGTAACAGCTCCTGCCTTCTTTAATTTCAGCTGCTTCTGATGAATTGTAGGGAAATGCCTTATTGGTTTGCAGTGTTACCAATTATCTGACAGAGCCAGAGTGTATTTCCAGCTAATCAGAAATAAGAGCACAGAATTAAATCTCCCATGTGAAACTCATCATTTACATATTTATTATTCAGAAATTATAATAAGGCTAATGAGAAGCTCTCATGGTGCCTTTAAAAGTCAGGCCAATCTTACTGTGAATTTTCAGCAGATAAATCTTCCCTGATACACAGTAGTCAAAGGATAAAGTCTGTTGATTACAATTTAGTTTAATTAAATGTTACAAGTTATTTGTATAGATCCATACACGCTTTGTGTCAAGGGGTTAGTTACATAAGCTGGAACTGTCTCAAGAAAAGTGAAGGACCAGGGCAGGCTGCTAAAAGAAACCATACAGTGAAGGTTATTTTTGCATCCATATGGATTTATTACAGTAAGATACAAAAGCAAAAAAAAACCTTAGAAGGTCTTTTGGGGCGGTGAATGCTCCTTTAAAATCCCTGTGCAGCATCAGCCCCACTCTGTAAAAGCAGAGCTACAGGGCAGATGATACACTGTGAGCTCACTAATATGGTCTTTAGGTAGATAGTTCCCCACCTCCAGTCTGAGCATCATCACCAACCCACCTGTCCCATCCGCACTGTACATAAACAAGAGCACCCAAAGGCTACTGAGGTTGCTGATGCTGGCAGCTGACCCTTTCCATGCATTTATGGCATAAACTTCAGCTCATTGTAGGCATCTGGACTTCACAACAGTGGGTAAAGTTTTCAGACACGATACAATCTGCTGTCATCGCTGACCTTGTTTTCTGGGCATGCCCTGATTATGACCTTAACCACAAAAACAAAAAGAGAAAACCTGGCTATCTACCCCCTCTCCCAGAAGAGGTATTTACATTTATATGTGTGAGTCTCTGTAAGCAGGTATAGGAATGCGCTTCCCTGGACCCATTTCCAGATGCTGTTTCTTGACTTTGAAAAAAAGCGTTTTGAAACTGTGTGGTTAATAAAACTATAGGAAAAATAATACTGATTGAAAAAAGCCACAAAAACAAGAGACTGCTTGCAGTCATATAGTCACTTGGGATTGCCTTGTGCTGTGTCGCAGTAAAAAGTTCCCATTGCCCATGTTATGCTCACAGTCAGCACAGCAACAGCTTTCTGTGCGCATCTGTGTATGTCATGACAATACTTGCTGTACAAACAGCAGAGAAAGATCACTCAGTGCCAGCAGACTACAGTAAAGTGATCTATCTGCAGTAGATAAGGAAGTGAAGCCAAATCAAGTAACTCCTTGCAATTTTGATCCTCTTCAGCCAGAAAATGCAACCACTTTCAAAATATATTCTCTTTCAAAAATTTCTCTCACTTTCAAAAATATTGGAAGAGTAGGGGGTGCAATGGGACTGGTAGCAATTTTGTTACAAGATATTCAGTAACTTAAAAAATGGACAGATTTTACCAAAAGCAGCTGTTAACTCAGCAAAGGAAGAGAAAACAACCTTACCTCTTTTTCTCAGCTAACAACCCTTCAGCTAAGTAGCTGAAGATCTGCAGTAGCATGCACTAATCCATCTCTAAGCTGTCCATTTTCACTTAGAATGACAAAGGGCTATGGCCTGACGGAAGAAAAGCCTGGGTTTTACAGTCACCTTCTCTGCACAGGAGCAGCCTGTGTGTTGCTTGAGTTCTCCCTGCCAGCAGGAAGAAAGCTTTCCTGCCTGGCTCCAAAGGTCAGAGGGGCAGTGTTCCTGTTTAAACCAGAGGCAGATGACCACTGCAGTGAAGGCAGTGAAAAGCACCACTAGTGTTGTTTCCCATGCCAGGCATTGCATGTCACAGTGAGATCCCCAGAGGTCCTGGGAGCCCCTGCAAGATGATGGGCTGCAATCAGGCAAGCACAGCCCTCAGAGCACCAGCCATACTTTAGGTGAAGCATTGCCACACTTCTGCTGTTGATGTTGGTGCGCTCACCAACATTAACAGTTACACTTTCTGGCCAGAGGCTTGCCTGGCATCACCCTCCAAGTCAGTGCAGTATCACCTTCAGAGAATTTTGCCTTGCAGCCTTAGCTGTAAGGGATAGTTTTCATTACTTTGCTTCATTTGTCACATCTCTACAAGTGTTGTGCTCCTTGCAAATCACACCCTTGGTTTTCCTAAGTGTCTGCATTTAATTAGCACAAATTAGAAACCTGCAGCATAGCTGTAAAGCAAATACTTAGATAGTCATGAAGGACCAGAATAAAAATGGATTTTTTTTCCCCCTGAAGGGAGTAATTCACAGCCAGAGTAACAGGGAAGGGATTATACTGTAGACAGTAACAATCTTTACTAGGTGTCTGAAAAATTTGCCACATTCAGATATCAAAAATATCCCTCAAGGCTACACAGGTAGGAAGCTTTCTGCACTTTTCATATGTTTAAAAAACCCATTAGCTACATAAAAAGACCCTGAGTAAAATGATGCTCAATGGAACATGAATTAAAAGAACTTTAATTTGTTGTTGGAAAAAACATAAAGTATATCTTTCAAGCTTTGGGAAATTGCTCCAGCTTTTAGCAAAAATGGATAATTATTTAGAATTAGAAAAATTCTATTAAACAGCTTTACGCTGGAGCTGTCTATGTTCACAAATTCTATATTTAAAGTAAAAAGATACATTTTCAATGTTGAGAATAGAACTACAAAACTAGCTGGTGCTATGAAGGCCCTTGCATTTTTTAAGTCCAACCTGAAAGAAACACAAAGAAGAAGCAGGCTGGTTTGCAGAGGTGAAGTTCTTGGAGCATCTTTAGACATTTGTGTGACCTGGATGTGATCCAGGCTGAGGGTGTGGTCTGACACCTCCACAGCAATTACAAGGTAAAAGTCATTTGTATGTCTGGCCGTGCCCTGGGCAGAGATTCTTATGTACAATCTTGCGGAGATTTCCTCCATGGAGAAACAGCTTCAGCAGTCCTTGCCACTCTGTACCCACCTACCCCTGAAATGTGTCAGCACATGCTTTTGTGAGGCTGCATGGTCCATCAGACAGAGCAGATGATCTGCAAAATGAGAAGCCTTATTTTCAGCCCCATTGTGTCCCTGATGTGGCACAATTACATCAAGGGCCGCAGTGGAAGAGCTCAGGGGACAATCGGTCAAGACCTTACGAGGAGCAGCTGAAATCACCAGCTTTGTCCGGCTTGGAGAAGAGACTGAGGGGAGAGCTCACTGCAGTCTTCAGTGCTGGAAGAGGAAGGGCAGTGTAGTGGTTTTGAGTTTAGGCCTTCCTTGGTAACCAGGTTGTAACCGAGGAACCGAGGCCATACTCCCAGTATTCCATACGATTTTTACGTAAGCAAGTATATAAATAAGAAGGGAGAGGAAGCTCTCGCTCTCTTTCTTCCGGCGGACTGGAGGCGAAGGTTCTCTGCTGCCGTTCTGCCCGGGTGAAGGAGCGAGGCCTGGTGGGGCTGGTTGGCCTTGAGGAGCGGAGAGTGCCGGCGGTTGGTAACGCGGGGCTCTGCTATCTCGAGGAATGTAGTAAGCTATTACTGTGACACCTGTGTGTTGACGGGTTTTTGGGGTTGATTGTGTGAAGCCACATCTGAGGTTTTTTGGTCCTTTTTTCCCTTTCCCCTTCCCTTCCCTTTTCCCTTTGGGGGTCCCCTGTGGGTGGCATCCTAACCGTATATAATTCCAATACATATATGTATTGCTTGGAATTTGGTTGGGTTTTGTCTGTTTTTTTTTCCGGTCTGTCCGGGGAGAGGAGGGGGGAAGGAGAGGGTTTGTAACCGTGGTCCAGGCACTTGGCTGGAAGCCAAGTTCAACCTGAGACATTTAAGTAGGCAGCTGAGGCTCGAATGTGCAGGAATTTGTCACTTGACAAAAATGCCAGTCTTTCTACAAAATGTTTAGTACCGTCACACTGAATGCAGCACAAAATTAACCTACAAGATGGCTTCAAAAGAATGTCAAAATTTTAATGTTCTCTTAAGTTCTACATGGTAGTACCCTCTTTTTTCTTCTTCTTTTTTTTTTTTTTTCATAATAAATGCATCCAGGACTCTGAAAAACAGATCTACCATACAGTTTGTCTGGTAGAAATCTGCATTTGGAGCTGCTACAACTAACTTGTCTCAGGATACACACTGTCCTCATTTCTGTTCCCCACCTTCCTGGTTCAGGTCAGATTTGTAGATACAGAAACAGCAGACATGCATCATTTCCTTTCTCAGGGCACCCCCTCCTTCAACAGCATCACACAGGGGTGCTCTTTTGCGCAACAGACACTTGGTTTGTTACGGTAGTGAATTGCTTGGGCTTTACATGCTCAGTTCTCATTGCCTTCGAATTGTGCAGCAATAATAAAATCCTGTGTGGTCACAGTTCCTTGATCGCTCAAGCCAAAGGCATTACCTTCTTAAGCAGGCATTGGATTTCACCCCTGATGCTCAAAACCAACTTGCACAATCCGGATACTAAAAAGCATTTTAATGGGAAAAGATGGGTTTATAAGGACAAAGGGATTTTCTACACAGATGCTACGGATGAGCAGAAGTGACCTGGGTTTAGCAACTCATTTAAATAGTGGTTCTTTTCAGAAAAGTGGACTCGATTTTGCAGGGAGGTTTTCTTCATTAGCTCACTTCATATTCCATTTTTTCCTTAATGATGGGGAGAAAGAACAATTATTTCAAAGGAGATGTGTGTCATCAAATGCGTATTATTTGTTCTTGTCTTGTCCCTGTTTGCAAAGTTGCCATTAAAATGAATGAAATTATTTACAGCAAAGCACTCTGTCAGCTCACTCAATAAAGATCACCAACCTAAATAAACCATTCACAACAGAAAAGCTTATTTCTGCTAGAGCTACAAAGCAGTCAAACAATGAAGAAAAGCATAACTGAACTATTTGAACTAATTATTGAACTAATAGTCCTATTATTGTACATTTCTCCTTTTTGTATGCATTGTTAAAGTTGAGGGTAAAACATAAGATTGTCATTAAAAGGCATATTATATAGTTCCTACCGATTATATTTCAGTGCAGATAATTATTAACATTTCTTAAAAAAATCTATCATTACAAATGAAATATGGCTAAATGTTTACTATGCCAATGTACTTCTTCTAAGCTAAACTCCTTTGCATAAGCTTGGAACTGTATCCATTTAAATTAATTAAACATAACATCCAACTATATTCAAGTCTCCAGAAGAGAGTGCATTCGTGGTCAGAATTAATTTACTGGTCAGTAAATAAGTGGTTAAAACACAAAATGCTTCCAATTTAAATGTTGTCATGTTATTTGCACTTAAGAAATGCTCTCATTTGTCATCACTAGGGAGTAGTCTGCTTTTCTCATGAAATACAAAATTTGAGGTAGTAGAGGAAAAATCCATCTATTATTAATTAGATATAAATTATTCCTAATCTACACACAGTGCTTAATCCCTGGTTCACATAAATGCAAACTGTACTTCACAAACAATATGTTAACAAGCCATTTGTCAGCAGCAGACAGGAGCACAAGCTCAATATAAAATATAGAACAAATGCTTCCAGCTCATTCCAAAGAACATGCTGATTGAAGGTTGACCCCGAACTGTATAGAAATGCAAGTTCATATTGTGAGCGCATTCATCAGCTTACTGGTGGGGAAAAAAATTAAATAAAAGGGTGCTTCTATCAAAGTTCATACTTAGCCTCCTTATAAGCAGCAAATATGTCCCTCTCATTGGTTGACAGTGCTCCAGGATGCATAAGGAAAACAGAAGTTAAAGTATTCAAGAAACTGCAAGGCCTGTACACTATTCTGTTACTTTTTCCTCAAAAATTGCCAAAACAAATCAATGAAATCGAGAGATAATAAGTTGGTAACAAAAATATAAATAATGCCAATGCTTAAGAGAGGCAATGGTAAAAAGCTTTAAAAAAGAGTTCCTGAAGACATCCTATGCTTCCTGGCTCAAGCACCATGTTCCAGAGAAGAAAAAATCTCCTGTAGTGAAGTTATGCCTAGGAAAGGTTTTGTAGTTGCATCTTCCTAAGGGTAGAAACTAGTTATACTAACTGAATAGCTTATCTGATCCACTTAAGAAATGTCTATGTTCCTGTGGGAAACATAGGAAAAAATGTGAAAAAATAATAGAAAAAAGCTCCTAAAAGTTCGCTTGAAAATGCTTTTTCCCCCACATGGAGTCAAAGAGTGTGATTTCTGTGATATTCCATTGTTGCATCAAGTTTGAGAGAAACTTTCCACAGCTTGCAGAGAGGTGAATACATGAAGACTACCTTTTACGTAATGTGCTATTCATTACAATTTGAGCAGAAACAGGATTTTCTACCCTCCTATACATGGAAGGAACACAGCAAAAGTAAACTGGGCAAAAGCTATTCCCTCATAAATGATGCTGATGCTTCCACTACTGTTCTTGTTTCTGCTATTTGAAAGTGGCTGAGAGTCACAGAAGTCCAGATATTTTCTGCTGTTATGATGAATATAACTGTTTAGTTAGGGAAGCTGCATCAGAAAACCAGTGTTAAAGCACACTACTCACCTAAATCTGATCCCAGTAGTCTTGGCTTTAATGGATGGGAAAGGTTGCATTCCCAGACACAAGCAAAAATGGTCAGCTCAGGAAAAGTGTCTCGCAAAATTTCTTGGACACTTATAAACACACACCTTGACACTGTGAAAGAAAGAGAGGCATAAAGTCCTCTGGTAGCATACTATGACCAAGGGATGTCACTTGTCACCACGAGGAAAACAAAATTAACTGCATTACATCTTACACTGTGAGAATACTAAAGTAGATGAAATAAGCCATTCATTATTCAACAGCAGGAGGATATTCCTAGGGTGAAGGTACATGTACTACCATACTCAAATACCATTTTCCCAGCAGTTCAGAAAAATAAAGCTACAACTTACTGTTAGCTAGGATGACTTACAGGGCACAGAGCTCCCAGAGGAATATAAGCGGTGCCAAAAAACCCCAAACCATCCATTTCTCCAGTCCACTAATACTAAGAAGACCAGAGAGATTATTTGCTTTTTGCTGAAGAGAGATTTACCAAAATGACATTGAAAGGTATTTGTATATTTTTAACTTCGTCTTCAATAAAGTATCTGCAGACTATGACAGGAGGGAGATATAAATTCTCGGCCTAAAATAGTCTTTGAGTACTGAGGAAAATTTAAACTACAGAGAACTGACTGGAGTCAGTCCTGAGTAGGAGTTAGTGGCAGTGCCCTTTCCTTTCCCTTGGGGACAGGAGAAAGTCCAGACGATTTGACTATCCCAGTTGTATTTTCTGTTCTTTAAAAGACAGAAAGAGAATTCAGGAGGCTACAGGTGATCTACTTAACTTTCATTGACAGAAAATGCTGAAAGAAATTAAGTATCTATAAAATAAAGAAACTATGACTAAGTAGCTGGAAATGAATTAGCAAAGAATTTGTAGCCTCAAATTAATTAAATTCTTTCTATGGCAATGTAACATGTCTTGTGGATAGAGTAGTGCTTGAATGTGTCATATCTTAGTGTTAGGTCAGCTTTTGCCATTTATGAGGTACTTCTGAGCAACCTAGGGAAACATGGCCTGTAAAAGACTACTATAAAGCTGTCCTTGTTGAAAACCACATGCCGTTGTTATCAGTTGCCGCTGTTCTGTCAATGACGGTCAATAAAAACATCAGAAAGCTTATTCAGGGCAACATAAAAAGTTCCTTTATTTTTCTCAGCTCCTTCTTATATATCTTTTCCAAGCATCAAGCAAGCAACAAGCAAACAACAGCGTTTTAATTGGCTATCCATTATTACTGATACATTGGGCAGTAGTCGTGAGACACCTGGAGATGTTCAGGGTTGAGCTATGATTCTCACACCGCCCAAACTTATGGACTTACAATCGGCTCTTTAATTAGGCTGTATACATAACTTACTTACCTGTAAGGATACACATGAAGGTTTCTCAAGTCAATCTCTTCTTCCAGGGAGCTAACAGACACGCTGTTGACCCCTACAATCTGTTTACCGGAAGACTTCAAGGACTCAGTAAATAAGAACATTACTGCCACTCAGCCCATGCTAAAAACCACATTCCCTTATCAGCATGAGCATTGATCATGAAAAACTGAACAGGAAATTTATCAGGGTGGTGTGAATTTACACACATACTGGAAAATTAAGCTGGATTTAGAAACTGGAGAAAGACTTTGAATAATAGTATTTAATTCACCAAGTAAATGTGCAAAATTTGTAAAGTTGTAGTAAGGCATAATATGTTTGGAGGGAAGGTGGAACATGAGGGCATAGAGAACTAGATCTGTAGAAAAATCCAGTAAAAAACAAGTTCATTAAGTCATTTCTATGGAAAACACCTTCAACACAGAGAAATATAAACAGAAGTATTATCAGAAAGGCAAGTAAATACCCAAGTACTTCCATTCTAGTCTGTATTACTAGTACAAAATCTGGGCCTTGTCCAGTTTCAGGTACTCTGACTCAAGAAAACTAGCAAGCAGTTGGTGAAAATAATGAATCTATGAAATGGAGAAATATTTAACTCACTGTGATCTTTAGTCTATGGAAGAGAAGACTGAAGGGACAAAGAAAGCTTTAAATAGTTAAAAAATATTTGAAGAACATTCAGCAAGGAATAAGAGAATAACTTCATTATATCTTCTGGGAATGAAGGGATTTTATATTGCAAGTATTTAGATCAGAGAGATGGAAAAGCTTTCTAACAGTGAGGATAGTTGGCAACTGAAATGATTTGACTGAGGAGATTGTTATATAATCTGCTTTGAGCTAATGAACTCTCTATCATTTAAAATCAGCCCAGAACCCTCAGAATCTCAAAATACCTTTCAAATATCCATCTCTTTACATAATAAATACCTCAGCCTCTGATTTACTGCTGGAGATATTGTTATTATGCTGCAGAAGAGGAAGCTATCATCAAAGTATCACTGCACCTGGCAGAGCAGTACTCCTGTGTCCTTTGTAATATTTACACACAGCCTGTGCAACACTGTTCAGCTTAAGTCTACTACTGAGCATATGAGATTCACCACATGTGCTGTCCTGCCTCCATGAAATGCATTCTTAGATTATATTCTAATTTACAACACCACTTTCTCTTGGCTTCTGAGAATTGCCTGATATAAAAATACACAATGTCACAGCAATGACAATTGCTGCTCCACAGCCATTCCCATTGAAAGTCAAATGAATTTCAATTTCTTTTATGGGGGAAAGCCAGGAGGAGCCAATTATCATTGCTTTAACACTGCCATTTCACCTCAGGCATCACTTAGGTTCCAAACAAAAGTATTTCAGATCCTGCTTGCAACCTTCCTTCTGGTATGTGGCTTCAACTCCCAGTAGCAGTATTGTATCAAGGCAGGGTTGTACTAAATATACTTAGCCAGCTGATCATATTAACAAATAAACAGGTTATTATATATTTAAAATACTACAAATAAAAAGAAACACATTCAAAATTTAATGCAGTCTCTTGTGTTTTACAAACGGTGTTCTATCATTTTACTAATTCTCCCTGTAACAAATTACTAATGGATGAAGTCAGCATGTTCTGTTATATTTCATATCTAATTCCCTAACTTGGAAGAAATTTTGGCTCTTCCCTATGCCAGGGTGGGAGAGTGTCAGTGCACTGTGAACTCTGTACACACAACAGCTATTCCCATGAGTTTATAGGATTACATCCCTCACTTGCTGTTGCTAAAACCCCAAAATTACTAAGAAACAGTTGTCTGCTGATTGGCTCAGTTTCCTGCAATATGGTGGGTGTAGCTCTTAAAATCCACAGCAGATGTGCTCCCTCAGTTTCAGTACATCAGGATACATAAACAGTAGGCTCTGTTATCAGAGCCAATGCCATTCTCAGTCAACTGATAATGGAGGAACTGCAATCTGAAAGCAAATTCAAAGGCAAATTAAGAGAACAGTGGCTGAAAGAAAACTCATTTTTGGTCACTATGATTTAGAACTATCATTGATATGAAGGAAGCAATACAAGTCACTTTTTACAAAGGCAGTCATAATGGCACTACAATGAGTTTCGAGAGAAGTTCTTGATTTTACAGCTCAATTTGTGAAAATTGTGAAGCAGCATAGCAGCATATGTACTTCTCAGGAAGCAAACATGATGTGTTTCAGGAGAAACAAGATGTGTAGTTTTCTTAACAACTGCTTTATCTGCAAGCAGTTTATCTATCTATCTATCTATCTATCTATCTATCTATCTATCTATCTTCTATCAATCGTCTATCTACCCATCCATTCATCCATCCAGTTATCTATGTTTCTATCTATCTACCTATGTTTTTTTCTGTTTCCCTCTTACAGGTGTTTGATTCTCAAAATTTGTTACTATGAGGTAAAGCAGCAGATTTCCCTTTTTCCCAAACAAGGCTGGTCTGAGCTTGAGGCAACATCGATATTCCAGGAAAGTTTGGCTGTAAATGTCAACATATATAGACTACAGACTTCCAACTTGTGATGCTCTGAGTTTTATTCTAAAATAAATGTCTGATCTTCATATAGACGGTGCCAACATTCTTTCAAGTTATTATTTTCACCACTCCTCAGAATTACTTCAGGTCATGCGATTTTCAAAGTAGAAATGAAAGCAGCAAGTTGTGCTATTCCTATCAAATTTCCTAAGAGGTTAACATGGGAACAAAAGGAGACAGAAAAAAAAAGTAACAGAAATTTCTTATGGGGCACTCTGAAGTTGCATTAGTTTTTTTTAATTCCACAGTTCACAGCCTGGCCAAATGAAAAGATTATCTGCCAAGAATTTATGTCAGGCAATCATAACTTTCTTGGTTTTCCACTGCAAAATTAGAATAAATGAACTTCCCTCCTCATTTTTGTTTATTGTGTCTGTTGACTCAGCAACTTCACACCGAGCAATGGCCATCTCTCTCAGTGATCATGTAAAAAAATCAAACTCACATTAAAAAAAGAAAAGTTAGAAATGTTCTATGGT
>JAWMRA010000090.1:22404900-22425227 GCA_035584735.1 Pseudotriccus pelzelni | reverse complement strand
GCGCGGGGAGGGGGCCGCGGGCGGCGCTCGGAGCCGGCGGCGGGCACGGCCGGGCCGGAGGGGCCGCGGGGCCCGGGGAGGCGGGCGGCGGCCGGCAGGGCTGGCGCGGGGAGTCGCGGGGCTCGCCGCAGCAGCTGGCGGAGCGATACGCGGACCTGGCGGCCAGCCACAGCGAGGCGCTGCGGCAGCGGGAGGAGCGCGAGTGGCACAACGCGCGGCTGCGCCAGGAGAACGCGCGGCTGCGGCTGGAGAACCGCCGCCTGCGCCGCGAGAACCGCTGCCTCTTCCGGCAGGCCCTGCTGGGGCCCGGCCCTGACAAGCCCCCCGCCGAGCCGGGCGAGGAGGCGGAGGCCCTGCGCGCCCAGCTGGGGCGGCTGCAGGAGAAGCACCGCCGGGCCCTGCGGCACCTGCGACGCTGTCGGGCCGCCGGAGGGCAGGAGGCCTCGGGAGCGGACGACGGCGAGTTGGACGAGCTGCTGCTGGAGGAGGACGAGCAGCCGCTAGACAAGAAGAGCCTGGTGCCGGCCGTGTAGGCGGCCCCGGGGGAGAGGGCGGCGTTGCTGGGCCCCGCGAGCCCTCCCTGCCCGTTCTCTCTCTCGGCTGTACCCGCCCTGCCCGCCCGCTCTCGGCTGAAACAGGCCCTTCCCAGAGGAAGGATAGGGGAGGAGTTCGAGTTGCTAAATCGTTTTAGGTGATGTATATCCAGGAAGCATTGACCGTGATCGTCTAGAACCGGGTTCGTCTGGGAAACCGATGCTTGGAAGGCGGGAGGAATGACTCAAGGCAGCTGTTGTCATGGAAAAAACAACCGCCCTGAAGAGAACAGATGATCTCGATTATCTCACAGCACTGAACTCTGCTTCCTTTGGGGACCAGCTGTGGATCACCTTTCTTCTCTGAATTAGTGACTGTTGTGTAGGCTTCAAGAGCCGTGGGAACTGACTAGTTCTTAGTACTCTGTTATGAAAAGGAGTGAAGGAAGCTGGAAACCTCGTCAATACTCCAGTAGAAGTTGGTGATCATTTGAACTATGAATTGCCTTGGACACTGGCTGCAAAACACTATTTGTATTTTTAATGATGGACTTTGTTTACCCTAACATGACTATTGATTTGAATTTCACACTTTCACACAAAACTACAGCTGATAAATAAAATTATGGCAAAGCAAATAACTGTCTTAAGCGTGATTTTTAACAGGGACTTATTTTGATATTGTAGATGAAATGGCCTTCAGACCGTTGCAGTGTGCCTTCTCAAAACCCAAAGAATTCGGTTTGCCTTTTTTTTTTTTTTTAAACTTTTGACCTTAATTATTTACAGTTTGGTAGGAAATTACATTTCAGATCTGTGTTTCATAAGAAAATTTACTGTTTCGAGCAAACCATTTTAAAGAACTAGAACACAGGTGGTTTTTATAATGTTCCCTCACTTTTTATTGTTTTTGTCGTTTACAGGCTTTCTGATGCCTTCAAGTTTGCGATTGGTTTCGTAAAGCTCCAGTAGCCAAGGTCTGTTTCAGCTTATAGTTAAAACTAATGTAAAAAGGTGAAATAATTTGAGAAAAGTAGTTATTTCTTTCCATAATGTCAGCATAACCCTCCAATAATAAAATGACTGTAGTGCTTGTTAAATACGTGCATTTGCAGCCTTAAGTGCGTTCTCAAAATGGAAAAAAATTTGGCACGGAGCAGTCAATACCACCTCAATGAGAAAGTGTAGGTGGTGATGTTTCATTGTGTTTGGTTGTTTTATAAACAATATTCTCATAAATACTTGATAAATGGTCAAGAACTGCAGCTCCAATCCAACGGGATTCTCTTAATCTTGATTAGCAGTTTCCATTAAAATGTGAATACCCAAGCAACAAAAATAATCTTGTCAAAATAGGACATGAAATATATGATTGTGTAGGGCATCGTTTTCAAAAGTTACAAGTATTGAGCACATACAAAAGAGATACTGGACTTTTCTGATAGCATATGTAAATTTTTTTAACTAAAGTTGTGGGACATTTGCATTAAATGGAGGATTTTTGCAAGAGTACTAAATATGCAGGTTTGTATAAAGGATTTTTTTTTGCTATATCTTGACAAATTACAAAACAAACTTGCGTATTACAAAATACGGGGGGAGAAACGGAGGTGGATGGGGAAGTGTTTCAATAAGATTCAAATTACTGTAAAGAGTACCAAAAAAAAAAAAGACTTAAGGTATTTCCTTACATTGCTGTTTCCAGATGAACTGCAGTAATAATTCCTTGATTCAATGAAGCTGTGAAAGTTTCATTTAACCAATTGTCTGTCTGGTTGTTGTATGTTTGTTTTTGAGAGCAAAGTGTAAATTTTACTAATAGTCTTTAGTGAGATGGTGCAAAAAGTAATACTTCACTGCACTGTCCCCCAAGTATTGGTTTGCAGATGGTGGCTCTCCTTCATGACACATTTCCATGATCCTTCACTTCAGGAAATGACAAATACTGAGACTTACAGAAAAGGTAAACATTCTTTGGGATATAACTGTTCGTGCCTCAAATCTGGGTTTACCTGTTTGACTAGCTTTAACAATTAGTAATCTGATAATCACAGGCATGTTCAGCCAAACCCCCTTAAGCTGATGTTTGGTAGGAAACAGAGTATCTTTGGAGTTGCCTGATACACCGCAGCGTCTATACATACCAAGTGCTGGGAGAAGTGGTACTACAGTTGTGTGAAGAGCTACTTTTGGTTAATGTGTGTTTCATTTTCTGTTACTGTGTTTTCTGTCTGATAAGCAGTCAGATCTTGAAGGTCCAGACTTCACTTCTTATTCCCAAATCTTGTCTTTGGTTCTGCTTATCACATTATGGACTAAGGATAAGTATTTGTCCTCTTTTTTGCTCTAATTGTTGTGGTAGTGTCTCCCATCTTTCACTGTCTTGCCATGTTGAGCGTTTCTGCCTCTGGCCTGCCTGAATACTGCATCCCTGGATTTTGCAGAACAAAATTCATACAATATACTAAACAAGCAGAATTCAGAACCATGCTGTCCTGTTGTCCTTCTTTTTTTTAATTTAATAATTTAATAGTTTCAGCTCTTCAAAATAATTTCACTTGTATACCAATCATTTTCAAACCTGTGAATCTCAAAACCATGTTTTTTCATGTTTTTGATTCTAGGTTTTAAGCACCTATCTCTGCATATTTATTTGGAAACAGGAAAACAAACTTTGTTTTGCTAACACCAATTTCTGAATACAGGTGAATTATTTTTCTATTTGAAAATGGTTTTGCTTGTAATTAACTGTTAGTGCATAGTATTTCATTTTACACTGAATCAGAGTTCTGTATGGGACTGATTTTGTAGAATAGATGTGCTTGGCTAAAAAACAGGTAAGTTTTTTATTAGAGAATGGGTTGAATTCAGGTTTGGACTTGATGTTTGCATGCGTTGCATTTTGTTCAGTTTTGTTTGGTTTTTCCCCCACATAAATACATAAAGATATAACAATATATAAAATATTAGGCAGTAATACCTTCCTATTACTTTGTTAAAGTGCAGTGTTTACAATTTCAATACATAGTCTCTTAACTTGCTTTGTGATATATAAATTTATAGAGGCAAATGTAGGCAAAAATCTTCATTGTTAGCAATGACGTAAAAGGCTACAATAAAATAGTTCTATTTCATAAGGAAGAGTTCAGTCTTAGCTGCAGACTTTTATTTACCCTTCTGTCCTGTGGCTCATGTTAGGAAGTTATTATGAAATACATGTTAAAAAGAAAGCTGTATATATGGAAGCTATATTGAAACTGTGTTAAAATCTTCTAGGTCCGTGTGTGAATTTGATGACAATTACTTTAAAACACATGCAGATGAATGGAATGGCTCAATGTTGATGCCATATTTCATATAGATTCTATTGCTCTTGTGCAACCTAATTTAAGTTTCATTAAATATTGCCCTCTGAAGGAGTCTTTGTCTGCTGTGCGTATCTCCTTGAATGTGCTCATCTCCTTCTAGTGCTTTAGCTGCCCACAGAGAATAATGAAATAAATGTCTTTGTATGATAAACTAATGCCATTCAGCTACTTTCCTACCAAAGTAGTCATCTGTTACTCTTCACTTTCCATCTCATTGTGTTCAGTATCCCCTTTTGAGTTTGTTCAGTTCAGTAATGACATTTGCAAGGTGTAGAGGAAGCCTCTGTTCCAGATTTGCAAATGATTTAAAGTAGTGGTTTAAAGCTGAATTTGTAGTGATCACAAATCAACAATATACAATGTATTTTTAAGTGATAGCTGATATCTGTATTATTATGCTGGGAAATATGGGTGTAGCTACCCTGGGAGCACTGTTCTATGGAATATCCAGATTGCATTTACTACTACATCCCTTCCGAAATAAACCCCTGTATCATTCAGAGAATAATAGCAGCATATGATTGTAAAGATCTTTTTAGACATGCTTGTAACAGGTATTATTTCATGACTTTCGAGGCCATTTGTTTGCTCTTTGTTCTGTCAAAAGCATTCTTTGTACAGTCAGAATGTAGTTGTAGCAGAAAAGAAGATAAAAGGCATTACATTTAGAGGGCATAAAGAGGCTGATTTAGATCTAGCTTTATAGGATGGATTATGGTATAAAGCTGGGAAGATGGGAAAATTGGTTGGATAATCCAGAGAAAGAGAACATTGTTAGGAAGAGAATTATTGACGAAAGATGTGACCATCAAACAACAAATAATGGAATTATTATATCAGTATATATATTGATGTATTTTTAACGAATAAAAATATTGAATGCAAAGTTTAGATAAAGGGAAAGATCAGCATTCAGAAAAAATTCAACTGTGTCATGCACTGGCATGTCTTGAAGTGAGGGCAAGCTTTGGAGAGCTGCTCTACAAAAAATCTTTAGCCCCTGCTGAGATTATTAGCAGTGGTGCTCATTAAAGTTAATTTATTTCATGTGAAAATCTTTGAGGGCTAGAAGATTGAGCATCTCCCTTGTATAAATGCTGCAGATTTTCAGTGACTTCAGGTGCTTCCCGTAGTATTTCCAATCTGTCATCTAGATGAGTACAACTCTTAACCACCCTGTGCAGTATTGGTTCAATAACAGAGGATTGAGCCACCATCATCCAGCAGCATCCAGGTGCTGTGCTTTGACAGACTCACTTCTAGGAGCCTGACCCAGCCTGATGCTGATTAGTGTGTCAGAGCTCAGGGCATACCCAGAGGTGAGGCCGCTGCAAAGTGGTGACTGCCTGCAGAAATACAGGGCTACTGAAATAACTGTGTTTGTGCATGAATTGTGAATACTTAGCCGTGTCTGTGTTTTTTCTCTTTATTAAGTATGTGATAGTGCTGTCTATTCTGTGGTCAGAACCACGTCCCTCTAGATGTTCGTTAATTATTCCTTCATGTTGAAGGTGGTCAAATCATTCTAGTTAGCAATTGGAATGCCTCAATCCCAGCTCCAGCTTTTATGACCTATAATTTTGAAATTTATGTTGCTTTTCATTCAGAAGTGATGGTTTGGGGGGGGGGGTTTGGCTTTTTTTTTTTTTAATTTATCAAAAATCTTGCCTTGCTTTTATTTTGAGGGAGTTTTGCTGCACTTGCATTAGTGAGAAAGAGACATTTCGGGTTGTGTGTTGTGGAATTATTTAGAATCATAGCAGTGTACTTGACATGTTTTCCCAATGACTTAAAGTCAATAAGTAAGATGCAAAAAAGCAGAAGTTTTCAAATAAATCCTATGGAAGATTTTGCTTTGCTTCTGGTTTTAGTGGTTTTTGTTTTTTAGTGATATAAGAACTATCACTTCAACAACAGTTAAATAATTTTATTTTTTATTACTCTGCATGATAAGTATAAGTAACTGGATATACTTAAGGGCTCCTGCACATAAAATCAAAAATAAGGCACTAAAAGCACCACTGATGCTCAGAAATCTAAATATAAGATCCTTACGTCCAAAAGCAGTCCCAGAGGACTCTCTTCCTTTGTCAGAGAAAGGTTTTGCCTATTTTGCTTTTTAAACCTCTGTTTATTGTGAAAGAAACAGCTGCAAAAACAGTGTAAAAGTCAAATTTGACCTTGCGTGTTTGAGTCTTGTATGGCAGTGCTGAAAAAGGCATGAGCAACTGAAGGAGTGTGCATGAAAAGCTGCTTACGTCTTGGATGTGAGCAGATGTGCTTGGCTAAATTTTAATAGTCTTTGGCTTGGACAACACCTGAAAAGGGGATAAAGGGTGGGGCTTCAGGTATCAGTCAACACTGTTGCTAGCCTTTTCTTGGTGGTACCAGACAAGCTTTTGTTTGTGTTATGCTTGAGAGGGTTTTATTTCAGCTTTTAACTGAAGAAGCTTTTGTGGTCTCTGTGAGCATTTCTGCATCTCCATCTCCTCTGTAGCTGCTGCTCAGGGCAAAATGAAAACTCTTGCAAAATCTATCTCTGGCCACTTAAGGGGCCAGAAGAGTGACTAGAAAAAAAACCTGAATATATCTCGTTAAAGAACAGATGGGAGGATTTCTGACCATATGGGCAAGAAGCCCTTGTTGTACTGAGAATTTCCATGTAAAAATGCTAAGAAAAATGCTAGACTCCAGAAAACTGGTGTAGGGAAAACTGTTGCAATGGTGCAGCAAAGTTGCATGCAAGCTCTTACAAAAAAGGAAGCTGTGTTTATTTCCAAAAGTTAAAACAAAATTAGCTTTACTCATTCAGATTCATGCTTTCATAAGGAAAAACTCGTAAACACTGAGACACATACATCCGACCCCAAAACATATGTAGCTTGGTGTTCTCCAGGCAGTCCTTACGTGAATCCTTGGGTGAGGTGTAGGAGAATACCAACTTACAGGTCTGTCACTCCTGGGTTTTTAGGTTGGTTAGCATATGCTGCCTTTTCATATGGTTTTTTGTACCCTTTGGGAGCTGGCTGTGACCAGTGTCTCCATTCCACCCCAGTAAATTATCAGGGCTTTGTCTCCTGGCCTGTGTGTCCTGAGAAGATGCACAGAGATGTATGGTGGCATCTTTGTGACCTGGTAATGTAGGTGCCATTCTTACTGCTCTTTTTGTAATTTGTATTTTGTAATTTATTCCTTTTATTGGTTCTTCCACCCAGACCTTTTCCTTCCTCCACCACACAGAACAATTGTGACTTTTCTGTTACTAGAGCAGATTCCAGTATGTGGGGGGGAATGCTCTGCTTTGGAGTGGACTGGCACGATGAGTGCTTTTCAGCTGTATTCAGGGCTGCATTGAAGCTAATTTAATGCCTAGTCTCAAATGCAGGGGACCAGTGAATGCACTGAACTCTCAGACTACAATCACATGAGTTTTATTTCTGTTCTTCGTACATTAAACTTTATCAGGAGCTCAAAGATTTCCCTTTCTCTATGCCAAGTAGCACTGTAATCTCAGAGAAACTGAGTGTATCATTGTGTTAACCCATGCTTACTGCCAAATAGGATTGGAAGTCTTTATGTTTCCCCACGTGTTAAGCTATTCTGAACAGCTTGTTCAGTACCAGTTTCACAAAGCAGTTCTCAGGCGTTAGACACAATGCAAAATATAGGAAAGCTGTTGTTTTATCAAGAAAACACAGCTGAAGAGTCTCACATAACAACTTAAATCTTATTCAAGATGTGGCTTTGGTCCTTGGCATAAAGCAAATAAAACTCCATCTCTCATTTTCTAAGAGTTTGTTTGGCTTTGATGGTGTGGAACTGCTTTACTGAGACAGTTCTACACTGCAGAAAAATTGAATGCAATGTGTAGGAGACAGAAAGGAGGCATTTTGCTGATCTGCATAAGTGATTAACTTGCTGTATGACAGAAGCCTCAGTTCAGTGGGAATAAGGGTGCTGGGTTCTCGGACTTTCCTTCAGAGGACTACTGCACAGTGATATCTAATGGTGTTACCTGTTAATTTATATATTAATTCCTATATTTTCTTTTTTTCATTTCATAGTTCCTACCTTTAATTCCATTTTAATAATCTTATTTTAAAGTATGCTGAAGTTCATCCATAATTTTTAATTGTAGGGAATTCTTAATTTCTTTCTCTCTTTAGGACTCCTGAGAAAAGAGGTTCACAACACATACAAGTTCTGAGGTAATCATTTCTTTCATTGAAAGATATATGCATACCCACATATTATACTTTTTAGGAGAACAGAGCTGTTACCCTCAGGGTGTTGGCTGACAAAGCCAGCACACTGTTTTTCTTACCATTATTTATAAATAAAGTCCTTTCTATCACTACTAATTCCTTAGAAAGAAAAGGAGAAAGGTGTGTTTTTAGGAGCTTCTCCTGTGGAATTCAAAAATGTGTAATTCTGCCCGTAAGGGAACAATTAGCCAAAATACTGTCATTGACCACTCTTCTTTGCACAAAGTGAAATAAGACAGAGACCAAGAAAGCTTCCAGTTTTTCTGTGTGAAACCTTGAGGGTTTATGTGTATGCATAACTATAACACATGACAACTTCAGACTTCAGTGATGCTGGCTCACTAGAAAATTTGTGGGACATGTATTTATAATAATTTCTCTGGAATGAAAAGTATATTATACAGTGTTTTTTGATTGAAATGACTCACAGACTTTCTGCAACAGAGAAAATATTAGAGAAAGTTACTGTACAGTTGAATTTTTTGAAAACCAGTGTACTGTTATACCAATATGGAAGATAGCGAAATAGTGTTGTTCAGCATAACATCACTGATTTAGCTGAGTCATGAAAATTAAAAGCTAGTGGTGGTGGGGGGGCCATACATCAGTTAAACACAGTTAACTAAGATGGTACACTGCAGTGGACGCTTCTCCTTAACTGCCTCATTCTTTCTTCTGAGTAACCCTTGATTATTTGAAGGCAAAAGTTTAAATTCAATGTAGTGGAGCTATTTCCATGGAGTGGATTAAATTTCTAGTGATTAAATTGTGTTTGAGGCTTTGTGTCTGTACTTACACTCAACTCCAGCTTGGAATTTTTTTTGCATTTGTTTTCATTTTTTCACTTCTTACTATGCACCTGTTGTTGAATATTGATTCTTTTAGGTACTGCTAATGTTTTGGGAAACATAAGGAAAAAAATCACTTATTTATATAATAGTCTTCTGCAAGACAGCATAAGCAATCCTGTGAGAAACGCCAACAAAACTTGCCCCTTCTGAGGTAAAGGTATTATACTGGTATTTTGTGGTTTTTTGCAAAAGGATTATCACTGAATTGAATTACTTGCTCTAAAGCTGGGGATGAAAGGTGACAAAGCTATGTGAGCTACACTTCTCTTAAATGTGTTATAAAGAATGCAGTTTCTTAGTGTCTTAAGTTTTTCTGCTACAGCAGAAAAAGTGGAGATCAGAAGGCAAGAGAACAGGTTTTAGTGACCCATTTTTGTGCTATGCTTCAATTTTCAATTAACCTTTAAAAATTATGAAGTAAAATATGCAGAATACTTTACAAATATTACAGATTGATGTATTTAATTTGCTCATGCTTCTCGTCTGTATTCAGCAATAAAATTGATGTGCATGGCTTCCAATCCATTCCAGACAGACATTCCTCATTCTGTTGCTGATTTCATTCCTTGCTGAAAAATATCCCTTAAGTATTCCTGTTGCATCGTAGAAACTCGGTAATACTTTTGTAGCTATGGTAGCCCTGTCTTACCTTAGAAATTGAAACCTATGCGTTCTTAACATTAAATTGTCTGTAGTTTTCTTGCTTGCTAAGTGACTTAGTCTAGTCTGGTGTGTGGACTCTGCATAATGCCTGTGCACTAGCAGCTTAATCATAGAATTGTAGAATGGTTTGGTTTGGAAGGGAAATTAAAGAGAATCAAGTGCCACTCCGCCCACCCTGGGCAGGGATGCCTTTCACTGGACCAGCTTGCTCAAATCCTTACCCAGCCTGGCCTTCAACTTCTTTGAACACCTTCTTGGAGGTTCCCTTTAGGTATTCTTCTCTTCTCCAGGCTGAACAACCACAACTCTCTTAGCCTGTTGCCATAGGAAATGTGCTCTGGCCTTCTGATCTTTCTTGTGGCCCTCTTTGGAACCCGGTTCAACAGGTCCGTGTCCTTCTTGTGCAGAGGACCCCAGAGCTGGATGGATCTCAAGGTGGGGGAACATCTTGAAAAAGCGGTAACATTCTTTTTTTTTTTTCCTATTAAGTAAATGTTGGAAGGTGGTGAGATAACATCACAAAGTGTGTAAAATGACCCATTTGATTGAGAAAATATAGCATTACCATTTTATTTGTTCTACACGGCTGCTAAGGGTGCCCTTTGTGATCAGAGCTGGAGACAGCTATGCTGAAATCTGAATGTAGAGGCTGATAACAAATAACTTTTACCAGGAACAATCCTATGGAAGTCAGTGGAGATAATTGTGGAGGGGGGCTTTATACTGTGTGAGTATGACTAATGCAGTCCGACTTACTAATCTGAAAAACTTTTGGTGACAGGAGAGCAGACAAATCAATATGGAACCGAAGATTATTTGCAAGAAATTCAGTTATCATTGGAGATGAAGTAGCTAATGTAAATAGGTACTGTGAACATGACAGCTGTGGTAAGATATGATTGAATATTGGCTGAACTGTTGTTTATACATGGAATCATGTATTACAGCGATAGAAACCTCCTCACTGTAAACCCTGAATAAAGGTTTATGTGTGAAAGGAGACAACTGAGCACTGCACTTAATAAAATGTAGTAGTGACTATTTGCTTGCCTCAGCAGGCTGAGAATGGCTCTGCCACAGCACAGACATCACCTTACCTCAGATCTCGCCTCCCAAGGGAAGGGGTTACAAGCAAGGGACCAAACTGCAAGTCACAGGAGACACTTTGCTACTGGTGAGAGGGGCACAGAGTGTGCCATATTACTGTGGGTGCCATGCATGTATCTCAGAGGAGCTGGTGTGCATTGGAGCAGGGGTATCTGCAATTTCAGGCATTCAGCCAGCTCTATGTTTAAGCACATTTCCCGTTGGGCAATGGATATTCCCATGACTTCTTGTGGCAAGCATGAGCCAGCAACCAATAAGGGTGGTAGTGCGTTCTTGCCTGAGAAACATCAAGTGGTGAGAAATTTTGGAACGAAGTGTGTTTATGAAGGAAGTCCATTCTTGAGCCAAATCTGATACGCTGGGCATTTCCATGGTATGTCCTCACAGTAGTGGACAGGAAGAACTGCCATTGATTCTCCTGTGCATGAAGCAGGTATGTGAAATGCCAAGCAATTTGCAAAGGCGCATCTCCTTACTTTGCCACCCTGATATCAGCCAGGCTGTCATGGACACCTGTTCAGAGGTTCCATTTGTGTAGTGAGAACGATGTAATATTCTACTGGCTTTTACTGAACCATTTACACCATATAACTCGATGCTGTGTTAATTGTGGTGTTTTTCTTACCAGTGCAGAGGATGCAGTGCAATGAGTAGCTGCAGAGAGTCTCAAATGCAAGCACTCATGGGTGTTTTGGCTCACAGTTAGAACCTGTGGCCTCTTGCAAGCCTGGTTGCCTATACAGTGATTGTGTGTTGTAACTGCTGCTTCTGTTTCCAGAGCTAATTCACTCAATATCATCTAAGCTACTGCTACTTAACTGTACATTATGCCATGCAGGCATGCCATTGAGCTGATAAATGACTTTTAAAATTTTGTTTGGCTAACACTGAATCTCTGTTCTTTCAGTAATGGATACAGTATTCATCCTCGCGTGAAGAGGTGTCTTCTGACATCTCAGTGAAGTAACATATTTCCACCAAGCCATAATCATTCAATGAGAATCCATCTTCCTCAAGGTTAACATAAGACCTAAAAGACCTAAAAGGAAAATGTTGAAAGGTTTTATTAATTTTTTTGTCCTTTGTTTGTCATGAAGAGGATGAAAGACAGAAGTAAAATGCTTTGCTTTACTATTGTTCATGAAAGGTTATGCTTTTGATATTGCATGCATATCTTTGTCACTGTGCTTTGGCTTATGTCCGGTACCTTAACATGTCTGTAAATACGACTGCTATGGACATTCAAGAACTGTGTTTAAAATCTTTAATTAAAAAGGTTCCTTTTCCCTCCATAAATCATTTGTCTTCACTTCATTATTTTTTTTAAATTTATTTTTATTTTTTTAATTTTGGCAGCATCTAAGTTGATAAAATTCTTATCAAGAACAATAGGCTTAATATAGCAAATCCTGAACGGAATATTAACCGAATAAATGAGGCAGGAGAAACTGGAAAGCTGCAAAGAGCATAAGATGGCTATGGAGGGATCCCAAACCCCTTAGTATTGACACACCTTTGCCTTATGAAAGTGAGAGGTAATTGTATGCAGTGTACAGAGGTGACTAGCAAAGTCTTTGAACATATTCTCTCACTGATGTCTACTTTATACTGCACTGACCACACAGAAGTTAGTTCTTAATTTTCACGGATGTAACCGAGAGATTCAGAAGCAAGTTCTTGAGCTTGGTTTTTTTACCTCACCCTCTTCACAATATTGGCTAAAGAAAGTTTCCTCTCTGGCCACACAGGTATCTTTTTTCTTCAAACCCCATTCTCTGTGTGAGACAGTTCAGTGAGTGCAGTAGTAGCAGACTAAATCATTATGTGTGATGAACTAAGGAGAAAATACAGAATATTAATCCAAGAGCATGAAAGATTATCAATTAAGAATTCTCATTAGCTATATGTGGTGTTTTAATTGGCCTCTTTGACTGCATAGTCTCAGGTTATAATTGTTTATGGCACTGGCCCATTCCTCTGTGGATATTATCTTTTAATTAATTCCAGAAACTGATTTCATTCCTTTTATAGTCCTTTCTGTGCAGCAATTCTTTCTTGACTGTTTTTAGTGAAAGCAGCATACCTTGATTTTACTTAAAATTAGTCAGTAAATAAAGATTAATTTCAACAGTGACTACCGATAGAGGAAAATCCTGAAGGGTCCTGTCTTATCCCTTGAATTCTGTGTTGTGTGACCTTGTCTTAGGATGAGGCTTGTAAAGTGAAATCCTGTTCGTAAGAGGACTGTGAGGTTTAAAACTTTACTCTGTGTAGAACCAACATTTCTTCGGAAGTGTGTTATGTAAGTATATATTAATCAAATAAACAAAGGGAATATGGATTATTACATTTAAGATTCTACACCACAGAAAGCTTGATCTGCAGCTGAGTGAGAAGAATAACTTTCCTTATTAAAATCAATAGCCAATAAACTTCTGAATTTTCTATTCGATTTCAAAATGCATTTGGAAAATCACTGATTAGCAACTGCATATGGGCAGTTTTAGGGTGCTTAGATATTGTTCATGCTATAGTACTGTCACAGTCAAATTATCTTACTGTTACATTCAAAAAGAACAGATGAATCAACTTTACTCCTTTCTTGATTGGAGTCCAGTAGCTTCTAAGATATAAAGTAGTTTGCTGTAACTTTTTTTCCCCAATTTTTGTGTTATTTTTTACCTTGTTTATATTTCCATCCTTGTAGGAAGCAAATGTACCCAAATTTGTCACAAATTTTGTTCTCATTATTTGTAGTGTAAACCTGGTTGTTTGAAAGCTTACACGAATGAGAAACTATTCTTACAAGATTTCCAGCCAAGTTTTCCCAGTCTGAGAGGTTGCTACAGAAGTGTGGTGCTCAGTAAATTGGGGGCTGTGCAAATGGTTTCTCATGCTTCAGATGTGTGTGAGTTCACTTCTTTCCTTCGGAAACTAAGCTAACATCAAAACTCAGTTGTAGCCACCACTCTTGATTGTTACTTCCCTGTGCATGTGAAACTGAAATAAACTCTTGCATCAAAAGTTTACCAAAGATCATTTTGATTGTTCTTGTATCGTCACATGGCAAATACACACAGCCTTGTGATTATGAGAGGGTGCTAAATGTATATAGGGGATTCTCACATTTCAAATAAAGACACACAAAAGAATGCAGAAAATAGAAAGTTAGGGTAAATTATGCTTTTGGTCATGATGTTTTCTTTCCATGTCATATGTGACTAATAATTCACATCCGGAGACAGTTTCTGAAGTCGATAATAATGACAGAGACAGGGAAAATGCTACCTTTTTGAACAATCTGGAAGCATAGCTTTGCAGGTTTTTATACGGAAAGCTGACTGATCTGGGGAAAATGTGTAATGATGGAAATGTCACTTCCATCTCTTAAGTGGAGTCTTCTTGTTAGTACAAAGAGATGTTCCTAATTTGAATTCTCAGTGTATTATTTTGTGGATAATTTGGTAAAAAAGATTTTACTTCTGCAAACACTACGGAGTTAAGGTCTGGTGACCCAACAAGTCCATCACATGTTTGAGGTTTTGAAGACCTAATCTTAGGTTTTTGGTTTTTTTCCTTGACAATTTTGACTTCTTCCAATTCTCTTGCCCGGGATTGATTAAAACCTGTTTGCAGTAGAACATCACAATTGCTTCCTTTTAATTTCATGATAACCCTTTGCCTGTCTGTCATTCTTAGCACTAGGATGTTCATGGCTTCCCACAGCAGCTTGCCTGTGTGAAATGGTCTTTTGAAATTAGCTTGGCCATATCACTTAGATAATTATAAATTATTGAATTAGCTGCACTCTGGCTAAGAGTTGAGATCAACTGAGCATTTCTTATAATTGTATCCTTAAAAATGTTTCTTCCTACTTAGAAGTAATTAGCATCTGTATCAACTTTTATATTTTAGCAGAAATCCAGAAAAAAAATTACCATAATCTACCATTTTTGTTAATATCATTTGATGTTTTTGTACAGATCCTCAACAAAATTATGAAGTGTAAACTTTCAAAGTCATAGAACTTTACAAGGCTTTATGAGGCACTTGCTGAAAACAATGAGGCCCAGATCCTACAGTCAGTGTAAACTGAAGCCAGTAGCTCTCAACACCTTGACAGCTGGTTTGATCTGCTGAGGGTGTTGGGCTATTAGTTTTGGTAAAAGCAGAACAGGCACTCAAGTATGTAATTCCTCATTTGATTGTGTGAGTTGCAGTACTTGCTAAGAAAATAGATTAATTTTATGGAAAATTTTTGACAGCTATATTTGTGATAGATATTCCTCCATCTATCCATCTCTCAGTTTTTGTATAAGTTTTCTCTGGTCACTACTGACTAGAGAAAATGATCTTTGAGATTAGACTGTGGTAAAATTTCTTATTCACTTCTTAAGTGTACAAAGCAAATTGCAGCTAAAACTATCAGGAAAATCATTGACTGAAAAAGTTTTCAAAGCAGTAAAAAATATTTAAGTTTCATACACACACAGACACACAAACCCCTATGTATGTTCAAAGTCACATTTTGTATTCTAACGTTCAATGCATAATTCAAAACCTTTCAAAATAAAGTATCAAAATATTTTGTCAGAAAGGGTCAAAACAAAATGCTTCAGCATGTCAGAACTCTTCTCTCTGTTCTGTTTCACATTTCTGTTTCTGAATGTTGAGTAAAACCCAAATTAAAATAATTTCAGATAGATACCTCTTACTGACCTTGAACTGGTGACTTGGGATTTCAGTTTTGAGCTGTGTGAAGTAGGATTCCACGAGTGGTTCTTTGATGCCAGAAGTTGCAACTCAGAGTAATTCAAATCCTGATGTCCTGTTTGGAGGTAAAATTGGTATTGTTTTAGTAAGAATTCTATTTAAGTTCTTGATGTTGGCAGTTGATTGCAGTTTCTTTCCTCTGTTTGTGCAGAATCCAGGGCCAGGCCATGGTTTGTGTTGCTTTAATTTTTTTTTTTTTTTTTTTTTTGGGTATGAATTTTTTTAGTACTGCTTTTCATGTGCACACCAGTCTGTTTTGAGTAATATTTTATCAGTGTGTCCCACTATTATGTATTACATCAATAGATCATTGAAGTGACAGCTGGCTCTGGTGATGCATGATCTAATACATCATAAAAGCAATATTTCATTGGGATTATGGATTATGTAAGATTAATAGATAATATACCTCCCTTTTTATTAGCTGTAAACAGCACTGTTACTAAGGGCTACAAAGGCATTAGAATTAGAATTAAGTTAGATAGTATTTCTAGTTTTGTATTTCTAGTTTCACCTTCTATTTTCACTCTTGAACATAGAATGGAGCAATGCATATCAGAATAATTTTAACTGTAGCTGCAGTAAGTAAGGGAAAATCAAAGGAAGCCTGCTCTTTAGATAAAATGCAATACTTCCCAGTATTATTCAGTGCAAGGTTTGTCAAAATAGTCAGGTTCCCCTTGCAAAATGAGACTATTTCCACTTGCAGCCCAATTAAAACTGTGAGAAGTCAGAGGAAAGGAATGCATGGACTTTAGCAAGCTTGATGTCAGTCATAGAAGAGGAGAGCAGAGCAAGGTCTGAGAACTATAGTGAAAGGTCTCTAAGAAATAATTTCCAAATGTTCCTTAAATTTTGAAGACGCTGGGCACTTGATTGAATAACCAGATGGATTACTTTACTACTGCTAACTAATCCAGCTTAACATGAAAAAAAAAACCCAAATAAAATTAATGACAAAAGTCATTGAACTGAATCCCTTTGATTGCTGTGACCCTTTGTGTTGACTGTGCACAACCTTGTAGCTTTACACTTGTTTTAAATATTTGGCTTCTGTGGTGTGGAAGAAGACATCACCTTAAAAAATAGCAACTTAGGCTTAGAGGTACTTTTTTTTGCAAAATGCCCTAGAAACTAACTCTTTAAATCACAAAGAGCTGGGAAAATACTGTGTTTGGACTGTGGGATAAATTTATGGAAGCCTCCTAACTTAAGTAATTATGGATTTTTAGTGTCCATCAGCACACATCTGATGTTCCTGATTATTTTATTTAATTATTCACCCACAGAATTATTTTATATATAGAGGAAAATCATAGAATCATAGAATGTTTTGGTCTGGAAGGGACCTTAAAAATCATCTAACTCCAAACCCTTGCCATGCACAGGGATACCTTTAACTAGACCAAGCTTGCTCCAAAGTCTCATCCAGCCTGGCCTTGAACAACTCCAAGGATGAGACAGCCACAACGCATGCCAGTGTTTTACCATCCTCACAATGAAGAATTTCTTCCTAACATTGAATCTAAATTTGACTTCTTTCAGTTTAAAGCCGTTCCCCCTTGTCTTATCACTACGTGTCCTTGTTAAAAGTTCCTTTCTAGGTTTTCTGTAGGTCCCCTTTAAGTACTGGAAGGTGCTATAAGGTCTCCCTGGCACCTTCTCCTCTCCATGCTGAACAGCCCCAACTCTCAGCCTGTCTTCATAACAGAGGTGCTCCAGTCCTCTGATCATCTTCATGGCCCTTTTCTGGACTCACTTCAGCAGGTTCTCATCCATTGTATATTGGAGGCCCCTTAGCTGGATGCAGTGCTTCAGGTGGGGTCTCACAAGAGAGGAGTAAAGGGAGAAAATCATCTCCCTCAACCTGCTGGCCACAATTCTTTTGATACAACGCAGGATACAACTGGCTTTCTGGGTTGCAAGTGCATATTTGCCTGCTCAGCCGTTCGTACACCAGCACCTCCGAGTCCTTCACGATGGGGCTGCTGTTGATCCGTGCTCCGGCTGACCTGTGTTTGTGCTTGGAATTACCCCAGCCCAGGTGCAGGACCTTGCACTTGACCTGGTTAAACTTCATAAGGGTTTCACAGGCCCTGCTTTCAAAACCGTCACTCTTAGTGTTCAGCAGAGTTTCTGAGGGGGCTGTTGCCTGTGTCACCACCAAATATGTTAAAGAAATGTAAAATAGGATGCAATGCATTAGTGGGCCCAGATGTAATTCCAGGCCCCTGGGCAAACTGCATTGCATCATCCTTTCTGGATGCCTTTGCAAAATGCTAATGGAAATTCCAGGAACACAATGAACAGAAAAGCAGTTGCAATCTCTTTCAATTGTAGGAGGAATTTTTCCTTCCTTCTGGTTAGGTTAGGGAAATCACTAACCTAAGTTGGCACCAGTTGCTTGCATATTATTCTGTCTCCCTCCAGTAATCTTAACTATCATATGCCGTTGCTTAAAATCTGACAGTGCAGTTGCTACCTCCTCTGAAATAGTCTTGGGTAATGCTTGTAGAGCTTTGCTGCCTTGGTTAATGAAAGAAACAGCTTTCTGGCAATATACAACTCCCATCTTACACTGAGAAAGCATGCTAAGAAAGGATGTTGCAATATTTTTTTAATCATGAAAATATCTTCTTTCACCCCAAAAGCTTATCTGGAACTGTTGACTCATTCCGGTGAAACCTCACCTCTTTCTTAAAAACTCAAACCTTTGTTTCAATTTACTTTTTGTAAAATTTGGGGTAGATTAGTTCTGAAACTTCTGTTAGTTCTATTAGTTCTGAAACATCTATGTTTCACTGTCAAAGAGTTTTTAAAAGATCTCAAATATTTCCAAAAGTTAATGTGTTTTAAATTTAAACATTTTTAAGGGAAAGCAAACATTTTTATTTTTCTCAATGTCAGCCTGATTTTTTTCCTGTGATTTCTTGTTCAGCAGGCAGTAAATAATTTATTATTTTAATTTGTTTTATAATAGTTTTATATTATTTTATTATTATTTTTAAATGGCAAATCAATCCAGCAATTTAAAACTTAAGTTTAGAACATTTCAAATAGGAAATGTGCATGCATTTCTAACAGCAAGACTTATCACCCCCTGCAAAAAGTTTAGTTGGACTCATGGCAGATGTTCCTTGACTTCAAGTAACCCTGAATAGCTTTTTGAAACTGCCATTGTAATTCAGCCTGAATTTGGTGACTTGATGCTGAGGTTAGTGAGGTCAACTTCTGTGTCTTGCTGCAAGTGAAATTAGGTTGTTCCTGTACATTCATATAGCCTTAAAAATCCATAAAAGTACGCAGCCCATGATAGAAATGTAGAATTAGACTGGGCTTAGTTAAAGCACTTTCATTCTTAGGTTAAATCTATTCTCTCAAGTAAAAGCAATTAATAGAGCCTCCTTTTCTCTAAAGTCTGATAACAGGTATCAGACTAATCTCCAAACCAGTTCTCTTAGATGATCCCATTTTGCTTGCAATGTTACTTGGGCTTAGCTTTCAAAATTGAGTGACTCTTTCCCTGCTTTCCTCACACACACAGGTACCAGATGAAGAGAAGTGATTTATTTTTCATTTATATAGCCAAAATAGTTAAAGAAAAGGGCTGTTTATTCAATTCTAAAACCCAATGCATCAACCTTGTCCCACTTTAGCAATCAGAAAGACAAATCTGTGCTTTTAGCAGAGAGAGAGATAGAGAGAGAGAGAGAAAGCATGTGTGAGCTACCATGCAGAAGGGTGCTTTAATACACTTAAGAAATTAAGGTCACCCAACATACAGATGCAGAATGGTTTTCTTTTCTTTCTCCCTTTCCTCTACCCCTTCCTCCCTTTCTGCTTTGTTTCCCTTTGTCCTTCCTCCGTTTCTCTGTCCCTCCTGGCCTCCCCTGTTGCCCCCTTCCTCCCTCTCTGAAAGCCCTTTAGAACCTTTTGTTCCAAAAGCTCATATTGGCCCAACATGCATATTGACCCTTTCTTTGCCTTATTTCCTGTTTTAATTGAGTGTCAAAGGTCATGTATTGCTATTAGAGCAAGACATGAGGGGTCACGGACTCTGTGGCTTTCTATTAGAGCCATAAAACCAAAACCGAATGATAAGTTCACCTGCTCTAACCCCAATTTTTCCAAGATGTGATAGACAATGACCTTAATGTTTGACTGCTATTGACTATGTAAACTGCAGCCACCCTAATTCTGCTTACTAAACAATAAATGTGCTCTTTTTGACCAGGATGGGAAATAAAACAATAAAAGGTACACACAGAAGATTCAAACAAACAGACTAATCCAGGTGACATGAAATGATAAAAATAATGCCTTGGTAGGGAGGTCAGACCCTTTCTTTGACTGGTGTGCCCCTACAGTTATTTCCTCTGCCAATTTTCAATTACTTCTTTTTGGCAGAACATCCTATATCTATCTCCAAGTGTTGGGACACAAGCAGTAAATCTTAACTGCTAGAGAACTCCCTTCTATGCCACCTAAAAGTTTTGTGGATCTCGGGGGAGTGGGTTGCTTTATTTTTTTATGTGTGTATTGGCGAAAGTAGGAAAAGTGTTTATTTGTCTTAAGTAAATTTTTTATTAAATTAAGGAAAATTTCTGAAAACCTTCTTGGTCAAAGAGAAAAACAAATAAAATAAAAGCTATATAACACCAAAAGTGAGTATTTGGCATTACACTGTGGAAATACTTGTATCCATTTATCGTTGATATCTAAGTTGAGTTTTGTAACCAGATTCACATGGTGGTCAGATGAGCTGAG
>JAWMRA010000090.1:22389605-22400423 GCA_035584735.1 Pseudotriccus pelzelni | reverse complement strand
GAAGAGCTCTGTCATGTGAGCTTATGTAGCTGGAGAAGTTTTTATAAATCTCATGGCCAAGATAATGATCAAAGCATTTTAGTTGATGCATTTCTAATTGTCAAGATGCTTTTGTGTTTGTTTTTTGTATTTTTTCCCAAGACAATTTGGATTTGTGTTGGAACACATGTTTACACAGTGCTATCAGTACCATTGGTGTCAGATTAAATGGAAATAAAGAGAAAAAATCTTTGCCTTCCACTGGAAACCTGGTAGGGCATCATTAATTCATTCTAATGACAGGGAGATCAATTCCAGAATACTGATTTTACCAGTCCACAAGCAAGGGAACAAACACGGTTGAAAAATCAAGGATAATGTATCATTAAAGTTACGTTGTTGGTTTAGTTGACCAATGTAATTTGATTTAAATTATTTATGGTAGTATTGCATTTAGAAGTAGATTCATAAATGTTCTGTAGTATTCCTCATGTGATTCCTCATGCACAAATAGTAATAATATAGAGCCACTAATGCGTATAACGTTGCCTGTAGAACACTGTGGTATCCTGTGTAGAGTTCAAATTTTTGTTTTCTATATTTTACAATTTTCACACAACCTTTCTGCTATTCTTTAGCATTATTTTTCCTTTCTTTGTTTTGCCTACCTCAAAACTTGCAGTGAATTAATAAAAGCCTTCTAAGGACTCTTTACGAGTGAGGTTGAGTCGCTTTGGATCGTGCTTTCCATCTGCTTTTGCTGTTCCTAAGTCATTAAAGAGCCTTCGGCATCTTTACCTTTTTCCACCAGGTGCAATGACAGTAGCAACTAATAAATGAGAATTAAAAATCTGTCAAGTATAATGAATAATGTACAGAACTATGTGTGCACTAACAACAAATTTGCATATATACCAGATAACTGAACCGGGAGGTGCCAAGGTCAAAAAAAAACCAAAGCGAAGTAAAACAAAAGCCAAACAAGGTATTTATGTATAAGTAACTTAATAAAACTTTGAAAAGGAGGATTCCAATGACCAGTGAGAAACCATGTGCCAGTGCTAACAGGCAGGGGAAAGAGTTTTGTTCGAGGCAGCATATTCATTATGGAAGTTAATACTCATAAGAGCACTACCACACACCTTGAAAGCTTATAGTTCTTACTCCTTTTTAATCTTCTTGTTCCACTTAGAGTGAGCCAGAGATGTTTCTTTTTCCTTTGTGTATAATCTGGGGAGTCCTACATTTTGTTCATAATTGCTGTTTTAAAAGCATAGGAAGCATATTAATAACAGATTTTTTTTCTTCCTCTATTATAGTGAAAACCTAAACACTGTAACACTGTTTTTCTACATGAGAAATGGGGAGACAAAAATATTTCTAAAGTTTCTAGTTCCACTTATTTATGAACCATGGACTAGGACCATGAGCAGTGTAGATGCATTGCTGTAATTTATGATATGGCAGCTGGGGGCTGGAAGGTGTATTTGTGGCCTATTGGACGCCAAAATGTAATCATTTACAAAAGGAGGTCATTTATTTTTTTCCTGCAAGATTTTTGTATATGTAGTAGTCCTTTCTGGGAAATTAGTAACAGTGGGGTTCTTAGAGTTTAGTTAAATACAAATCTCTTGTACTAATCTAGGTGAGACTGACCAATAAGCAACTATGTTTTATGCAAATGATACTGTAGGTGGTTCCTTTCAGTGATATTTTCACATCTAAAAGTGCTGCTGATTGAGATCTGGGGAACAAAGATTACTTGGAAATCAGCAGGGAACATAGGGAGCACAATATTTGAAGGACTGACTAAATGGAAAAAAAAATTTGCTCATATATGCTTTAGACATCTAGGGAAATCAAACATAAATGGAAAATAATGAAAAGCAATAGTGGAAGACTGTACATTTAGCACTTAAAAATCTATGTTCTAATGCTAATGCACTTTAGGAGATTTTTTGCTTTCTTGGGGAAACAGAAAAGATGCTCTAGAGTGTTTTGATAAAAAGTTCTTATTTTGTAAAAATCAAAGCACAAGAATCTGGGGTCAAAGAATACTGTGTGGTGTAATGGATTTATTAAAAATGAAATCCAGACTAATCTGACTAATTTGTCGCCTTGATCTATATTATCAAAATTTCACAGGCGTTCTCTGCACCATACATAGCACTGAAATAACTCCAAAGTGCTTTTGAAGTTGCCTCAGAACAGAGGCAAAGTCACCTTTATTGCTAATCAACACACGTAAAACTTGGAAATAGTAAAGAAGGCAGCTAAATCAAAAAACTAGAGAAAAGGCAAAGAAAACAAAGAAAAGGAATCCAATTATTTTATATTTGTTTTGCTAAATGGTTTTTCTGTCAAGGACTATGGAAAAGAAACCCTTCCTTCCCCTGCTTTTTTAAATTGTTTGTCTCATAAGCCTGGGAGCAGACAGTACCATATCATGAGCTATAAATTGCTGATGAAATTTCTGCCAGCAACCTCCTCCTACAAATATCAAAGAAGAGCCTAGACTTTGTCTGCGTATGATTTAAAATGACGACAATTAAAAAAAACCCCAAACCTTTTCCAATTGTCTCATAGTAGGTAATTGTTCAGTTTCTTTCCCTGGAAACCGATTCTCCAGCTGAGGAAAATGTCTGCCCCACAAAATGCTTTGGCATTTGTTGTAAACTCGAAATCACAGCTGCAGACACAGTTCAAAGAGCAGGAGTGCTACAGCCCTCAGGCTTTCTCAGGTTGATGAACTTTTGGATTCTGCAATGTGCTCCAATCACTGCTCAAACACCCAAAGGGCACATGTGTTCCACAGCTCTCACTGAGGACTCTGATCACTGCAGGATCTCCTCTTTGGACAATTAATGTACATTAAGGCAAGGCAAAGTACACTGAGATGCCATGAAGGAGGTTGAAATACTTTACATACAAAGGTTGAAAACCTTTTATATAGGAATTAATGTATGCAAACATTTAGACACATGGGAATATAGCTGAGATCAAGATTTGTACAATTTGATTCAGAACACCGTAGCCAAGGGATGCTGCAATGAGTTTTGGTCATGCAGGTGGGCAGCCCAGGCTGGGCAGCAACCAGGTCTGGAGCCAGGACTGGCAGCTGGAAATCAATGTCTCCCCACACCATCTTTATCACCAGCACTGCTGGAAACCCTGTGGGAAAGACCTCCTCACTAAACCAGTCCAACACACAGCTTTCCTCTGCACTGAGGGCCTCGTTTGTTACCTCACTGTTCAGGCTCTGAAAGGGTTGACTGTTCTATTTTCGGGTGTCACTGAAAATGACCAAATGAGGGATGTGGGGTCTTGTGAAAGTGGTTCAGTGTTAAAGGTGGACAGTAAGGAACTAGTTTTCTTGTAAAAATGACTGATCATCAATATGCAGCTATGTAAGACATATCTTCTCTTCAGGAAAAATTAAATACAACTTTACATAAATAATTTAAACATTTTCAGAATTATTTCAGAGGCTGTTAGAGATAAGGGCATAAGAAAAAAAGATATCACAGATGCCCATCTATTCTTATATTAACACCAAAACCTTACTTTTCCAGTGGGTTTTTTGTTTCTTTTTTTTTTTTCCCCCCTGTGTGTATCTCAACCTTCAAGATATGCAGATATTTCCCAGCAAAATGCTAGAGGAACATAATTGGTGCAAAACTATCTCTACAGGGCATTCTTTACGGAAAGATTGTCTTACTTACCGACTCACTTATATCTTGCTCTTTCTACACATTTTCCCAAACATATTTCTTTTAGTCATACCACACTCCCACCAGAATTTCTTCATGCTGTAACTGGAGTGGCTGGTAGTCATGAAGATAAATCCAACCTATGGTTTTATCTGCCTCCTTCTAATTTGGGATTTCTGATGACCCTGAATTGTAGCTACATGGGTCATCTCACAGAAGTAAACAAAAGATATTTGTGGGTGTCACGGTGCCTACTAAAATGTGTGCTGGTCTATTATCAGTGACTAATTATGCATTTCTCAGAAATCTATAGCTTAACAGCTCTGCCTTATGCCTCCTATGGTGTGGATTAAAATTATCTACACTCGACATTGGAGGCAGGAAAGGCTGATTATCCTACAGCATCAGGTCTTGTATTAGCTGCAGCTTCAATGTAATTTTTCCCTGCTGGTCAGAAACAAGTACAGGTGAATACAGTGGGGCTTAAATAAATGCTATTGCAAATAAGTTATGCTATATGGAACATACAGGTTTCACATAGCTCTGTTTCAATGAAACACTGTTTCTGGCTATAACTCTGTGATTGAATGTGATGTCATAAGGACTAGCTTAGTGCCCAAAATCAGATGTTTGTGTAAATACTTTGCTGAACTGGGGAATGAGTGTCTCAGAGACATTCTGTGGAGCTTCTGAATATCAGAATAGCCCTAAATAAATCTACTTAGTTACAGAGACAATTTTAAATACTGTACAAGATGCTGTGTTAGACTTGACATTTTTATGTGTGCATTTTTGCTGAGATATAGTTGCTGTGGGAGGTGCAATTTAGAATTTTCCAACCCTTGCACATTCAAAAATCCCTGTCACAGTATTATACTAATATGTTTACAGTAATATTTCCTTATTTTATTTATCTAAGAGTTGTACTATGTGTACTTTATAGAGGGCTTTAAAAATTATCTAATTAATCCTAACCAAGTTGTCCAATTATTCAGGTTATTTTTATGGTGAGGGATGAATGTCATACTTAATGATCAGATGCCTAATTAAGTTGTTTAATTTAAGTTTTATTGATGTCCTTAATTCAATCTCTTCTGAATGAAAGTAAGAAACTAACAGTATTTGCTCACAGTAATACTTTTAAGAAAAATATTAAAGTAGTTAATTTCTTATCAGAATTTGGTTGAATTGTTAAGGAGTTACTTTCTGTCCTTCTACTCTGCGTTCTGAGGCAGTGGAGCTGTTCAGATTTAACAAAAACAAGTCTGCATCCGTCACATCTCAGAATAACTTTCAGGCATATGGCATACTGCATAAATAATTGATTCTGTCAAGGCTTATGTCAAGATACAACACAAACAGTTAAGGTACATTTGGCTTGAACTAACAGATGTACACAAAAAAATGTTATTACATAAATAGGTGCATTTTTTCATATCCTGTTGACATTGCCATTGACTTTCCTATGAGACAAATTGGATCAATCATGACATTAGACGCTTAACAACAACTTAAAACGTTTAAATTTTGTCATGAACAGACCTCTATCAAACAGTGGCTTAATGAGTAGAAGAGAACAGAATGATTGCCCTGCAGAAACGGAGATGATGACTGAGAGCCAGCAATAGCAGATCTTCTGGGAACTGACAGCAAGCTTAGTCTGGTGGGGTCACCAGTCTCCTTTTTTTGTGCCTGCTGTGGCACATGCTTGAGAGATGTTCCAAGCTTCCATGTAGCTCTGAGGTTTCACCATGTGCATGTTCCTTACTGAGGCAAAGCTGGGAAGGAACAAGGAAGAAGAAGCCAGTACAGAGAGGAGAAAACACTCAGGCCAGTAACTCCTGCAGAAATCCTCTCTCTGCTTGTTTGACTTGTGATCTGAACAGCGAGTCCACCATTATCTTCTCATTCTCTTCTCCTTTGATTTATTTTTTTGAAGGAGAAATGCCTGAGAATGGGGAGACCCTGCCACATTGGTACCCTTTTCACCTGCAAGTTCTGGTGTTCATGGCCTGGGAGCAAGCACTTATCTATGACTATCCACACAATGAAAGACAAGAGACTGCCCTTTGTCATAGCAATACAGAGTACTAATTTGGGCAAGCCTGGAAGGAAAAACCTGCCTTATTCTCACTGAAGGAATAGGTGCAAGCCTAGAAGTCTGGGTGTCTCACAGGCTGTTGAATTTTAAGCCATAAAAAATCAGACATAGAAATACATACTACTGATTAGAAAAGCTGTGGTAGACTTCAAATTATACTCACATCTAGCATAAGGAATGAATATTTTTCAATTTTATTTCTGTCTCATTATTTCTCCTTGCCTTTTCCCCAAAGAGAACATTTCAAAACACTCATAAAATATGTACAGTTAGAGAAAAAGCTTGTATTTTGGGGCAAAATGGCCTGCTCAATAGATTAGTGTCAGACTTTCAGCTACAGATTTTAAATTCCACATGCAGTGCATTGTGATTTAAGTATGACAAATAAATTTTATGTAAATAGGACTTTTTTGCATACAGCTGTTTCTATCATTTATCCTCCAAAACATGTTAATAGTATGTGTTGAAGTATAGCAGGTATACCAAGCAGCCTTTCTATATGGAACTGAAATTTTCACAGAATCACACGGAACATGCTGAGTTGGAGGGGACTCACAATGATCATCAACTCCAACCCTTAGCCCTGCACAGGACCATCCCCAAGAGTCACACTGTGCCTGAGAGTATCCTCCAAAAGTTTATTGAACTCTGTCAAGCTTGGTGCTGTGATCACTTCCCTGGGGAACCTATTCTGGTGCCCAAACACTCTCTGGGTGAAGAAGCCTCTCCTAATATCCAGACTAAACTTTTCCTGACAAAACTTCAGGCCATTATGTCAGGTCTGTCACTGGTCACCACAGAGTAGATCAGTGCCTGCCCCTCCTCTTCCCCTCACAAGGAAGCTGTAACTGCACTGAAATCTTCCCTGTCTCCTCCTCTCCAGGTTAAACAGACCAAGTGCCTTCGGCCACTCCTTATGCGGCTTCTCCTCAAGGTTCTTCACCATCTTTGTTGCTCTCCATTGAACCCTCTCTGATAGTTTAATATCTGTTTTATATTGCAATGCTCAAAACTGCCACAATATTGCAGGTGAGGCCACAGCAGGTCAGAGCAGAGCAGGACAACTCCCCCCCCTCAACCAGCTGGTGATGCTTTGCCTGTCATTTCCAGGGTTCTGCTTCTTGCCCTACTGAAAATTGGGATATTGTTCACCAGCTTCCAGTCAGATGGGACCTCTTAGGATTCCCAAGACCATTTAAAATCATTGAGAGGGCTTTTGTAATGACATCAGCCAGCTCTTTGAGGATTCTGAGATACACCCTATCAGGCCTGATGGATTTGAAGGGATCCAACTGAAACAGCAGATCCCACACAATTTTTGAGTCAACGGGTAGTTGACTGCAATTCTTGCAGTCACAGTTGTCCAGGTTAGGGCACTGAGACCCCCTTGGTCCATCATCTGTGTTGAAGACAGAGGCAAAGAAAGTGTTTAACACCTCTGCCTTGTCTCTGTCCCTGTTTCTGAGGTGACCACCCTCATCCTGTAACAGGCTGGTGGTATATCTTTACTACCTATTGACATTAACATGTTTGAAAAAACCTTTTATTGTCCCACATGTTTCTGACCAGTTTCAACTCAAGTTGAGCTTTGGCCACACCAATTTTCTACCTACAGTAGCAGGCAGCATCTCTGAGCTCTTCCCATGTCACTTGTCATTGATTCCATTAGACATACACCGTCCTTTTTCACCTTAATTCAAAGAGAAGATTTCTGTTCAGCCAAGCTGGCCTTCTGCCTTACCTGCTGAACTTCTGACGTTCAGGAATTGCTGCTCCTGTGCCCTTAGGAAATGATGTTTGAAAAGTGACCAGCGCTGATGGACCACAACACTTACAAAACCATTTTCCCAGGGGACTTTACTTGTTAATTCCCTGAGCAGCCTGAAGTCTGCTCTCCTCGTGTCCACAATTGAGGTTTTGCTGTCACTTTTCCTACTGTCTGCAGAGATTTAATCTCAATCACTCTGTGGTCACTGGGGCGAAGGGGTCACCAATCCCCACTTTGTTCACTAGATCCGCTCTGTTGACAAGCAGCAGATCAAGGAAGGCATCTTTTCATGTTGTCTGCCTTAGGACCTGTTCCATAAAATTGTCACCTAGGATTTTTAGGAATCTTCTGGCCCAGGTTGTACCAGCTGTGTGATGTTGCCAGTAAACTTCTGGTAGGTTGAAGTCCCCCATAAGGACAAGGGCAGCGACACATTCCACTGGACCAGGTTGTTCAGAGCTCAGTCCAACCCGGCCTTGAATGCCTCCAAGACTGGAGCATCCACAGCTTCTCTGGGCAACCTGTTCAGTGTCTCACCACCACCACAAGGAAGAATCCTCTCATAATGTCTATCAGATGTCAGGCTGGTTGAAATCTCCCACCAAGGCAAGTGCCTGTAAGGACAATGCTTCCTGTAGCTGGAGGAGTTCATGTCCAGAGAATGGGTATTATATAAACCAGTGTGTCAAATATCAGGAAATCACACAGCTGAGGAGCCTTCTGCCTTTTGAGAGTTATGGCATCACAGTGACATGGATTGGGCAGGGACCATGGAGGTTTGAACATTTCTGAGGATGGAGACTCTACAGCCTTTCTAAAGTCTGCCTCGATGCTCTATAACCACTGCAGCCCCTGAATTAGGTTGTGTATAACAGAAAAATCCCCCATCTCTGTCCTTTTCCTCATTCTCTTCAACTACTAATTCCCAGGCTGGACCAGCCCAGCGCCCTCCAGATCCTCTTGTACATCCTCTGCTCCAGCTCCCACTCCAGCCATTGTGGGGACAGCAGACTAGATCTCGTATATCAGACTTTATCTTGTGCCAGGATCCCAAACCTTGACCCTGAGCTTGACCCTTGACACTGGTACTGAGCAGTGGGTCAAGATAGGGTCATCCTGTTTGCTGCTGTGACTGAGCAAAGAGAGCCCACCACTGCCCTGCTTTGCTGCAAAGGATCCCTGCAGATGTTTTCTGACCACCAGAATTCCCAAGTCTTTTATGCAAGGAAGGGTCCTTTGGCAATGTTGTCAAAGCTTGTGTTGGCCCTTAACAATATTCTGTACATTGCACTTGCTCTCATGAACTTTTGATGCCTGATTTCCATCAGCCAATTTCTCAGCCTTTCTGAGGTCCTCCTAAATGGCAGGACTACCATCCAGACTACTGCTTCTCACGGCCCTTTCGTTCCCACCGCCAGTTTGCAAACTTGATGAAAATTCACTCTTTCCTACAATTTAGATTGTCTATAAGAATATTTTACAGTTTTGCCTCTAGCCCCTTGCTGGCTGTCATTAGCTACTAATTACCAGTAGCACTGATCACAAACCGTTGACCCCAGAAGTTCAGTGTATTTTCCACCCAATTTATGCAATCTGTTTATCCCATCAATTTGTCTACTTGGTTGCTTCCAGAAACCATGATGTCTTACTAAAGCCAAGATGTAGAGCATCCCTTGTCTACAGGACCAGCCGTCTCATCCCAAAAAGCAATCAGCTTGGTCAGGCAGAATTTGACCTTGATAGATCTGTACTGGCTGTTCCCAGTCAGCTTCTTGTCTTTCATGTGCCTGAAGGAAGCTAGTTTCAATTTTTATTGCTGAATTAATTCCCTGCTGACGAGGTCCTCTCAAAAGATGCAGCCAGAAGTTTGACAGATGGTTGTCCTCCAATTCATTTCCTTGCGTTTCAGCAGCTGGGTCCCACTGGGGAAAATTCATAACTGTCCTAAATAGTAATTATCCTTCAAATATACTTATAATATACTAAATTATTCTCAGCAGTTACAGTACACAACTCCAAGTAAGGCTTTACAGCAGTGGTAGATCAAAGAAGTTAGGAAACATAACCTAGTAGTCCATCCTGACTTTTATTTCTGAGAACAGGAGGTGTAAGATATCCAAATAACTCAGTAAAGGAAGCTATCCAAATAAATCAGTAAGATATTCATAGCCTAAGAAGAGATAAATTTCTGTATCCTAGGGCTAATAAATCTGATCTATTCTTGGGGTAGGAGACATGTATAGCAGGATTACATTACATCTAATGTTCACATGTAATGCTCTCTCAAGTCTTTCTCAAGGAATGTAGCCAGAAGCAATCAGCAGAAAAAGTGAGAATAATATATGCTGTACTGTATGTTCAGACAAAAATTTACCCACAAATCCAGTCATACAGGATTTCTGAAATGGTCCGGACAAGTCAATGTTATGACTCTTGTGGCACTGAATGAACAGGGCTCTTTGTCTGTAGCAGTCTTGCAGCAACAACATCCCTGAGCACTGCACTAACTTTATCCTCCTAAAGGAGAGATATAAAATGCAGATGCATTACCTGAACTAAAATAAGATATTTTAGTGGACATATGATTCTTCTGCTAAAATCAGTGTAGTTGATAAGAGCTTCCATTTATTCCTTTGTTCCTCCTTGCCCTTACCTACACTTACGGTGTGTCATAAGTTGCTAAGTGACCAGTGGAGCTGGGCTGCCAATGTGCACTGAAAATTCATAGCCAGTATGCTTTATTGTGGTGTTCTTAAAAATAAGATGTTGCAGGCCATAATAGAGTCTACTATTGGGGTTTTATCACTCTTTTCTATAGGACATCAAATGACCTTGAGTGTAGAACTTGGAATCCTGCTCACTGCTTTTTGTCTGTAGGGTTCTTTGGAAAGCCTTTTAGCAAGAGCAGGTGGGCAAAATATTTGGAGATAATGATTTTACTTAAATAATATGTGGGAACAGCAGTGCATTACTGACTTCATGATCAGGTCAGGCTCAAAGGCAGAAAAAGCCTTGCAATAAACCAATAATATATGTGAACAGTCATAGAATCACATAATGATAGAAGCTTTTTATAATATAAAAAGAGCTGGAGGAGTTATCTAGTCCTACTCCCTGTCTAAAGTAAGGGTATGAGAACAGGTTTCTCAGAAATGTGTCAGCTGGGATTCGAACATCTCTATGGATGGAGACACACATAGACTTTGAGTCACCTCCAACTGATCGTCCACCATCACGAAAAAAATGTTCTTAAACCAGAA
>JAWMRA010000090.1:22361016-22375264 GCA_035584735.1 Pseudotriccus pelzelni | reverse complement strand
AGGAAGAAGGAGGATTTTCCCTTTCTACATCATCACAGACTATTTTGACTCATGAATAAACCTAACATAATTGAACTGAGTTAACTTTAGCAACTGTAGTTCTCAGCAAAAAAAATAATCTCTGTCCTCCTTTTCTTCTTCCGGTCAAAGTGTCATATGACTGGTTTTGTGATGACATCATGAAAGTTCACATGATGACATAAACAAAGGTCTTATTTAGAGCTAAAAAGTCCTTTTAGTTTTCGTGTCATTCAGAAAGGGAACGAGGCTTATTCTGATAAACTGAATCTCCTGATGACCAGAATGTAGTGAATACATAGAGAAAAAAGAAATTTTCACAGAAAACATTCTCTGTTCATCACTTTGTAGAAATTTTTGCATTCTGCACTGGAAATCTGAAAAGTCCCAGTGCAGTAAAATGCAGTGTATTTGGTCTCCTCAACAGCACAATCCTGTGAAACTCCTGGAAGAAATTGAGTGATTTGTCATGGTTGGTAATGTTTAGTGAGCTTTTGCCACACCAGTTTGATTTCTTGATTCACTCGAAGGCTGCTTTCCTCCTCCATTTCTCTGGAGCATTGTAACGAGACACCTGTCAGTGTTGAAAACACCATAGGTTGCAAAAACATGCTCTTTGCCAAGCTAAGAACAAAACTTTGGCAAGGCTGTTTTTCTTTGGTAGCATTTTCCGTGTTAGGCAAGTTGGTCACAGGTCTGGCATCAATACTCCCATGTTGTCTTCATGAACATCCATAACTTTGTCAGAACTAGAATAATTACTGAAGTGACTCCATGTGGGAAACCAAGAATTGCAGCACTCTGTGGTCCAAAGATTCTCATTTGGGATCACACATGGGTACTATTTTCAATAGAAAAGGAAAGTTTCCTTCTTTAGTGCAGTCTCTAATGTAGCCAAGTATCAAATTCTGTCAAGCAATTGTGTAAGGCCTAAAGTAGGGTCTTGGAACTTGAGCATAATGAGGTACAGGCAGATGATCTCCATGCTTCAACCCTCTAAATCAAAGATGGGTTTGGCCAAAGCAGAGAGTTTTCATGTCAATCAACACTAACTGGCTTGCCCAATCCTTCTGCACAAGGCATAAGGCTTACAAATAAGTAGATAAGCTTTATTAAGTCCAAGAGTGGAAAAGGACAGTCAGCCACACTGGGAACTTGCATTATTATTATATAGGATATCTTCCTGAACTTTTGGAATAATAAATGATATCATGTGATATGAATCTGCAGGTGAAATAATAATCAATTCTCCAGGTTTATGTTGTATTTCCTGCAGGTTTAATTGCTATTTTTGGTAACAATATTGGAGCTGCTCTTTGCTAGCCATGGAGGTGCCATTGTTTAAAGGAAGCTTATCAGAAAGGAAAGGGGTGTGATAATTCATTGTTATCTTGCCTGCACATCTCTAGGTAAAAAGCAACCTGCTGCAAAGTCGGGTCATCTTTCCTCTAGTGACCCCTCAGGGCCCTGTAGGCTCCAGCATGGACAAATATTCAAGAATCCTTCATACTTCAAGGAACAGAGGGAGGCCAAAGTGTTTGCCTGAGGCAAGGCTATCACAGAGGCAGGGAAGTGGCTCTGATATTGTAATTGCTCCCAAATATCCTGTGTGAAATGTGGGTTTGTGGTTTGTTTGTGTTTTTTCCCTTACAAAATGTTGTGTTTAAGAACAAAATGGAGAGTGCAGTTACTTGTGCATTTAATGATTATAAGAAGAATAAAATATAACTAGTGGCTAATTAGGTACCTAATTTCTACATTGCCTCTGTAGTGATTCTACAATTAAAACAGAAGTCCTAATGCATTTAATACATTTTATGCTTAACCAGTATCTAGGCCAAAGAACTCTGAAGCTGAAGAACTCTGCAGGTGTACAGAAGCCTTTCGTTATAACCAGTAAAAGTGGTTAATTTGTGGCAATTTCAGGAAGATGGCAGGTAACATATGTAATCCATTATTTAGCAGAATAAATTGTCTCTTCGATTCACTACCTTTACAGTTTGTCCACCAGCTGCACTGCAAATGGTCTGTGCCTTCAATTTTTTTCCCTTTAAATGGTGCAATCATATTACGCATTCCTTGTCCATAGCTTTTCCCCCTTAAATCAGTCCCCGTTATTTGACACTTATGTACTAAAAATAAAATGAGCTGAGTCCCCAGTTAACATCTGATTATTAAAAATGATCTTTCATGTGCAGAATTACCAGGCCATTTGGCCTGATTTACTATACTAACATTCCCATTTTGGCCCTGGATAGGGAGCTCTGCTAGTAATGTTGCACCCTATGGTGAAATAGTATCTAATCAGTATTTATGAATAGGGTTTTGGAAGTCACTAAAGAGCAGAGCTTTCACAGTGGACCAGGGAAGAGGTTTTACCTTCTTAAAACACAAATATTGCTGAGCTCTGGGGATCTGTATGACATTTTATCATTGAAAAGCTTTCATTTTTAAATTGCAGTTAAAAATGTGTAATGCAATTCTGTCATTAATTTAACTGGAATGTACCTCCTCTCTCAGTCTTTGATGTTATTTGTTAGACTTAGTAATTAGTATGCAAATGAATTACTGCACTTAAAAAGAGGCTGAACAGTGAATACAGCAACTTGAAATTCTCTTAAATATGAAAATACCCACCACCTTTTTTTTTTTACCTTTTTGAACTCAAATGTTGTTTGGGGAAGATTCCATTTTGGGAAGAGAAAATAATTCTTTGGTGTTGAAAGACCTGCGGGGCTATTCCTACACAATAACAGGGTGCTGATTGCATAAGGTATGTGGTTTTCCTAAATCTGAGAACTGTTATTTCTGATGTCCAGGCTGTAATACCCTTTTTAGCTCTTTTTAGAAAACTGGCCTCAGGCAAAAGTCAGAGTTATGCAAGGGAGCTTCATGCTTAGATTGTTGTGTTACTGCTTACTCATCTAGCCCCATAAACTGAACTCATCCAGAAATTACTAGGATCATGTTGGATCTTGTTACTTTCTGTTCTCTTGATGTGGAGAGCAGGTTGTTCTCTTTTATTTACACAGCTATTGTATATATACTTAGAAATTATACACCTTCTTTTCATTCATCTGGTTATCTAAGCAAGTCCATTTTTAAATATTACTCAAGTTCCTATTTTCTAGATTTATGTATTTTCTAGACTTACTTCCTTCCTCAGGATGTTCTTCAGTGATTCTGTGCCCAAAATTTGTTGTACCAGCTTAAGTCTTCTAAATATATATCCCAATAGCTGAGGACATTGTAAAAGGTAAGTTATTTCCATTAGAAGCTGTATTACAGCTTTTGTGAATCAAATTGATTATTGGTTTTTTTTCATTATGTCAAATATTTTTTAATTGCTATTACATTTACGAGGCATCATAACTTTTAGATTCTTTTCTGCAAACATTTGTCTAGAGTCTTTTTATTCCATCTCTATTTGTATAGCAGGTTATTCTTGTTTAAGTGTGGAAACCCATGTTTATCCTATTTTAAAATGCATCCTGTGGTTGTTTTTTTTTCAGTTAGCATTTAAGAGGTTATTCTATTGACCGTTCTTAAAAGGTCTTTGTGAATTTTACCGAGGAATACTTGCACTGAAGGACAAAATCAGAATGTGTGCAGCTGATCAGCAAAGGTCTGCATCAAATCAAGCCTTGGTGCTAATGACTTCTGTGTCTCCCTTCTGCATGAGCTGCACTTCATCCTTGAATTTCCTTTGGGATTCTTATTATGTTGAGCAGTAGACTTGATGAGCATAGGCCATGAAAACAATTTCGTTGAGCTAAAAGCACAAACCTGGAGAATGTATACCATAATGAAAAATAGAAAAATGCATATAATCCATATTCTGATAGGAAGCAAGACACATTTTAACAGAAGAATAAAACAGTCAGCCTTGGCAAGCTAGGGAATTAGCCCCACTGATTTGTCACAAGTAATTCTCAAGGGAACTACAAGACTCCATGTGACTAAGTAGTTTTTACAGTAAGCTTGACTTTTAAATATATGGTTTATCTTTTGGAGTGTTCTTTTTAATTATGGGGAAATATTTTTTTTCTACTACTGAAAATAACTGAAAAGATCAGTGGGATATGTTCTAGTAAATAGTCTACTTAGGAGAATCAGCAACACCAGATCCAAGTCAAATGCTGACCTGCAAGAAAACTTGTGGGGACATTTGACTGTGTTTGTGTTCAAATCTTTTACTCTTTACACTGTAGCTTTATCTTTTCCTGGTAACATAGACCTCCACTAACAATAAATGTGAGTTAGTGGAGACTGTAAATTTCGTTGTTAAAAAGATGTTAATAGGAATTTAGGAATGACTCCATGCAGTCTGAATTATAAATTATTCATTTCAAGTTACCTCATTCTGTAAGACTTTTGCAAATCAGAATATCACTCTCTGCTCCAAATAATCTGGGAAACTGTTGTTATTTGTTTAGAGTAAAACACAGCCAAAAGGGCATAACTTGCCCTGAATCTGTCAGTACAACTTTTAGTTAGTAATGGAAATGGTATGAATGGGTCAAGGTGCAATATGGTACATGTGCAAATAAAATGTCTGTGAAAGTGAGCATAGAAGTTGATATACTTGAGCTTTTCCTTCTTCTGTATATATGAATATGTATGAACACATTTAAAACCCCATCTTTTTGCAACAAATCTTTTAAACTAGTTAGGAATGTAGTTGCCTATTGTCAAAAGTTCTGCTAATTGCTCTGCAAGTTAATGAAGTTTAATAAGAAAAAAAGGATGATATGTAGACCTTCCAAAAACATTATAAATAAATGAGACTAGAAGAGGTTTTCAAACATGACCACTAAGGATAATTCTTATATAAGGAATTCTGCTTCTTTTTCTGGCTAGGAAATAGCAAGACGTTGAAAACTGGGCACAGTGAGGAAAGAAAAAGGCCAAAATGTTGGAGGAAAAAAACACAGAAGATTTTGGGTTTAGATCAAGGAATTGTTAACAAGAATGAAGGATGGTCTTAAAACACTTTTTTTTTGTTTGTTTGTTTCAGTTTGAATTATGATCTTTCAAGTTTCTGCTCTCCAAGACAAAACTGTTAGCTCAGGCTGGGGCACTTCTGTAAAGTCAAAAGTGCTCACACAATCACAGTACATTAATATTACTCACCTGGATAACACAGCCTGTAACTAACTGCAGCTGATAGAGCAAATGAATAAAGATCACTTCTGTTAAAAGTAAGACACCTTTTTTCTCCTTTTTATTTTCTTTTCCTTGCTCTAAGAAGATAATCAGTGTATTATATTTTAATGCTGCAGTACAGAGACTTACTTTCAGGATTATTCATCATCTTAATATGCATTCGACTGGGGAAATTAATAGCAAGACAACAATGTGACTGAATTAAAAAAAACCCAACAGATTAATTCAGTATTCTCTGCCAAAATATCAGTGATCTCTTCACGGAACAACTTGTACAACAGTTTGTCTTCTATATTTGTTTTCTGAGTGACTTAGTACATCTCTTACAACACAAGATTGGAGAACCATCTATTACAAAATGCCACCTATGTGTTAGGCAGCAGTTTAGTATGGACCACTTCAGGCTTCAGAGACTGGAATGAGACCAAGTGGACTCATTTTTTAATGTTTTTATGAACTTTATGACTCCTACGTGATCATCAGTTCAGTTCTTGGTGAGAAATTGCTATCAGGCAACCAAGGAACATATCCATTACGATATCAATCCACTATAATGTTTAATCCACACAGCTCATTGCTACATTAACCAATCATATGAATTATGTGTTTTATTGAAATATTTTTCCTGTAGAATCAAAAAAACCAGTAAAGGTCACAGTTAGAGGAAATTCAGTGCTTAGTAAATGGGTGTGCCATAGTTTATATGGTACAGTCGTTGCTCTTGTATCATTTGGATGATTTTTTTTAGGCCAGGTGATTTCCAGTCAATGATATGTTGTATGTCCTTAAGAAAAGAACTCCTTCCTAAAGAAATTTATTGTTGAACTCTTTGGTAAAAAAAAAATTGATAACAATAGCAAGAATAATAGCTTAATTTTTTTCCTTGCCTTCATGAATTAAAAAACACACTGACATAATCAAGAAAAATCATATAAAGGTCATAAGAAAAATATTTTTTTTCTAGAAAAGATCATAGGATGCAAAGGGAATAGCACGCAACTGGGATTTTTCTCACTTCTTCTGCTGTGCTGGTTTTGAAGATTTTATGTGTCATTTGCTCAAAAGCTTTGATTCGTTTTGTTCTGTTTTTTCCTTGTATGTGGAACACATATGGAGAAAAATGTTCTTTCTCCTTCAGTGCTTCCTCTTATATATGTACAAATACATACACATACATATAAACAGAGCAAATCCTTCATCTTGTTCCTCCACTTTATTTCAAAATGTTATCAATGGTTGGTCTACATAGTTTTATTAATTTGATGTCATTCGAGCTGTCACAGAGTACTTCTGCAAACTTCTTCCAAAATGGTAAGTAGAAGCTTGTCAAATAAGAAGAGTAGTCTATTACAAAATTGTTGCCAAAGCTGTCCAAAGCATGAGACTTTTTTGTCTCCTCGAAGCCTCTGACATGGAGTGTTAACCTGCTTATACCATCTTTATGATGCCTAATCAGAAATTAGGTGCATCTCTCAGCAAGATGTTATGAGGATAAATGTCTGAAAAATTAATTTTTATTAAAACAAATGACACTTAATTTGAATTACTGTGGAAGTGCAAAATTAGAGTGAAATTATACGCATTTTGGACCCTTGTTTAAAGTGACAAATATTTTACCTTCAAAAGTACATAGAAATGTGCAGTCTCGTATTTAGGAGAAATATTGAGCTCTACTTAAAGTCACATTTTCTGAAAGTACTTTTTGAAGGGTAGTTTTAAAATACTTTTGTATAGTTTAACGACTGAAATATAGTTTTTATACCCACAGAAATAAATAAAAGGGGTCCTTTTTCATATGCTCGAACAGACCCTAATGTAGTGAAGATAGAAAATTATAAACCCTGAGAACCTTTAACCAAAACTCACTTCTCCTAAAACACTCCTCCACAGCATATCCTTTACTTGTCTTCTGACCGCATAGAAATAGTCAGCTTCGTTTTCTCTCCTTCCCTTTGAACCCAGGAACTCTCTTTCCTTCTAGTATGTAAGCAGACAGCTTGTCCTGTCTGAGCTCTCCCCAGGCTTTTTATTCACTAAGTGGGATTTTGTTTTGTCTCTTGCAATCTTTAGCAATATAAGCCACCATGCAGTGGAGGGGCCTGAGTGCTGGCCTGGGGAAGCTGTAGGACATGATGTCTGCAAAACAGACCAAGAAAAGCTGAGAGAGAAAGTTTGCGTGGAGAAAATAAGGGAACCAAAAGAAGAAAAAAAAGACACAGATAAAACCCGTGTAAATTAAAGCTGCCAAGAGGCCTATACTGTATGTACATGCAGAGTAAAATCTGATGCTGGAAACAAGGAGAATAAGTGTGAGAAAAAAAGCAAAACAAAAAAAACCTGTGATTAGACAGAGCAGATTGACACAACTGGTACCAATCAGATCCCAAGAATATTCTTGAAAGATCTTCAGTAAGTGATATACAGAAATACTAAAAAAAAAATCCAGGAACTGATTTGCTCAGATATTCTCTGTTTGGTGTTGATTTTGTGCCTTTTCTTTCTATACATGATGTAAATGACTGGAAATGCAAATTTGCGTGATTATAGTCTCTGCTCTCAAAATATGTTGGCAGAAGGTTTCCTGATAGTCATGAAAAGAAGTGTCAGCACTGATTTTTGCAGAGGTTGCATTGCTCTATAAGAAATTGCAGTGATGCCAAAAGCCACTTACTTCTGTTTTATATGGGCATGTAGAAATGGCTGCACACTGAATTCTGCTCTGTCTATTTTTGCTCAGGCTTGTGATATATTTGTGTTTTAGAACATCTGAGACTAGACCACAAAATTGCTTTGCAGAATATTTGCTTTAAATACTTGAATATTTCCCCTCTCCCTCACCCCTCCCCCTCCTCCCTGTTTCTCAAATATGTCAAGTATTCCCGTGGTTTTTTTCTGCCCCCATGAGCTATTTTCCCTCAGGGAGCTCCCAGTTTACTGAAGATTAAGAACTTGCTGCTTTTCACATTAAAATCAGTGCCAAATTTCTATTTCTTTTTTTCTGAGTGGGTGGTTTACTGGTTCTTTAGAATATTTATTTTTCTAAATACACAAACAATTGACCATTAGTTCAATGGCAAAAGAACAAAGTTCATAACTTAGCATTTAATTATCATTCTCTACTCTGCTCTGATGAGACTCCAACCAGTGTACTGCATTCAGCTCTGGGACGCCCAGCATGAAGGACAGGTGTGTGGGAGGATCATAAAGATGATCAGAGGGCTGGAGGACCTCTCCAGTGAAGACAGGCTGAGAGTTGGGGTGACAGAATTGTTTAGCCTGGAGAAGAGCAGGCTCTGGGGAGATCTCACTGTAGCCTTCCAGTACATGAAGGGGCGTACAAGAAAACTAGAAAGGAACTTTTGACAAGCGCATGTAGTGGTAACACATGTACTGGTAGCAGCTTTACACTGAAAGAGGGTAGGTAAATATAATAAGGGAATTCTTCCTTGTGATCGTGGTGAGAAACTGAACAGGTTGTTCAGAGAAGCTGTGGATGTCCCATCCCTGGAAGTGTTCAAGGCCAGTTCTAGCAGAAGGTATCCCTACCCACAGCTGGGGGGTGGGAACGAGATGATCTTAAAAGTCTCTGCCACCCCAAACCATTTTATGCTTCCTTTTAGGATTTTTAATGGGAAAGGATATACCTTTGCTAAAGTTGACTTCTTTCATGCAATGGCTAGAAAAGGGCATACAAACTAGTTCCAAAACAAGTGTAAGCTTTGTGGTTCAATGACAGCATAACACAAAACTCATTGATTGTGAAATACATAAAAAAAAAAGTTAACATGAATATAGGGAAAATCAACAAGGAAATTAAAAAGGTAGACAGGAACTTTGTTTTCACCTGTCCACACACTAAATTTCACTATGCACTTCCTGGTGACTTTGGTAGAGTCTGGGTTTTATTGCAGTGAGAGAGAACATTATTAGAAAAATCAGACTTGGAATGGCTGAGGCTTTTTTCCTGGTGTCTGATATATGGCTGAAAACATGGATTATAGCTGATTTGTGGAAGCTATTCACAGGAGGTGGCTTGAAACATCCCCGGAGAGTACATCAAATGCTTCTTGTTAGCATTCTAGTCTCTGGGCTCCTAGCATGAAAGAAAGAGTGAAGACTACATGAAAAGAGGTCGTTTGTCACATTTCATCCATATGTCAAGCAGGAATGACAGAACTGAGACTCTGGAGAGCTAAGACCAATTTCTAGATACAAAGTTACAAACTAAATTTAAGTACTTGATCTGCTCTGAAAAATACTAAAGCTTTCCAAAATTTTCCTGCTTTTATCCTAGATCAAGTACCTATAGTCTAGTCTTACTGACACTGTTGGCTGTTTGAATTGATAATATTTATTCCACATATTTAGAATCTTCACTTTCTCACTTCTCAGACTTTTCTGTCTCTTCTCTGCATGTTTATAATTCTTCTGCTCCTTAGTGACATTGTTAGCAATCTCATAGCTTCTTCTACAGGAGGTGTCTTCTTGCACTGTTCCCATACCGCTTCCGAACCTTTCAGACAACACCCCAGTAACTCATCTACTTCTTGCTGGAGGTCTTGCAAAATACTAGATTCTTTTCCCTCCTGTAATAATGGCCAACACTTAATTTTTCAGAGCAGGTTTTTTTTTCCCCTGAATTATCTAGATGATTGAAAAGATGGTGAGAAACTTAAGAAGATCACCAAAGTAAGCAAGATGAAAATCCAGTAGAGTTTAAGCTAAAGCTTGGTAATTTGTGAAATATGTTAGCTGATAAAGACTACTGTAATGGTTGGAAGTTGGACGTATTGATGCTGGATGTTCTTCATAGTCAGTCTATACATACATATGCCTATACACACATCTCTGCAGAAGTCTCAGCACAGACAGAGGTTAAATCTTTTCCTAAGGCTGAATTTATGCAAGAGTACGATGTAACATTTTTAGAGCATGTTTGTGCGTTGTCTTTTATCCAGAGGTTGAAAGCCTCCCTCTGTGTATTTGAAATGTGTTTTCCTCTTGTGTTCTGAGCATCCCAAGAGTAAGAAATTGCTGTGGCAAACTTGCCAAGACTTTATTCTGCCATCCTTCTCATTTTATAATGCCTTTTATGCAATTCTGGTCACTTCAATGGCAAACTTGCCTCTTAAAATTTCAAACATGGTTTTCTGTTTCCAACATGGTATTGCTTCTATTGTTTGTGTGTTTCTATTTCAAACATGGTATTTCTATTTCCTCAGTTATATGTGCTGATTTAGGTTTCCCGCTGTCTCTTTTCTGACATTAGTTGTGCTTAGTCCTCTTTTTCTTCCCATGGTCTATACACAGCACTTGAAGAAAGTCTTTTGAGTGGGTTTAGATATTACTGCAAAGAGCTTTCTATATACAGTGAAATCCTTATCTCCTAGGACTTGCATAGGTTATTGTCTACTAGCAAGTTCACAGTTTATTTACCCCAGAAGATATTTTGCTGTCTTCTTCCAAAAGACTGAACATTATGCAAAAATAAGAACCATGTTTCTTGGTAATAGCTAATATACAATCCTAATAATTTCAATTTTTATCTTAGAGGAATTGTTTCTAAAAATCTTGGCCATGATCATGTATTTACTCCTTTGAAAATATTTGTTCATGGTTTTGCAAATTCCATGTAGGCAGAATTTTGTCTGTAGAGGAGATTGTTAACGTAATGATTTAAAGTTCAAGTAATATTTTTGGGATCTGGAATTCAGAGAATGCATCAGATACTCATTATCAGTCTGTTTATAAGTGTCATTAACATGAGTCATAAGGGCATCATTTACTAGTTAATTCCATCCTGTTTAATTGCACCTGTGAACGAGGTAGCATGAGTGGGGGCACGGGGAGATATTTGTCCCTATTCAGTAGTAATGTTTATTCCCTTGTTTTCCTTTGTAAGTAATTGGCTTACATAAAAAATATGGAAAGCGACAGCGTTTGTCTGTCTCCGGTAATTCAAAGACTCTGGAGAGTTTTATATTGAATATTTTTGGTGTACAAGTGCCCAAAGAAAGTCCTACTAAATGTGAAAAAAAAGTTATTTTTAACATAATTTTCAGCTATAAAAAAAAATGGGAGATGAAAATTTTCATCAGTTGTAATGCATGTGTAAGATTTGTGTTTAACTCTTGAAATTGATAACTTGCCTACTAAATGATTTCAAGACCTTGAACAAATTCCATAAAACAAAGTGTTAGTAGCTATTACCAACTATGTGTTGTGTTCTGTAATTGTGTTTTAATAATGCTATAAATATTCACCAAGGTGAGTCACATTGAGTGTGCTTGATAATATATGCATTAGGTTTCACAATACCCAGTATAAGCACACCAAAATGAAGTAATTATTATAAAGCTTGCTAATTAACCTTCTCACTAAAGTCTTCATTTGCATTGTCTTTGAGTTACAACATTGAAAACAGATTTCTTCTTACCAAATTTGAAGGGCTGTGATGCTATCTGAAAAAAGGTAGATGAGAGAGTAAGAGACAGGCAGGAATTGATTCACAGACTTCATGGCAGGTTCTGTATCTGCCCTTTTCAATGCATATGCATATCTAAGGGAAATAGTATTTGTTTCTGTTTCAGTACTTTAGTACTAATGTCTAATTGTTTGGGGTTTTTTTTGCTTCCCCCTTGAAAGACCATGCCAGTATCAGCGTAAAAATTAGTCAGTTTCATTGTATTCAGGATTCCCACCAGAGACATACAGATGGAGACACTGCTGCTGAGTCCTTGACGCCATCAACTCTGGAAGGAGTACAATTTCTGTATCCTTGTTCAGCTTAAGAGCTATCTGATGCCCACATCTTGACTCTAAAATAGTGAAGGAAGACTTCTTCAGTTATTGCAGAGTCAGAAGCTGAATTGGGAAAGAGACAGTAGGGAGATAGCCAATAGTCAAGGTTACTGAAACCTGCAATGAGAAATTTAATTCCCTCCCCATCCCAAAATTAAATCAAACAAATTTTATGTGGCTCATTTTTTTAAATACCTGACAGGAGTCCTAAAATCTCATTTGCAGAAGTGCTGACTGTTTGCAGTTAAAGCTACCTTTTAAACGTTTTAAGTGGTACATGCTGTTGAATTATCTAAAAACCCACAAAGTTACAGATGTTTTGACTTGGACAGTAAGAGTTTATGAGTTTGTTTCACTTTTCTTACTAGACTTCAGTATCAAATTTTAGAGATTCTTCTTGTTGTCTCGCAGAAATGAAACATAAATATGGGATGCTTACATGCAGTAACAGAATCTCATTATTTCATATATGCAGTATGAGGTGATAGAATAGGGTTTTAGTACTGAACCCTATGGAAAGCACAGACAAAACAATAAGAAAAAAATAAGTACTGAATCAGTATTTACGTAAATGCATACCAACATGTCAGTGAATTAAAAGGTTCATTGAAAAATAAAATTAAAAAAATGTAATCCTCGACATGAAAACTGTGTTGAAACTGAAGTGTGTATGTCCACTGGTGTGAACCAAGGATGCAGAGTCAATTTTAATTCTAGATTTTAGTATCCTGGGGTGTTTGTCACTAGAAACTTTTAACTATTTCACTGATGTTGAATATAGATTTTCCTGTTGGATGGCTGGCTTGTGAATAGAATAATTCTCTCTGCAAAGGTAATAAATGGTATTCTGCTAAAGGGTTACTCGTAACAATACCTGCTATGTGTTCACTTTTCTTCCATTAAATATCTTCATGGGAAGTAGTGGAGACTTTGTTATATATTGACAGCGCTGGTAATAAGAAGCTGGTTGATTCCAGCTGGCTAAATTAATCTCATATGAAAAGAGATTTTACCCCACATAAATCAGAAAGTATTATGTTCAGAGAAGTATTCAGCCTTTGACTGAGAGGTGTTTTGTTTCTCTATGTCTTCTTTTCTCTCTTAGGGACCAGCAATTAATGTTTCCACTGAATTTTTGTAGGATTGCGATGTAGTCTGCAGGAGAATGCTGGAGCAGATCATGCCAAACAATAGCTTTCTGTGCCAATAAAAGAACAAGAAGGCTCTGTAAGGTTGAAACCAAGGCTGATAAGACACACACTGTTTCCTAAGGTTTATAATTTTCAAATAGCGTTTGAAGTATGTGAATTCCACATTCATTTTGATATTGTTAATGTCTATCTTAGTGCTTAGCATGTTTTGATTTACTTCAATAATAATAAAGCTATACTTGCTTCAACCTTAATTCTGGCTCTGTGTGTTTTTCTTGTGTGTGTGGTAGAATGGTGACTGCATAGCTGTATAAATTACATAAGATACTCTTGGGGAATATTGTTTGTCTTTTTCACTTCTAACTCTCTTTTTAACCACAATAACAGGGGAAAAAAAAAAAGAAAAAAATAAGAAAAAGAAAAGTCAAAAAGACCCTGCTGTAAAAATTGCTGTAAAATAAAAAGAAAGATTATGTTTAACTTTTCCCGCAAGAGCCTTCAGAGGAGATGTTCTTTAATTCAGTCCTTAACTCACCCAGTTGTGCATGAATATTCTAAGACTTTATACATTAGTAATACGCAAGATAACGCTATCATCTAAAAGCTTTGCAGTACCATGGGTATAGTGGCACGAGATGAGCTATTTCTATCCTTACCTTTGTCTTTCAGGTAGCCAGCTGAACAGTTCAACACAGATTTTCTTTCCTTCTGTTGCTGAAAAATAGTTGGCAGAAGAAGCACATGTTCAATACACCAAGCTGTTTTCACTGCTTTCACCTCCATAGAGCTGCATGAAACATGATCATTTTGCCCACTGTACTCAAGGACATCATGTTGTGTTACGTGCAGAAAAACAGAAATGAATACATATAATATTTTTTGCAAAGCAGGTAGCATTTCAGAGGTATAGTTTGCTCTTGACACACATATATGTCATAAAATATTAAAGGAAATCCTGCTGAATGGTGCTACTGCACATGCAGTTAGTGACATGGGAAAGCTGGTTACAGTACATAATTTTCAAATCAAAGGCAAATAGAGTAATTTCCAAAACAACTCATAGCAGTTGCAATTGGAAACTCTGAACTTATTCTTATTACTCTAGTTATTGT
>JAWMRA010000090.1:22345574-22360916 GCA_035584735.1 Pseudotriccus pelzelni | reverse complement strand
TTATTGTGTTTTTCTATTCACAGGATGACAGAATATTCTGAGTTGGAAGGGACCTACAAGGATCTTCCAGTCCAGCTCTTCAGTGAATGGCTCTTCCAGGGATTGAACCCACAACCTTGGCATTTTTTGTACCAGACTCTAACCAACTGCGATCATTCCAAGGGAAGATGTTGATGCTTCCTCTTGTTCTGGACATGGGCACATCATAAGTATAGTTACCTCCTGCCCCAGCAAGCAGTAGCAAAAGGAGTAAAGAAATGGACAGCTAGGAAACTCACTGTATTAACAAATCTACCATGAGGGGGTAATAAGCAGCTACAACATCACAAGGGAACTACTACCATTCTTTCAAAGCCCTGTACTGTGTAGATGCATGTATTTTTATGATAATACTATTTTTATGCAATTATGAATTAAAAGAATAAGCTCCAGAGATTCTGAAAATATGCTTGCATGGCATAAGGGTAGCAAGGGAAGGAAGGCAAGAAAATAGTTTGCTCTGTGAAAAGATTTTTGTTTACATCCCTCATTAAGAAAAAAATCTTAGGTGACTGATTGTGCTGGTTTGACTAAGGTGGAGTTACTTTTCTTCATTATCTGGTATGCAGCTGTGTTTGGGATTTGTGCTGGAAACAGAGCTCATAACACATGAATGGTTTTGTTACAGCTGAGCAGTGTTCACACAGAGATCACAGCGTTTGCTGCTTCTCATCCCATCCCACCAGGACAAAGGCTGGGGGTGCTCAAGGAATTGGGAGGGAACTCAACCAGGACAGCTTACTCCAGCTGCCTGAAGGAGTATCCCATAGCATATGGCATTACTTTCAGCATATAAACCAGGGAAAAATCTGGCTATGAGCCACTGCTCAGGACCTGATGGGACATCGGCTGGTTGGTCATGAAAAATTGGTTTTAATTTGCATGACTTTTCTTTCTTGGATTTTATTTCTCTCTCTCTCTTTTTTTAATTTTATTTTTGTTTCCCCATTTTCATTAAAATTTTATTATTATTTTATTTATTTCAATTATTGAACTATTCTCATTTCAACCCACAAATTTTCTCACTTTCACCCTTCCAATTCTCTTACCCCTGTGCTGATAAATTGGGAGTAAGTAAACATTCAGGATTCTTAGTTATCAATAGCAAGCATTTAGCATTCAGGTAGTGTTCCTGGTTAGGGTTTCTTTTTTTTCATTCTCAGAAAAAGTCAGAACAATAACTCATTAATAAGACAGAGTGTAATAACTCTTTATTCATTAGCCTTATGGAAGTTTGAAAGCATTGTATCCCAAAAGTATTCCCAAGGTGAAGGGATGTAAAAGGATGGTGAGTGTGGAGAAGATTGAAATCACAATTTGGTTTTTATAAATGATACTTCAATCAGATAAGGAGAATGACTAGGTTTCTGAAACTGATTTTTTTTTTATAAAGGGCAGAAGTAGTGCTGAAGAAAGAAGTTTCAAAAAGCTATGTGGCTCAACTGAAATATATATTTTTGAGTTCGATGAAGGCATTTACCCAGCTTCTTAAGTAATTATTTGGTTTACATTGTTCTCACCTCTTTGCCCCAGCCTCCTTTTCTATTCCAGTGCAGATGCTCCTGCTGAGTACGAAGCCGTAATGGATCTCTATATCATACAGAGTTTGGAGGACTTACTCATTTTTCTTGCAAAAGTTAAATAAAGTACGAAACTTTCAGCCCATCAATCCCTTAGCAAACTGTCCAAGGTGACATTTCATTAGCTCATTTTGTCAGTGGATAGATTGTACAGCATGCTCCGAAGAGATGTGGAAAACATCCAGTCTTTTTTCATTAGATCCATCCAAAGCTGAACCACTGGAGATTACATACAAAAAGCACATGAGACAGAAAAAAGCGCTATTCTGTCTATAAACTGCATTAATCATTCATTCCCTTCTGAGTGCTTTGAGTCACTGCCCTTTCCCTGGTTAGGCCCAAAACTGGCAATTTAATTTTGAGCTGCATGACAGATACATTTCAAGGAAAATCACAGACATAATGACTTCTGCCAAGCTTGATAAAGTCCTCATTCATCAATTAAGGAGCTTCCAGTAAGGTAAGATGGATAGAGCAAAATGGGACCAATCACACAATCATATGAACAGGGTTGGTGTTGCCAAGGCTTTTCCCCTCTCTCTTTCATGCATGCCCTAGCACATATTCCCCAAAATGAACACACATGCACATGCACACCCCCTCACACATGTTGCTCTTCTTGATTCTGGGAATAGAAATAATTAGTGGGCTTTGATTCACTAGTACAAACTAACTACCTAAGGGATTGGGACTGCTTTGCTGCTGGCAAGTGTCAAAGGGCTGACCAAAGATAATAAATAACTGCAGTGTCAAAATAATTTTTTTAGTGAAATTTTCCCAGTCTGTGCTGAAAATGAGTGTTCAAATAAAAATGATTTATGTAAAGAAATAGCAGTGCAGCAAAATCAAATGATTTGCTGGAAAACATGCTACATAAACAAGCTCTGACAATACAAAGGAGAGACAATGTGATAGTTTAAGGACCAATTAAAATTAGTGATAAACCAATTAAAAGGGCACTGTCAGGTTAAAACTGTGGGTCTGATAACACTATATCAGTCAGTAGATGTTTTTAGATATTGAAGGGTCATTTTGTAGTTCAAGGCTTGGCTAAATACAAAGGCATCACTGCTGAATGGTTCCTAATCAGACATCACTGATAAACTTTGTTTTCAGATGTAGCCTAAGATAAGAACACTGAAGATATCAGAGGATAAGACAGCCATACCCTAGAGTAATCATAAAAGATATACCCCTGTGCATCTTTATGCATAAATGAGTCATTAAAGACACTTTTGGAAAAGATTTCACCCCAAATTCTTCTATTGGATAGTGAGAGCTCAAGCATTGCTGGAAGCTCTACAATATTTAAAGCAGCAAAGAATTATTGATTTGACTTGACACTTTTAATGAAACCAGGAAGAAATGATTCATAAACTTTATGTCACTGATTGCTTCCCCTCTTTTGACTTTGCTCCCTTTCTACCTTTCCAGCATTATAACCTGTCCATCTCTATCATTTCCCACCACTAAGAATGTTGTTTCTTTTATTCTCTAAAAGGAAGGAGAGCATATTCGCAAGTCTAACATATTTTTCTTTCCAGTGGCTCATTTCTGGCAAAATGTTTAGGCTGTTTAAAAGAGAAATGGTTAGATCCTACTGGCCTTCAATGAAAATCATGAAATACTTCAGTCTAAGCTAGACTCAGAACAGATTTCTTCTTGGACACCTGGCTTCCTGACTTTTTGGTGTACTTGATTACACCTCCAATGAAGGCTTTTTCTGGCTTTTGGAGTAAACAAAGCCATAACTCTTCATATTCTCATTTTCTGTCTGTAATTAGAGTGCCACTGAAGGAACAACAGATCGTAAAGATCATAAACTGGAATAGTCTTATAACTTGAAGGTTCAAATGAAGAGTGATCGAAGAGCTCAAGAAACACAATAATAGAGAATTCCCTCATATCCTAAATATGAGGGGTGCTAACATCCTCCTCATTAAATTTTTGTATTTAAAAGTCCTGAAGTCTTTCTTTGCAGAGAAATTTTCACTTTGGTGCAAACTTGGTCATTATTTTATGTACTATTTTACATAATATCTGAAGTACCCAATACTAACAAGTGTTTTCTACTAGCCAGACATTACTCCCTCAGTCTCATTTGATGATGACACACACGCTCTTTTTTGACATCACAGTCTGCTGGTTTGTAACTTAGGCTTTCATAAATACGCATGACAATTAATTTAAAAAAATTATCTGTGAAGCCACAAATGTATTTTCTATATGCTGATTAATTAGCCAGCTTGTTTTGAAAGTTCCACCTGAAAGTGAAAATATTGATCATGCTACAAAGGGCAGAACCTTTTGTAAGTGAAGACAGCAGACAGGTGACAGGAGAGTTAAATGGATTTTTACAGTGAAAGATTCCATCTTTCCTCAGAATTGTAACCATTTTTATAGTTATACATGTGCTGAATTTTTAAAGAAAAATTGCAGATTTTTTCATGCATTATTTATAGGTGACATTTCAAGACTCTTGTTGAAACACTGAGAATACCTTGGCTTTCATGCTGCAGTCAGTGGGAAGACTTCTGCCTCCCTGGTCTTTTTATAAAGGTCCAGCTGTGCTCCTGTGGCACGAGGAGTGACAGTGGAGAGGCCGGACTGACCCAGCGTGGTGTTGGGTCTGGTGGGCTCGGGCTGTGCAGCGGCCGCGCTTTGTGTGGCTCCCGAGCTGGGAATACCTGAGAGCTCAGAGGTGGCTGGTCATGCCAGGAGGGCCCAGAGGGGCCAGGGTGACCTTGGTCTGATGTGAAAGGCGACTGTGACTGCAGGCTCTGCTGAGGCAAGGCATTCCCCTGGAAGAGGCTCCAAGAGGCCATGGTGCTCCAGGGAGAAAAAAGCAGGTACCAAAATAGAGTTCTGGCACTCACCTGCCTTTATCTCCTGCCTCCTGGTTTGTAGGATGCTTCACTTCAGGGACCCACTTTTACAGCAGGTCTTCCCTGATCCAGCTCAGAGAGGGGGCAGTTCCTCCGACTCTGAATTACATGGTGTGAAAAAAATCAGTAAAAATCTTTTGCTTTTAACTAAAAGTACAACACATGCCTATTTAGTTTCTGAGCTCTCATTTATTTCTGCTTTTACAGCCAGCTAAAGTTGGGACACCTAAGCCAGTGGTCTTGGCTGATAATTTGTTAACTAACATTGGTGTTTTAAGACATAAGACCAAATCAAAAATACAGGTTAACTGAGAAAATATGTTCTACACGAAAAAAAAATAAAAGGCAGCTCTTTCTTTCCTCCTAGGAAAGTCAGATTTGACATTTGGAATAATATATGAGTTGCAAACAGATATTATTAAAAATTAATCTCTCTATTAAAATGCCTTTGTGACTAAGAGGAAGAAGGCCTTCCATATAGTGCTATAAATCTTACTGCTAGCACTAAACTCTTCCAATGATGGGTTAAACTAACAAAAGATGCCAAAATTTATGTGCAAAAAAGACGAATGTGATCTTTTAAAAAAATTCCATCTTTGTTATGAAGCTAAATAAGAAATCTCCAAGGGTTACAAATGAACAAGTAGGAGAAAATAATCTACCACTCTACTAAGTATCCTGATACTAGGTAGTTGCAGATGATCAGCTTCTGCTGACTCAGAAAAGAAAGAAATTAAAACAAAATGTAACTATTTGGAGCTCCTTACTATCAAGATACTCAACAGTGATGTAGTTCATTTGCATCTTCCTTTAAATTCCTAAGGGGATTCCTTTTTAATTTTGCTTTTAATTTCCCCCTTTGTTTGCTGTTATTACAACAGGTGCTGATTCAGTTCTGTTGCTTTAAATAAACAAGTATATGCCTATAATTCAGAAAACTTTAAGTAAACTTTGAACACAAGGTCTTTATTTTGATCTTGTCTATAATGACTGGAAGCAGAAATGTTTCTGCTAGTATTTTAGCTACTAAAATGTTAATATTTTAAAGGAAATAAGAATTTAGAAGATGACAGCTTTTTTTTCATATTTCAGTGAGATGTCTACACACCTCATTACAATGGGGTTCTGTGAGGTGAAGTCTGTTTCTGCAATTTGTGAAACAAATTATTAATTATTTCAGTTTTCAGTTTTCAATTGCCCTTCTATTTGAAATCCTGTTGTTTAGCATTCTGTTTTTATAAGCAATAGGTAATGAAGTTTAGGTAGATCACTGCTTTGTGAGATCCTTGAAAATATTTATATCAACCATTTTCTCTGGTGTAAAAGTGTTACTTGTTAGGAGTGATCTCTAACTCACAGGCTCTGGGGAACACATTTAAATATTTAGCCCAAAGTTCAGTCATGTTTTTTTTCTGGTGAAAAAGGTTTCTTTGTTACCTGTGCTTTTGAAACAAGTTTTTGATCCATCACAATCCCAAGAACAGGAATATATTTCTGTATAAAATCACAGTCCTTAAGGAAGGTTTTGTCTTTGAAGGACAGTTCAGAAAGAAATAACTTCATTGCTAGCACTGTGTGAAAAGTAGCCAGATGATAAAAAAAAATGCCTAAAGAAGTATTTGAGAATTAAGAGGTCCGTCCCACTGAAAATCACTGAAATTAGTTGCTAACTGTAGTAACACTTCAAAAAGGCTAGTATTGCATGCAGAATGCTAAAACTATTTATTTTTGGTTATCTCTCTATCTCTCTAAGCAGCAATTTTTTTAACTTTTTTTTTTCAAGAGACAGTTTGTGAAATGCTGGAGTAATAAATTACTGTTTAGGGCTTTATTCATCTCAAAAAGAAAACAGCAACCCATTAAGTGATTGGAATATTGATGAGGAGGAGATTATTGAAAGACATGCCTTGGAGAAAGGAGAGTTTGTATAAAAAGTCACTATATAATACACTGAAATATTATGGGGAAAAGGTGTAATGTAACTGGGACCTAAATGAGAAGCTAAGCATCACTGAATCCATCAATGACAGGGCTAGGGTCAATTCACTCAAAACCCTAAAGTAATTGGAAATTCATCCTAAAGAAATTGCTTACTGATATGTGTAGATTCAATCAAAACTCAGTAATGACCCAGAAATACTAGTGCCCTTTACCTATTTTTGTAAAATAGTGTCATCAGCTTTACAGTACATATGAAACACAAGTTTTAGTATGTGAAGAGACTCCTAAAGAAGGTGAATATTCTTTTGTCAAATGGCAATGAACCTTCTGTTTTCTTCTGGATCACTGCTTCAGGCAACAGACATGGCTGACCTTGTACTTAGAGCAGCCACTGGATTATATCCATCTAAGGTTTTAGCTACATAACCCGATTTCCTTCTTCAACAATGTGACTTGCTGAGTGGATGAGAGGAAGGCTGTGGATTTTCTTTACCTAGATTTTTTATTAATAAAGCCTTTGACACTGTTTCCTACAACATTTTCCTGGAGAAACTGGCAGTCCACGGCTTGGACAGGTCCACTTTTCACTGGGTAAAAAACTGGCTGAATGGCTGGGCCCAGAGAGTGCTGGGGACTTGTGCTGCATCCAGCTTGTGGCCAGACACTAGTGGGGTTCCCCACTGGGCTCAATACTGGGGACAGTCCTGTGTGATACTTTTATCAGTGACCTGCATGAAGGGACTGGATGTAGCTGCATCAGTTTGCAGAGGACATCAGGTTGGATGGGAGTGTGGACCTGCTGGAGGGTAGGAAAACTCTGCAGAGGGACCTGGACAGGCTGGATCAATGGGCCAAGGCCAACAGTATGGTCAAGTGCCAGGTCCTGGCCTTGTGCCACGACAACCTCAAGCAGCACTACGGGTTGGGGGAAGAGTGGCTGGAAAGCTGCCCAGCAGAAAAGGACCTGGGGGTGCCAGTCGACAGTGGCTGAACATGAGCCAGCAGTGTGCCCAGGTGGCCAAGAAGGCCAATGGCATCTTGGCTTTATCAAGAATAGTGTGGCTAGGGGGACCAGGACAGTGACTATCCCCCTGTACTTGGCATTGGTGGGGTGTACCTGGAGTCCTGTGTCCAGTTCTAGGCTCCTCAATTCAGGAAGGACATTCAGGTGTTGTAGTATGTCCAGAGAAGAACAACAAAGCTGGGTAAGGTTCTGGGGAACAAATCTCATGAGGAGCAGCCAAAGGAGCTGGGGTTGTTTGGTCTGGAGAAAAGGAGGCTCAGGGAAGACTTTGTCGCTCTCCCAGGCTACCTGAAAGGAGGCTGTACCCAAGTGTGGGTTCATTTCTTCTCCCAGGCAACTACTGACAGAAGGAGAGGACATAGCTTCAATCTGTACCAAGGGAGGTTAAAGTTGGACATCAGGAAGAATTTCTTCATAGAAAGGATTGTCAGGCATTGGAATGGGCTGGCCATTGAGGTGATGGAGTCACCATCCCTGGAGGTAGTCAGGAATGACTGGACATTGAACTGAGTGCTATGGTCTAGTTGACAGCGTGGTCAAATGTTGGACTTTATAATCTCAGAGGTCTTTTCCAGCCTAAATGATTATGTGATTCTCCAATTCTGTGACTAACAAATCCCAGCTGATGATTTAGCAAGGGTTTTGCCAAGATCAGCTCTAATTGACTGTTTAAGTAGTGCTAAAAAGGGTATTAATATATATGCTACCTCTTTTTTGGCAAATTATGAGACATACCATTATATTTCTAAAAGGGGTCACATGGCATTTTTATCCAATTTTCCAGTTTCAGTGCTTGCAAAGAAATCTATGGACATTAAAAAATCAGATCACTATAGTTGGCCAAGGAAATTCCTTTTTTTTTTTTTTTTTTTTTTTTTTTTTTTCCCTCTGTTTCAATATGTTATGGAAGGACAGAGAAAGAACCCATCCCAAGCCCTAGTAATACAAAGCTTCCTGTATTCTCTGTCTAAAACTCTGGATTACTGGCAGGTCTCCTACTCATTTCACAGGAACTCTGAGAATGTGATTTAAATGAGCTAACGTAAGACTTTTCAGAAGCACTAAAAAAAATAAATGTCAAAAGACATCATAGAGATATGGGCCTTGCTGCAATGATGAAAGATTTCACATGTGAACAAACACTCCAAACCACACTTGAGAATGTAGTTGGAAACTACAGTTTTCCAAATACTTATTTCAGCAAAGAAAACTACCTTTCCGAGTCACTGACCTCTGTGGGTTCAGCTTCTGTGTTCTGCTTACAATATTGGACATCATTGTATGACAACCACCTTAAAGAGAATTGACTTCCTATAGTAAGGACATGAGTGCCAGGGATCTAATCATTTTTCAGGGAACTCCGCAGATAAACAGGATGTGGGACATCTCGTCAGTGAAACAAGCTCAAATGCAGGAGCTGGATTATACATGAGGTGAAGGACACTGATGCTGCAACATTGGAAGTAGCATACAAAAACATTTCTAAATAGAATAAAGATCAAGTAAAACAGATGTGTGCTCACAGCTGATGGGTAGACTAGATCTAGAGATCATCTTACAAGCCAGTTTCTCTGTTATCATTAAATAATTATTCATATTTTCAAACCATGTGTCTTCTGCCTTTCCTTTTTTCTCCTATTTGTCAAAAGGAATCAATTTTAAAAAAACCCAAAATATTATCTGTGAAGCAGAACTCATGGACAGATGCTGTTTCAGTGAGAATGGATTTAGTTTGTGAAACAAATAAAAACATCAGGAACGTTGTATTCTGTATATAATTTTTAGTGAACACCTAATAATAAATCACTATTTCTGGTACCTGACAGTTTTAAAATTGCATAACATTTCTCAACTGCAGCAGATAAGTTCGGTAGGTTAATAGAGCACTGTAACTGAGATATTACTGAAATATTGAGGTCTGGACCCCAGCCACTGAACAAGTAAAATAGGCCACTGTACGTCCTGCCTTGAAGTGAATGTCATGAACAAGTTCAAACAAACAAAACCAAACCAACTGTGATGAATATCCTTCTTATGGCTGTCATCAGATTTTGGGCCCAAACTTCAAGTGAAGAGTGTTACAGGTCTGCTCAGTTCAAATTTGAGAACTGTGGTAATGAGAAGAGTTGGCTGGATGTAAAGCTAGGAATTAGGGCAAAAGCAGGAAGAAGGTCATGAAATGTTAGTCATGTAGGCTGTCAGAAATTGTTTTTTGTATCCTTTTGCTAAAATACATCACAGTTTATGTGAATCTCTCTGTCTGCCCCTCAGAAAATTCTCCAGAAAACAGCAGCTTTCTGCACAGCTATTTTGGCACTGCTTGCTAAAGACCATTTTATCTCAAAAAAAAATACAAGAAAGAAAAGGGAAGGAGAAGCTCAGTGAAATTGTGAGGGACAACTACTCCCTATAGCAGAAAACTGTGGTAATTTGACCTTCTACAAAAAAATGTTAATTTTCAGATTTTGCCACATGATTATGACTTTTCTAGATAGGTGAGGAGAGTTTTTCTGCCCACATGTGGAAACTCTAATGCTGTACAGTAATGTTGACTGTACTAGACACTTTTCTGTGCTTCTTTGGATCACATTAGTCATGTGCTTGAACAGGACAAATTTTCATACTGCTTTAAAATGAAAAGTGTGTATGTCAGCTGTCGGGGTCGATTAGAGTTACAGCATATCAGTACAGCAAAATAAAATCTTTACATTGTAATCATGAGAAGCATCATAGGAAAAAGGTGGTGGTATAGTTACTTACTCTATAAAATGCGTGACTAGACTGTTGATTACCATTTCAGTTAATGTTTTTTGTTCTTGTTATTTCTGCTGCTGTTGCAGTTGTCTGGTTGCATCAGGCAGCAAAAAAACCAGAGACATCATCTTCGAGATTTATCGTGGTCTTGGCTGTTACACAAAGGTTCAGTTTAAGATGTTTGAGACTATGGGTGTAACTAAATTGTGGATTGGGTTAAATTAGTATCTTGTTCACTGTGAGACACAATGACAAACTCAGCCTATTAAGCGTGTCTCTGTATTCATTAAGATGAATGTGTTCATATTTTAAAATGAAATCTATGACTACAGAGTGCCACATAAAAATTATAGTAGATGCTGCTGATGTTTTTATCTCCTCTTTGTGCTATTTCTTGTGTCTGTTTCTCCTACTGTGTTGTACTGTATCTTGACAGCCATTTCATCTTAAATTTATATTTCCCTTTTAAGTTTATCACTATTGAATTTTAAAATAAAGTTATAGTTTATTTGAGAAAATGGAAAATAGAGCATTTTTTTTATGAGAGGCAAAGGAAGAGAAAAGGCACAGGAAAATATTGATTGTCCCCTAAGAAGGTGCTTTTTTTTTTCCGTTTTGAAAACTCACTTATGAATTTTTTTCTGTGAACCACACCAATAGCTTTTTCTTTAATGACAATGAAAATCTCACTGATACTTCCCTGCTTTAATAATCTGTAATGTTCATAGCAATCAGATTTCTCTTGATAATCAGTTACAGGAGGTAATTGATTTAAGTTTAGTTTAATTTTTTTTTTCTTTTTAGTTTTAAGGACTGCTTATGTAAATATAGATGTCAATAGTTTTGCTAACACAAGTTAGAAGTAAATTTTGTAAAGGTATTTCCCTGGCATTTGAATATATTTCTTAAGGCTCTTGTATAAATGTGTGTTTTGAATACCTACTTGACATATAACATGTTGTCTGAATACATAGCCTTGTTTTTTTTGATTTTTCTATATCTAGTCTTGGAAGCTTCTTTATTAGCCTCTGTGGAACACATGCGTTCTATGTCCCAACCCAAAATGCAGCAAACTTACCAAGGTGAAGAAAAGGTAATGAGAACAGCTGGTGGGTATTCTATATTGTTCTGTTTTGTAGGGATGCAAAGTGAATCACCCCACTGCAGTATGTGGTCAATTTTGTGACGATCCTCACTTTTGAAATATCTAGACAACGTGTTACATTTTTTCCTCTCTTTGTCTCCATGTATCTCAGCCTCGAGTGCTAGGAAACATAATAACTGGACCGACTGGCCACCTTCTCTGAAGTCAATCTGCATATGGCAGCAAGTCAGTCACATTTCACATGGCATTGTCCTGCTCCATGTATGTACACACTGATGAATTTTACAGCATAGTGTCAGAGGTCCAGGATTTCCTGTACACTTGAATGATCACAAGTATATTTTCCTGCCTGAAATCCCCAAGACAGGAATGTAGAGTGCTGGCATAACACCATAGGCTGCTTCATCTTGTTCATAATCACAGCATGGCTGATAAGATGAGACTTCACGTGCAACCTGTGCAGAGGAAGGTATTTCTGGTCCTAGGATTGGTCAGTCCTTGCATTGTGAAGCTAAATCTTGGAAACTTCCAGCACTGAAGAGCCCACAACCCCTCCTGGACATAATACTGCAGTACTGGAAACTGTTTCACTCAATGTGCAACCTGACCTGCTCAATCTGCAATTTGTGATGGGTGTCTCTTGTTAGATAATCTACCAACACCCTTTAGAATGTCTTGCATTTGTAGCTACTTTTCAAATAGCCATGGGATGGTGTTGTATTATCCTTTAGCTTATACTTCTCCAGTCAACATATACCAATCACTGTAGGAATTATTCAAGTAATAAGGTAATAACAGCACAAAGGAGAGAAACTGTTAGGCAAATATAAACACAAGCATATGTACAAGATACAAACTAATGAGCAAACAAAACTTTGCTGGAAATGTGGGTCAGCTCTATTGTGTTTTGTGTTACAAGTTTCTACATGCTAAAGCAAGGACACAATAACTATGTGTTTTATAATATATCTTTAAACCGTTTTTCAGAATTATTCTCTGAAAAATCTTCCTTAATAAAGATTAACACTGAGACACCAACCTGGCACATAATCAACCTAAGACTGGTGGATTGGAGTGATTTTTACTCTGGGAATGACTCTTTAGCTGCATCATGGCAGTCGCCACTGCCATCAAAGCACTGGGCCCAGTGTTGCAACTCAGTCTGATGTCAATAGAAAATTAAAATCCCATAAATGAGTTCTACACTTCAAACTGCTATGTTGCAAAATTTTGATCCTAGGTCTAAACACTAGGACTGAATAAAACACAGATCATTGCAGGAGCAGAAGAGAGTGTTTGCTGCCTTGGGATAGACTTTATGTACATATTCACCATCTGCCTGCACAGCATTTTCTAAAATTTTGCTAAGTACTAAGTTTACTGCTACTAAAAGTTATGGGCATTATGAGACAAGTTACTGAGTCTCACATTCAACCAAACATTTTTTTAGTAGCATATTTTTAGTCAGATAAATGCTTGAGAGGGCAGTGATGAGTGTCTTCTCTCCACTCCTATAGCTACTCCCTTAAACAGATCCTCTCTCTTTGCATTTTCAATATAATCTTATTATAAAATATGCAAAATATATCCTTTATAGCCCTCAGAGGCTATATAGACTTAATGATTGTGGTTTATTTTATTTTTTTTCTAAAATGCATAGAATTTAATGATGCTTTAAAGTGCTCTCTGATATTTTGACACCTGTTGTTTCATTTTAAATCCCATTTTAAAAGTTTTGTATTTGGGTTTTTTTCCCAGAAACATAATAATTATTTCTGTTATAGATGAGTAAGTTGTCACAAAGTGTCTTTTCCAAGTTTCTTCCACTGAGAGTCACTTTGAAGTCAGTGAAATGGGCTGGCAGCTACATTTTTGTTAAAGCATCTGGGTTTTCCCATAACTGGTTAGTATAAAATTCTAAGCATATCTGAGGGATTAGTCTACAGAAGGTGAGTACTGAAAAATAATATTGTCACATTGTATATCTGCAATCTATTTGGTTTTGCATACCTCTGATTCACGTGTTATCTGACCTCTGAATGTTTTATAAGGATTTTGCATTTTCGATCATGAAATGCTTTAATTTGGCCTTGTTTTCAAGAAGGTGAACCTAAGCATTTTCAATCCCTGCATAAATAAATACATTAAATAACCTATGTTCAAGTACTATAGTTTTTTATCAGGCTAACAGGTGAACCCCAAATTTGCCCAAATGTGATTTTTCAGTAGTTTGTTATTCAGTAGTTGTTAAGAAGTTTATTATAAATGTTATTTCTTTCTGTCCCCCTTTCACTTTTTTGTTTTTAATTTGATTATCTAATCATTACAGGGAAGCAATGTGTTGTACCTTAATTACAAAAGAAGAGAGAGATCAGTTTTCATCTATGTATGCAAGACACCAGTCTGGTGAGTTGGAGCAGGGCTTTGATAGTCAAGTCTGATTCATGTGGATGGTGTTTGTGGTTAGGTTACACTCAGTGACATGGCAGTTTTTTGCCCCTGCAACTGCTTTGAGTCTTTTGTCCATCTAGACTTAAGCCTGGATTAATTTGTGGTGTGATTGGATTTCTGCACAAACTTGATGCTTCTTTCTCTATGGGTGTCATCAAATAGCACATATTAATTGAGGAGGAAGGACATAATAGCAGTGTGCAGACACAACAATTTCTTTAATTGCTTTGCTACGACTTGGAATCATACAACTCACAAGTGATAGTCTTGTAAGCTATTTTATTCCAACATATTTATTTCTGTGGTATTAGAAATGCTGTTCTTGTCTCAGCTAGTCCTATGTTGCTGGGATATGTCTCCCCATGTATAGCCTAGACATAAAAGAGTATAGCCTGAACAAAAAGGAGGAGCAAAACAGGCACCCTGGTCCTTCAAGGCTTCCTGTTACTGGGAACAAGACTGCAAGATGAACAAATACAGAAGTTTCTTAAGGCCTGTTGGACTTAAGCCAAATCTAGTGGTAGAAGATAATGCAAGAACTCAGTAAAACAACCCAAAACAGGGAGTGAATGAACCTTGTGATCACAGAAGGAAGACAGGCAAAAGTCACTTTTTCAAAGTTGACTTTTTCAGGCCAGGTGAAAAAGCTTACATGAACCTGACTCTTTCAGGAGAGCCAGACAGTTATGCTTAATCACATACAAATAGGATGTTAATATTAAAAATATAAGATAAGAAGATTCCTTGATAACTCTGCCTTAATCCTAATAAGTGGGTGGATTATTCTAATTCAAAGTATTAGGACACAAACGCAGAACATCATGAAGTCATCTGTATATGTTTAATGAATGCTATTAGTAGGATAGTAATTTCTTATTAAATTATGAAAAAGATTAAGTTAAAGTGCACACAACAATACATATGAACAAGAAAGATATATTAAAAAGTATACCTCACTCTTTAAAAAAATTGATCATATTCTGATTTCATGGAATAAGACCTTTAAAATTCAGTGGATTATATCTGTAAATATATTACAGGAGCAAGTGGAAAAACAATTAAATCTTGGTGCTAAGGGGCTGATCACATTATATACTTTGTATATCTATAGTGACAAATATTGTGAGCTGTTATTTCAAATTCTAATTACTGCACATAGTATTCAGACTAGTGTCATGGGTTTGCAAAGGTTCCCCCCTCCTTGGGGATTGGAATTGGTTTGTCCAGGTAATTTCTGGACAAAGGCCAATCAAGAGTTTAGGTGACGCCTTTGCCAATTACATCTTCAAGAAAAACGGAAGCAAAGGCTGTTGCGCAGAAGAAATTTGGCAGCCGTGTGAGGGAAGACACAGCATGTCCCAGGAGGGGCCAGGCCTCTCTCCTCCCCTGGCCCTGGGTCGGGGGCAGGGGTAGAACTGAAACCCTCCTGACCAGACGTGTAACAGAGTGAAGAAAAAAAACTTTAAGGAGAACTTGGACAGAGCTGCTGCAGAAAGAATTCCAACCAGAGAGAGAGTGGAGCCTTCAAGGTCAAAGCTGGCAGCCAGAGAGAGAAAGAAGCAG
>JAWMRA010000090.1:22331470-22345474 GCA_035584735.1 Pseudotriccus pelzelni | reverse complement strand
TAGTAATAAATCCTAATATTATTTTCTCCCCAGTCAGATCTCTTTGTCTGCATAAACCTTCTCTCACCTTAGAGCAACTTGTGGGGAGTGTGGTAAAAAAAAATTGTCCCTAGACAAACCCATGACAACTAACTATATGTTTTGTGATTAGTTTATTGCTACTACATTTTTTCTTGGTCAGGCTGTAGAATTTTTAAATTTTTTTCTTTTGCAATATTGATGTCAACAGGTAAAATTATATGAAGACGTTAATGAAAATAATCCGGAACATCAGTGGTTGGTGATGCATCCCAGGCTTTCAAGCTTCAGTGGCTTTCATTTCTTGAGGCTAGTACAATTTATAAATTCATTTCATATGTGTTATTAGTATATATTTTCACACAGAAATCCTTGATCCATTATTTATTCTGAACTTTTGTACAGAGAGTTAATTTAATATTTTTTGTGTCTGGTATGTGTTGTGAATTCTGGAATTTTGCAGTAAATATTTTTATGGCTTTAATTTTGTAAAATTTCCATGAATGGCAGTTGAAAAGAGAATAAGTGTAGAATGGTCTGCACTGAAATGCTCTAACGTTCTCTGCATTAGCTATAGATTGAAAAGGGCCTATTTCAAGTTTCCTTCTGTGATTTGTGGAACAAGCAGAATAACTTCTGACTTCCTAAGTAACTATTTTTCTCCTTGTGAACATGGTACTGTGTGCAATTATGATGGGAAATAACAGTGCAAGCCATAGGGCCAATGAATTGGCTATCAGTGTCTAGGGAAGGTAAAAAATGGAACTGGACATGCATTAAAATCACTACTTTCCTGTACAACATTCAGGATAAAATTAATGTCTTATATTTTCACTAATCTCTCCTAATTTTCCCTTAAGAAAATACATCTACTCATCTGCTAAACCTGCATCTTGATGTTAGTAAAGGACAAAAGTCTCACTGTCTTCCTCTGGGAGATCTGGATATTTGGTTGAAAAGAGTAGTTCTGTAACTTGAAAAGACATGTATTCCATGAATTCTGCTCTTTGCAAAGCAAAGATGGGCCTAGACCTATAATGCTGCCATTATTTCTCCATTCATGTAAGTAAGGTGTTTTTCTTGTGTAATTCTACAATCTAAATATACATAAGATATTGAGTATTTAGACCGTCAGTTTTTCAAGTGAACTGCAATCTGAAAATGTCTGCCCTAGCTTTAATCAAATCAATGAACTATAATTAGGTGGCCTGTTTACCAGCTGTTAACCCCAAAATCTATGGAGGTGCTATGAAAGAGGATATCCTAATGCACAGCTTGCTTTTCTGTTGTGTACTAGTAGGAAAATGTTCCATTATATCTCAGGAAATATTTGGATTTTTAATATTACAGGTAAATTGTTGTTTCCATGTGGTGAACTCCCATACATCTACAGATTTGATTCCTTCTGTCATAAATTTATCTACTGCCCATGCTACAAAAATTGTTAGCTTTCTACAAATGTTTAAAACAGCTTCTGTAAAGATGAACTTTCTTTCTGCAAATAGGTGTGCACAAGCGCACATGAGGATTGCAAAGCTTCTGTCCCTTGCAAGCAAAGGGCTTTCTACAAGACAGAGAATTGCCCACAGGTTTTGGACTTTATTAAGTTTGCATTCTACATTTCTTTCTCACTTCACCCAGCTCCAAAATGACAAAGGACTTCATACCTGTCTTTGCAGAATGTTGTGAAACGGTGATCACCTGTAAGGCAGTAGAGAAACAGCTAATAAGCACATGGTTTGTAATAAAGTTGTTATGACAATTTGAATGGCTCTGTACTGTTCTAGTGTAACTCCCAACAGCCATGTAAAGCTCTGAGTAGCTGAGAAAGAGACATTGCTAAACTAACTTTTACACTTCCAGGATCATTTTTTGAAAGCACTGAGTACTTTGGCCCTCTCTGAGACATTCCAAGTCTATTCTGAGTCACCAGTTCCCCTGACCCATTCAGCAGCAGGCCCAAAATTTCTCTAGCTTTCCTTTTGTCATTTATATATTTGTAGAAACCTTTCTTGTTGCTGTTCACAGACTGTGCCAGATTCAACACCAGGTTGGCCTTGGCATTCATAACCTCAACGTGCAAGACCAAAAAGCAATTCTGTACTGCTCCTGAGTCATTTGTCCCTGCTCATATATCCTGTGCTCTGTCTTTTTACATCAGTTAGGTCAATAGTTCTTACTCATCCTTGCAAGTCTTCTCCTACATTCACCTTACTTCCCTCAGTATGGACCCTTAAGCTCACAGAAGTGATGGCTGATTGTCAGCTGAGACTGCTGTACCTGACTTCTCTTCAGGGTATCACACAGGATTCTTCAAAGCAGATCACTGAAGAGGTTGGAGTCTTCACTCATGGCATCTAGGGCTGTGTTCCTGCTTTTGGCCCTACTAGTGGCCCTAAAGATCCTGATCTCCACTGTCTCATGGTCACTGCTGCCAAGGCTACTTCTGAGTTTGGCTTCCCCCACCACTTTTTCCTCCTTTGTGAAATATCAGGTCCAGCAGAGCACCTTTTCTTTGCTGACTTCTCATGTACCTTTGCCAGGAAGTTACTACTGACACATTAAAGAAATCCCTTAGATTGCTTGAGCCCTACTCTACTGTCCTTCCAGCAGATATCAGAGTTGTTAAAGTCCCCTGAGGAACCCATGAGGTTCCTCCCAGTCTGAAGAAAACCCCATCTACCTTCTCCTGCTCGGATGATCCAAGGACATATCCACCACATCGTCAACCTTGTTGATCTGCCTGATAATCTTGATCCATAAACTCTTGAATGACTTCTGACACATCCCAAGGCAGAGTTCTGTGCATTTCTGATGGTGAGTTACAGACGGGGTCACTACCCCTCCTCATGTTGTTAAACCCTCCTACCTAAAACATACACATTCTTTCAATACAGCAGTTCATGCACTACCTACTTTTGCAGATGGGTAGTGCCAATAAGTTTTAACTTCCCTTGAAAATACCATGTATACCTTACACGTTGGCATACTTGGATGTTTCTATTATGCTTGAATTGTGACCTTAAACTAAGATTCAGAACCTGATTTGGGAAAAAATATTTTTAAGGGTAAGGCCCAGGCTGGTGTTCATGATATTGAAATCTCTAAAAGACTTTATTGTGAAATGCCAAGGTCATAATTTCATGCATTTTTTTATTTTAACTCAAATTTTATGAATAAAAATTTTGAGTTCTTTATAAGCAATGAAAACTGGGAAAAAAAAGAAAAATAGTTCTCTTTGGAGCCTTGGGCCAGATTTGTCATGTCATGCTCTTAAAGGCTGTTTATTCTATATGAAAATTTCAGCAAACTAAACCATAAATGTAGTCTCTCCTAATATATGTGTAAGATATGGGATACAAACAATTGCTTAGATTTTGTATGGATCATTTAACAGAAGCTGTGGGTAAATATGTTTACTGTCTGCAGCTTTCTGAAAGCTGCTCGATGAGTAAATTTGATGAGCTCAGCCAGCAAATATGTACGTTAGAATGATTTTGAAAAATTACTTCTCCAAAACAATGGGCAATTTCACTACTTCATTTAGAGAACAGTCAGCAGCCTGTGTCCATTATGTAAAACAATCAGAAACTTGGCTCCTTTACCAAATAGGCTATAAAATAACTTACTTAGCAAATGAAATTAGAAGATTTCATTTGTTCAGTTTGCAAAATCAGCTACCATGTGTTGTTTAAAGATGTTTTTAAAATATTCTGGTAGAAATAACATGAATCTCAGAAAATTTCCTGAAGGAAACACGGAACCATATCTGTTAAATCACCATAAAATATTCTTTTTTTTTTTTCTTAATAAAGCAATGTTTATGATTTATTTTTTTCTTCTGTTCTCCATAATAGCTTTTGGGATGCACTGACTATCAATTTCCGCAGTGATTTTAATTTCTATGGTCTATCTGTGCACATTATGCCAGACATTATATAGGTATTTGCATATCAGTATTACTGCTTTTCTGCTGCTGAAGGCAGAGATGTAGAATTGTGGCATACATTTTCCTTCTTGCATCCTTTAATCAAATTCTTACCTATAAACATATTGTTATTCAGCTGCAAGGCAGGGTGCCATTTTAAACAGTCCTAAGTGGTAAGACCGGGGCAGATGTGCAGTTTTATCAGTGACAAAGCAGAGATGGGAGACAGGGTAGGGACATAAATGCAGACATCTGTAGGTGAAAATAAACAGTGTTCCTTTTTGCTTGCACAGACCATGTGAATCTGTGCTGGCAGAGCTGGTCTTACAGCTACAGATGTCCAACAGCAAGCAGTGTGATCCCCTCCACACTCCCATGCTGTTCCAAAGTGATGATTGAGAACCTTCAGTGGCAAAGATCTGTTGTTCGCCTTCTATGAGTGGCAGCAATCTGGGGCTTCTTGGAGCAGTTCTGCACATAAGAGTACAAAACAACATTTGTCAGAAGTGCTTTCTGATGTGGCCCTCTTCTCCACTAGGAACTCAGCTGATTGACATGATCCTCTTGTCTCCAAGGCATTTCCAGTGACAGATCTTTACCTTTTTACAGCCAGGCTATGTGCCTGCTGCGGCCCAAAAAAACCGGTTGACTCTAGCCTGGTTTCCAAAGAAAATTAGACTTCTGGAGTTGTTGAGCAAATATACCTCAGGAATACCAAGCTTGAAGGCTTGTATTATGTTGAGGGTTGGAGATACAAACCTTGCTCTGATTAGGCAAAGACCATAAAGGAACTCACCGACCCACTAGGAATCTCATCCACAGCCTGAGCGGAGCCACAGCCGTGGGAAGCATGGATGGAAGGTGACTGCTCAAAAAACATTTATGATGGAGGTGTATAAATAGGTAAGCAAATCTTTAAACTGCAGGGGAGAGAGGTGGTTTAAGGAAATGTGGGGTGGAATGAGTGTGAGTCTTTTCTGAACCAGGTCATGAAGAGGTGTACTCAAATCACCTGAAATGCAAGCTCTGTTAGTCCTCCTGTTTATGGATCAGACTTAGTCTTCAGCAATTTTTTTAAAGCTTTGCCACCTAGGATTTTATTTGGAAAGTATTGTGCATGATTAACTGAATTCCTGTTTTTTTAAAGCTAAAATTGCTCTCATAGTATCAAATTTTTTGATTATTGCAAAAGGAGAAAAAATCTTTTTTCTTTGGATGAAAAATATTCTAAAAATATGTTTTAATCACATTATTTTCCATAGATTATGCTTTGCCAAGTAAGAAGGAAAGTTCTGTGTAGCAATCCTAATAAATGCATATAAATTAGACCTTAAAGGTCGGGTTTGTTAGTATGTTTTATTTGTGCTTTGAGTCTTCTGGTTTTAAAATAATTGCTATTATTCTACTGCAGTGATGTAAAAGAGCTAAACTTTGGATATTAAAATTTCTACACTTCTCAGAAAGGATAATTTCAGACAGGCTATCCATGGAGAACTCTAAACTAGGCCTAAATCTTCTTGTACATTTTTCTTTCAACCGTAAATTTCCACTGATTGCAGGGGAGCTGTTTGATTTATGCTAATTATGAGCAATTTGTAATTTTTTCATGTGTCCATAAAAGGAGGAAACTCTTCACTGAAGTAGGTGATCATAGATGGCAATCTGTGATTTTGCTAACAGTATTCTTTGCCAATAAACTTTCTGAGCTACAATAGCATTGTTCAGACACCTCACTGACTTCTTGCTGTACAGCTCTGCAGAATGAAGATGAAAAGATTCCCTGAATAGCATTAACTACAGGCTTCTGTATTTGTGTGTTTAGTGAAGACCTGTCCCCACACAAGAGCAGAGTCTGTATGCAGTTGCCATTAATTCAGATGTTAGACATACTTCATTTCTGTTCCCTCAGTCTCTGGTGGGAGTTCTTACAATGGTATTTCTTGTAGCAAGAATTTTCTTCATCAACATCTAATATTTCACTCTGACTCCCTCTGGGACTTCTTCCCTTTTAACCATAGGAATTGTCCGCATTACTACATATTTAGTTTTCCCATGAGTCTCCATTCTTTCAATTTTGCTTTCCAAGCTCCATTTATCCTGTCTCACACCAGCTGCAAAGGTCTTGTTACCTATCATAATTTCAGATTTATTTTTGAGTTTCTCAGCTCAACTTTCTAGGTTTTTTTATATGAGTATTTAGCCTTCTGTTTTTATGAAGGGAATATTGTTTTGGGGTTCAAGTGCTAAGTGAGGCTATCTGAACTCTTTCCACTTCTGTCAGAAGGTTTCTTTGCAATCTTTTGTGTCCCAGTGCTCTAGCATTAAGGTGAGGAAACAATTATCTCATTTCCAGGTATTAGGTGAAGTATACTTCAGTAATGACTGTTATGAGATTACTGGATGATTGTGAAGTGCTGTTATTTGTCACTTAACTTTCAAAACACATTAGCCTTTTAACATCCATTTAATGAAAAAGAGCTTAATATTAAGATTGCTTGACCCGTTACAACACACTCTTTTCAATGTTTTCATCTTGCAGCACTTCAGGCATTTTGATTGAAATATTCAGTTTGGTACCCCAGACTAAATAACCTAAATCCTCCCTCAAACCCACAGCCTGCAGAAAAAGCAATTCATCAGTTCTTAGCACAGAGTTAGCAAGACTGTTGTGTGTTATCCAGTGTTACTAGCGCTACTGTTGCTGCTGCTCCTACTACAAGATACAAAAGCTTCTTCTGTGGTGACACAGCTTTCCATTTTTTTATTTATTTCCCAGTTTTCAAGATCCTGATTTTATTGCCTTACTATGTTATTTTAACATAGTTATTTTGATATACAATCAAAAATCATGGCCTAAAATTAGCAAAATGCTGTCTCTGCTCCACCAAATACATTAAAATAAAAAAATCAGTACATCCCTGACAGTAAATTGCTTCCAAGCTGTGTAATGGAGAACAATATAGAACAAATAAAAAAGGGCACACAGCGGATAACAACATTGTGTGCACACATTATTTTACCAGATGTTTCCTATTAATAAGGCTACTTAGCAGTTCTTTCAACGTATTATTTCATTTTTTCAACAAATATAAAGTCTTTTTATTCGGTGTTTAATATTTGATAACCACATTAGTTACAGAAAAATCTTATTAAAAAGAAATTCTTTTATGGAATAGAAAGATTCTAAAGTGGTATCTCTCAGCACCTAAAAATAGTGTAATAGATCAACTTCTTTACAATATATAATACTACTCCTGCTAGGTACAAAAGTATTTATAAGAAAGAATTACTATGTAGGGACACTGAGTTGCAATGATGTAAAGTGATTTGCTGAGGTTTTTCTGTCCTCTGGGCTTATATGAAAAACAGATTTTTTAAACATTTAACATTCTGCTGTTTGGTGGATCCTGGTAGTAGATCCATTTTAATTTTTGCTTTTGTTAACCACTGGGGAAGATGAAAGAAATGTAAGCAATAAAGAATATTTGTTAGTTTTAGTGAAACATGGTAAAAATAAAAGAATTTTCTTATTGCTTGTTTTCTGAAAAAGCTGGTGACAACATTGACTCATAGTATTTATATGTTCAGCTTCAACTCTTCTGTCCTCTAGGGTAAAACGAACGAAATTCACCCAGTTGGGGAAAATGAAAATGATAACAAATGATAAGAGCTGCTCTGCAAAAAATGGTTTCAAATAACTGCTTGCTAACAGATGTGATTAATGGTGATTAAGGATCCAAAATGAAATGTGTATCTACAGAAAGTGAAAAGCTAAAACTAATTACACCTCCCGGAGGGGACAGCACGAAAATGAGAAAATGAAGCTGCACTGTCCCTGGCCTTGCAGAAGTTGGCCACAGTAATTGTTTTAAGAATAGACTTGAACCATATTTTGTTGCACGAGCTTCTGATCTAGCTGCTAAATGCTACTGTAATGAGTAATAATAGTACAGCTCTAACCATTGGTGTGAATGTTGCTTGGGAAAAACTTAGGATCAGGTGAGGTGGTATCTGAAGCCGGTAAAAAAAATCATCTATGTTGGAAATAGACATATAATATAAAATTCACCCTAACTTCCACACTTCCACGTAGCACATAACTCATTTTGGCACAGGAGTATATGAATAATACATATGATTAATAATGAAGAACTTCAATGATAGAAAAAGGACGTGACTGTTTTTTCTGTCCACAGAAAGAAATTCTTGTCTCCATATTTCTCAAATCCGTGGTGGAGAGAAACAAGTCTCATTCTTCAGACCGACAAAGCTTCTTTCCTCTCTTTGTCGTACTTTCAGAATCTTGTTATTCTACATGTCTCTCCAAGACCTCAGGTACTGATTAAGAAAAAAAAGGACTGAAAGACCAGTTGACAGTTCACCAACCAGTAGTGAAATCATAAATAGGAATTTTGTTATTTGGACTGATAAATACGTTCTTTGCCCTGACAAAAGTGACTCCACAGCTGAATTTGAAAACCTTGAGATTCTGTGTTTGTCCAAAGTAAATTTATAGTTTTAAAAATCAGAAGATTAAAGGTCTGGTATATAAAGCATTAATGATTTTCAAAGCTGGACTAACATGATATAGAAATTGGACTTTTTTATTAAATTGGGCCAGGTATGGAAGACCCCCTGTGTTTCCTTACAGGTCCTAATTCAAACAAATTTGTAATTGGTATGAATGCTGACAGCTGAGGAGAAAAAAAAAAAAAAAAAAGTAACTCTCCATTTATGTATTTTGCTTTCTAACACACAATTTTTACACTGTGGAAGGCAAGTAAACACCAGAGTCAACATGATTTTTTTTCCTGTCCTCAGATTTCACATAGTTTTTTATCATGACACATAGCACATTCTGTGACCATGCAAGCCCTGTGTGACAAATATTCTTTGTAAGCTTTGACAATACTCCCACCCCAGTATTATTTTCCTGGCTGTTCAGGCTGCTTACAGAATAGAAAGTACAACATGAACATTAACAACTTTATTCTGAGTAAATCTTAATGATTTACATAAGTAAAGATGGCAGTAATAATGACACAACAAGGTGATTGATTATGGTCTACCTTTGCACGGTGAGGTCAAATCTATGTTATGAAGATATTTTCTGACTGAAAAAGGAATAATTCTTGCAATGTCAAAGTTGGATGTTGACAGAAAAGGACGTGATACCATCCGTTGCGCTTAATGAGTTCAAACTATCAGCATCCTATCAGCATGTCAGTCCGGGGAGCCGCCATGCCGTCCCGGCAGGCAGGGCCAGAGGAATGCCCTGCGTGGAGCCCGCAGTGCCTCCCTGAAGAGAGAGGGCCGGCGTGCTGAGACAGCTGTAGGTGACTTGGGCAGCGCTCGAAAGCCTGTCTGTGCCACGCCAGCAAATGGTCCTCCCGGCAAGGGGCCCCCCTGAGGGCCTGCGGTACCCCCAGTGTCTTCTCCGCCCTTTGTGGCGTTGGAAAAAGACCTTCTCCCGTCAAGCGCAGCTGCAGGCGGTAAAGACACATGTGGCAGACTGCCCCCAGCAGCTCAGTCGGTGGATGTGTCTGATGTGGAGGTGTCGCAGGGCTCCGGCCATGGCTCACATGGGAGGGACGCAGAGCTACTTGCCCCCGCGGTACTCCAGCTCTGGGATGTGCTTGCTTGGCCTTGGCAGCGCTCTAAGAGGCTGGAGACGTCCCAGAGACTGTCGTCCTCAGACCAGGCCCCCTCCTGGCTCTGTGGCAGGGGCAGGACCGTCTGCGCTGCTGCCCCTGCCCACCGCCCCCTGAGAGCTTCCAGCTGGCTCGGCGAGGGCCCGGGAGGGCAGCCGGGGCTGTGCCGGGCAGCTGCCTGGCTCTCTGCCCCTGCTGCTGGGGCTGCTGCCGCCAGGGCTGCGTCCGTGCCTTGAGCCAGGTCCCGCTCTTCCCCCGGCTGCCGGCCACGGCGCCGGATCACAGCTGCGATCCTGCTCAGGGTGGCACGTGCCACGCGCTGCAGCACGTCCGGCAGGGCGGGGCAGCAGCCTCTGGGGCGCTGCGGGGCAGCCGCTGTCGGCCGGCTGTGCCTGGCACCCGCCGGGGCAGGAGACGTGCTGTGCGGGTCCCCGACCGCCTCTTGTGCCGCCTGTGCGCGTGTGAGGCAGGCACTTTGCGGCCCTTCCTGGCAAGCGGTCTGAGGCTGCAGCAGGACTGGCACGAGGGAAGGCTTGACCCAGAAGGTGTAAGTCTGGACGCCTTCCCCGTTCTTCTCTGACAGCTGACTGTCCTTGCTGCCTTCCTCAGGGCACGGCGGTTGCTCTGCGTTTTGCTCCCCTGGCCACTGGCCGCCGATGGCCCAGAGCCCTGCCCACTGCCCACTGAGAGCTTCCAGCTGGCTTGGCGAGGGGCTGGGGGGGCGGGCGTCCGGGGTCGGGGCCTCTGGCCTGACGTAAGGGCCGCTGGTGCGGCGAACCGGGGCACGGGCTCTCGGTGTGGCCCCTTGAAGGTCCCGGGTCTCTGCCCATGCCTCACGTGGGACGGGCCCGGGGAGCCTCCCTTCTGCGCTGCTCCAAGTGCTGTGGTCTGTGCTGTCTTCCCGCTGGGACAGCTCTAGGAGGCTGCAGCTGTCTGAGAGCTCCCCGGACCAGGTGCCGTCCTGGCTGGCTGCCACTGGCAGGACGGCCTCGGCTGCTGTCCCTGCCCAGTGCCCACTGAGAGCTTCCAGGTCACTTGGCAAGGGGCTGAGGGTGCAGCGGTCTGGAACGCCGTCTGGGGTGGGGGCCTTTGCCCTGGCGTGGGAGCTTGTGCTACTGACACCTGGGCCAGGGACTGTGGCTGTGCTGGCTGGAGAGTCCCAGGGCATCCCTGCCCGTGCCTGGCATGGGAGGGACGCTGAGCTGCATTCTTGCCCACTACTCCAGCTTTCCTCTGTGTTCTCGTCTTCTGTGGACGGCTCTAGGAGGCTGGAGATATCCCAGAGACTCTCGTCCTCGGACCAGGTCCCATCCTGGCTCTCTGCCACCGGGACGACTGCCCGCGCTGCTGCCCCGGCCCACTGCCCCCTGAGAGCTTCCGGATGGCTCGGGAAGGGGCTGGGGGGGCAGCAGGGGCTTTGCAGGGCAGAGTCCTGGCTCTGTGCCCCTGCTGCTGTGGACGTTCCTGCTATGGCTGCCTCCCTACCTTGTTCCACCTGACTCTGTGGCTCCAGCTTGCGGCCGCGGCGCCGGAGGGCAACCGCGACCCTGCTGCGGGTGGCCCGTGCCATGCGCTGCAGCGTGTCCAGCACAGCACGGCCGCGGCCTCTGCCCCCCTGGTGTGGGGCAGCTGCCGGGCTCTCTGCCCCCGCTGCTCTCAGCTGCTCACCCACGGCAGCACAAGAGGCGCTGTTCTGCCCTTCCTGCGCTGCTGCCTGCGTCTGCCAGTTGTCCACCTGCGGCAAGGAGGAGGAGGAGAAGGTGGTGTGGGATGCAGGCTGCTGCCATGGCACGTCAGGGCTCTGGGTGCCCGCAAGGCCAGCCCGCCCTGGCGCCAAGGCAGCTCTCTACTAGCCTATCCTTCACCTTGTGCTTCCTCTGCCAGCTCGACAGCCACTTGCGCGGCCGCAAGTCGGTGAATTTCTCCATCTTTCACGTCGGCTACTTCCTCTGCCGCTGAGGCCCCCCGAGAGAGGTGCTGCCCTCTTACACAGAGGCTCTCCTGGGAGTGGGCACTCCAGGCCTGTGCCCTCCCTAAATAGCCTCCCGCTCAGGGCGGGGCCCCGCGCTGTCACAATGGCCTCTGGGCCCAAGGAGGCCCTGCATCACAAAGGGCCCGGCCATGCGCCACTCTGGCAGCGGGCCATTTCCCGGCAGCCCTAGGACAGCAGAGTAGGGGGCACCCAAGTGGCGGCAGCTGGCTGGAAGTGCCTGGAACCGGCCGTGCCCGGCACAAGGCTGCCCCGCTTTCCCGTCACAGACACTCCAGCCGGCGCCAGCCAACAGCTCCCGCAGGGCCCCGGTGCCCGCGGCCTTCCCAGAGCTCCGCCCTGTCTGCGTCCAGCAGCTGGCGGTGGCACCAGCCTGGGCAGCCAGCCGTGGCCGCGGCACGTCCCAGGGTCGGGCAGAGAAATTACTTGTCAGGAGAATTGCCTCGCTAAGGTTTCGGGCTAGTCGAGCGGCACCCCCTTGGGTGCACGACTGTCAATAAATCCAATCTCTCCACCGCGTACGTGGATCGGCCTCTTGCACACAGGGGCAAAGAACCCGGTTTGGGATAACAGGGGAATTCTGAGGCTGGTTACACCATGAGGTACCCATTCTTTTATGGAAACTGCAGTGAAAAAGTAAATTTAAGTGAAAAATGTTTGTTTAAATTACGTTCTTCAGCTTTATTTATGTCTAAACTAACAATTTTTAATTTCTATGCCTTTTCCCTAAGACACAGCTATTTTTGTCTCGTCATGGATCATACGTGCATTAAGTATTGAATTGATAAGGTAGAAAAACATTTAGAGAAATGGCTCATGTGATCCTGAATGGTGTTGATTAGAATGGATGACTCAGCTCAGATCTCACTGCTTTCTATTCTGTATTGACAGATTGCCTTTGGGGATGTACATTTTGCATTGTTTTCAAATGACTAGAATACATAATATCTTCGTTTGGTGTTCTTCCGACTTTCCAAGTTTCCAATTGTGTTGCATAAAAGACTCCCATAGGACACCTCCTTTTGACTTAGCATAACTTCATCTGCATAACAATCCTTTGCCTTAAATATGAGAAGATGCTTCACATACACTACGTGTTATCCCTGACTGTATACTGGACATTAACAAAAATGGATTTTAAAATTCATCCTCCAGCATGGAGTTGACACAGAGTTTAGGTATCCCTTGGATACATGTAAATTGCTGTTTTTCTATTTCTATATAAGCCTCACAACTGAAGCAACCACAAATGCCATAAAGAAAATTCTCTACTTGCACCTGTCCGCACGTGACTCATATATATTTTTTTCTATCCTATGTTTTTTTGTATTGAAAATATAAAGAATTAAGCAAGCTACGTTATATAGATATGCATTTCTGCTTACGGAAAATTATGTCACAGAACAAAAGATTCATATAACATTTCTTTAGATATTGAAATCTGAGTTGCATGAGTTTTGCTGTCTTTCCTGCTTTCCTGAGACAGCTCTTTCTCCTTAATTCTTCTCCATGGGCCACTGCTTGCTCTGTGATTCCTTGTCTTTGGGGCAGCTCTAGGAGCATGGAGGTGGAAACAAAGTAAACTGAGATAAGAACAGAAGCTTATAACTATTCTTCCTATATCCAGGTTAGATCCACCTAACACCAATCCACAGATGGTAGAGCCACCACCACCACCACCACTCAAAAGTTGCATGCTGCTGCTTTTATTTGGTCTGTCCTCCTGTGACCACTCCTGGCCCTCAGGCAGCGCTTACTGGGTGCCAGCCATTCTAAGACTGGGTTAGGGGCTGCGGGAGCCATGGTGTGGGGCAGTGCTCCCAGGCTGCTTTTGACTTGCAGCTGCTCCAGGGAGCAGCTCCCAGAGCCTCCCAAGGAGGCTCTAAGATGCTGCATTGGGGCCGGGCATCCTTTCACTGTCCTCAAATTCCACCTGTCCATTCCCCACACGTACACACTTGAGTTGGTGTGAGCCCATCGCACTATAATAATCCAGTGTCTCACAGCTGCAACCCTGCTCAGGCTCACCCGTGCCGTGCTCTGCAGTGTGTCCAGCACAGCGTGGCCATGGCCACTGGGGCAGTGTGGGGCAGCTGCCTGGCTCCCTGCCCTTGCTGCTCTGGCCTGCTGGCAGAAGGGAAGGGACTCTTCTGTCTTTGCTCCCTCTCGTGCCATGGCAGTGAGAGGCGCACAGTGCTTCTCTGCCTCAGGAGCTTCTTGACTTCCTTCAGATAAACACAACTGAGCAAAACACCAAAACATCAGTGTGTTATCAACAGCATTGTCATTCCAAATCCAAAATACAGCACTGTAACAGCTCCTGAGAGGATATTTACTCTCCCTAGCTAAAAGCAGGACCAAAGGGGAAATCACAGCTGACAAATTTGGTGGCTTTCTGCCACGGGGCTACAGCATTA
>JAWMRA010000090.1:22308019-22331370 GCA_035584735.1 Pseudotriccus pelzelni | reverse complement strand
GAGGGAGGGAGGGAGGGAGGGAGGGAGGGAGGAAGGAAACAAAATATTTTCAAATTAATTATCTTGGAATGCTAACTTCTGTTTTATTAATTGCTCTACATTTCACTCAGTGGTTGTCCTCTCTAACTTAAATTATATTTGATGGATTCCATTTAAAGAGGAAGTTCAGATTACTGAAGGGCTAATTTTTTTTTCTGCAAAAGTGATGGCTGGAAAAGTACAAAAGAAACCAAAGTAGAAAAGGCTGATTAATTGACTCCCATAAACACCTGTTTAAAATTGTTTTTACTTGATCAAGTTGTAAACATTCATCAAAAATCGATTATAGGATTTCTGTAATTCCAAAAATCATTCTTCAATTGTAGTCTTTATCTTCATTATGTAATATGCAGTTCAGATTCCAGCTGGTGCAATTTCATTTCAGGGAGATAACAAACATACTTCGATACTTTTCCAGTGGTAATGAGAGTGTATTGTCTATAATGTGAGTTCATAATTGTGCAATTTGAAAAATGCCTTCCAGCTATTGTGCTTGTGTGATATTGTGCTTTGTATATAAATGACACATTGTGATCATCTGTCACCTGAGAAAAAGGAGACTTGAGTTATCCCTGGGGTTTTTATGTTTTTGGTGTCTTTTTGTTGATTGGTTGGTAGGTTGGTTGTTTTTTGTTGTTTGTTTGTGATTTTTTTTTTGTTTGTTTGGTTTGGTTTGTTATGGTTTTGCTTTTGATAAAAGGTAGATCTGTTGGAAATAAAGATGTGTATTTTCCAAGCTTAATTGAAAATATACATCAAAGCCAGACTAGTTCAAACTTTCTAAGAAACCATATAATAATTGTATATGTGTGATTTTCATTCTGGAAATCTTCTTAAAAGCCTTAGCTGCACAACTTCTGGATGGAAGAAATATTATTCAACTGAAAGGAACAGCAGGAGAAAAAATTTTAATGTACCTAGTATAAATTTTATTAAAATTTCCCTCCATTTTTGCTCAGCGTTAATGAAAAATAGCTTCTTGTTTCTGGTAGATCTTGTAGATCATGCACTAGATGTCTGGGAAGCTAAAATCCACAGCTGCACAGGAAAAGACCAAGACCATGGTAGCTCTGAGATGACTAATGCACATCACCCAAACACATAACTTTGCATTCTGGTCTCCTGAAAAATCCTCCTAAAGACCTCTGTGGGAAAAATTGACAAAGGAAGATACTTTTGCAGGACTAAGATTCAGAATTCAACTTAAAGGGTTTATAGATAAGTCCAGAAGACATAGGTTAAAAACTTAAGGAGATAAACCTGTTCTTTTGTTTGAGAATTTAGAAATACCATATAAATACAATGGGAAATTAGTCCTCAGTTTCTGCTTTAGAAAATGGCAGAGAATTATAAAATTGTTAAAATTTTCTCACCATCTGTTTCAGAACCAATACCAAAACAAGTGTTTTGCTGTTGCCTGATGATTGCCAATCTGACATTCTATTAACCCGAGAGATGTCAGGTATTAGTTCTCTCTGTAGGAGTTTCAACACTGGTCATAAAAATTATGACTACTGGAATGCAACAGTAGAAGTCTAACAGAACAGCTTTGTGATATAAAAATATTGGGGTTTTTGCCACTCTGACGTGTGGGGTCTGGTTGCACAAGCAAAACTAATTTTGCCAGACAGTAGAGAGAACTCATTACAGAAACCCTTCCTCTTTCAAGGATGTCTATTCTTCCAATTCCTTTTTGCCTCATTCCTGTAGTCCCAAATAAATCTACCACATCCTATTGCTCTTTCTGAATTGAAAACACAGAAACACATGAGGAATTCAGAATTCCACGATGGATCAGAAAAAAGAGTCACGATGCCACAATTAATTCAGTCAAAAATTACTTCTGTATACGTTCTTGTATAACATATTCTTCAGTTTTTCTGTTTCAAAAACATAATACTGTAGAATCATAAACTGGTCTGAATTGGAAGGGAATCATGAAGGTTATGTAGTTACAACCCTTCTACCATGTACAGGGACACCTTTCACTAATCCAAGTTGCTCAGAGCCCCATCCAACCTGGCCTTGAACACTTCCAGGGATGGGGCATCCACAGCTTCCCTGTGCAGTGTCTTCTTCATCCAGTGTCTCACAGCAAAGAATTTTTTTCTAATATCTAATCTAAACCTACGCCTTGTCAGTTTATAAAGCTATTCCCAACTGCATGCCTTGGTGAAAAGTCCCTCTCCAACTTTCTTTTAGGCCCTGTTTAGGTACTGGAAGTTGATATAAAGTCTCCCTGGAGCCTTCCCTTCTCCAGGCTCAATCAGCCTGTCTTCATAGAAGACATGCTCCAGCTCCCAGAAAAGGACTCAGAACATGGACATTAGTATTTATCACTTTATATTTCAATTTAGTGCATTCATCAACAACTTGTTGGCTCTTCTACAAATAATAACCTCTCTCTACTGCTAGGACTCTTTGTCAGTAGAAGAGTATACACAGAGACAATCTTTCACCACAGTTAACTGATGCGATCCAATCCAGTGAATATTTAATTATTTTCTATAAAGTAGAACAAATTTGAGAGAGAAAGAGAGATTTTGGTCCTGTCCAACCTGTTTCTTGGGGACAGATGTGAGAGTGCACTGATCAGCAATGGTGTAAATTAAGTGACTTCTTAATTTTGGTCTTGTTTCATTACTTAAAGTATCAAAGAGTAACAGTTATTCAATTTGGTTTAGTACAGTTCCTGTGTAGTTTCTTTTCCTCAAAATAATAAAGACCTTCTTTCAACAGAGAGGTTGACAACCTTTAGCATCTGAAGTAGATCAATTATTGCCAGCTTGTGTACATCTTTCCCCTAACAAACACTGCTGCTGCCCTTTCTCCTAATGAGAAAGCCCTGAGACCAAGAAACAAATTCAGTGAAGCCATCTCATCTCAATCTCCTTAAGGAGAGAGATTGCATTCACTGACCATTTGTACTTCAGCTTTTCCCTTATATTTCAATTTACATTTATATGTACCTTGACATCACACACTGAAAAAAACCCACCATGAAAGGGTGTGCAGGAGCAAATTTAAAAGCTGTTTGTGGTTTTTAGGGGTCTGATTGTAAATATTGAAAGCAATATTTGATTTATGCAGGACTAAAACCAGTGCTATTCTGAAGAAGTTAAAGTAACAGCAGAACCATAATAAAATAATTAATTAGTCTTTTATCAAGTGGGTTATCATGTGAGAGATTTGTGACTTTGGGAAAATTATATTACAGTGTAATTAGCTGAAATATTAGGAAATAAATTAATATGCACCTCTTAAAAAGAGAAAAGTCCACTTTGTACATTGTCTGGGTTTTGTTAAAGATCACATTTTTGAAAATTTCATTTTTATTTCTCAGTCTGTTGGTTTAGTTGATGAGTTGTACATTGGCACTGGAACAACCTTAAGGAAGATTATATTTCTTACTTTGCAAACAGGTATACTTCTTTTAAAACAGTGAAGATGTAGAAGGAAAAGAAGATAATCAGCTAATGTTGTAGCTACCTCATTTATTTGTTCTAGGGTATAAAAAAAAGCAGAAAATATGACAGTAGAAAGAAAAAATATTTCAAATGTTTCCTTTGTTGTTCTAATTCTGTTTTTATTTATGTAAGTTGTGTCATAGACTTCAGTAAAAGAGATTAAAATAACATTAAGAGATTTAGTAATCCTATTAATAAGATTTCTTATTTCTGAAAGACATTTTCCATTTATCAGTGTGAGTAGGTTATGTGTATATAGTGCTATAATGCTAACTAAAGAGTTCAGAAACATTATTTTGTATGATTTTCTCTTTACTATGGATTTTTATACCTAGAATTGACAGGTCTACCTTATCTTACAAGTGCCCCACCACCAAGTGATCTTTTGAAAGACTTAAAGTATTCCAACATAATTTAATATAGTTCAAATTTTTGCTTCTTCTTGTAAAGGTCAGTGCCTGTACCGACAGTATTGGGAAAACTTAAAGTCCATCTGCCATTCAAGCTGTGGAAGAAGATAAAGTTAGGGAACACCTAAACAAACTGGAGACACAAAAGCCCATGAAAGTGGAAAAGTGGCGCTCACAAGTGCTGAAGGAGCTGGTTTATGTCATCTTGAGGTCACTCTCAATTATGGTTCATGGAGACTGGGGGAGGTTACTTAAGGTTGAAAGAAGACAAAAGTCACCTTTATCTTCAACAAGGTCAAGAAGTACCTGGGTAATTCTAAATCCGTCAGCCCGCAGAGGTTTAATCCCAGCTGCAACGAATTACTACTCAGCCACTCTCACTCACTCACTCACCCCATATGCCCCTCCTCACTGGTGGGATGGGGAAGAGTATAAGAAAAAGGTAAAACTTGCGGTTTGAGATAAGAAGAGTTTAATAATTGAAATAAAGTAGTAGTAGTAATCATAGTGATAGTAATAGTAGTAGTACCTTTTGATAATAATGATAATGATGATGATGATGATAATAACAACAATAATTACATCACGTAAAGGAAAAAGAGGAAGTGGAACAAATCTTGAGAGAAACAGGTGATGCACAACACAATTGCTCACCATCCACGGACCAATGACCCCCCGTTCCCCAGCAGGATTTGGCAGTCCTGGCCGACTCACCCCAGTCTACATACTGGACATGATGTTCTGTGGTGTGGAATATCTCTTTGGTCAGCTTGGATCAGTTGTCTTGGCTATGCTCCCTCCTGGCTTCTATGCAACTGCACATTGGCAGAGTATGGGAAACTGAAAAGTCCTTAATTCAGAATAAGCACTTCTCAGCAACAGCCAAAACATCAATTATCAACATTACTCTCATAATGAATCCAAAACACATCACTGTACCTGCTACCAGGAAGAAAACCTGGCCAAAACCAGGAAACAACCTCACCTCAAATGTGGTACGGGTACTGGAACAGGTAATTCTGGAAGCCATTTGCAAGCATATTACAGACCTGAAAGTGTCTGGAAGTAGTTGATGTGGATTTATGAAGATGAAAACATGCATGAGAGCTGTCTATGATGAGATACTGGTTTCATGGATGAGCAGAGAACAGTGGATGTTATTTGCCTTGTCTTTGCAAAGCTTTTAAGGCTGTATCCTGAACATCCTCAGGGACATATCACTTGACTGTGTGACACATAAAGTAGACAGTGATGAGGCCTGGAAACTGACAGAACTATCAGATGTGTTTTCATATACTGATAGTCTGAAATGGTTCTGATGAGTGGCATGAAGTTCATGCAGGCCGTTCTCCAGTATTGTGCCCCAGGTGTGGATACTGGCTCCAACATAATTTAAATCTTTGTTAATGATCTGAATGATGGGACAGTGTGCACTCTCAGTAAGTTTACATATGACACAAAACTGTAATGATTGGTTGACATAGCAGATGTTTCTGCTGCCATTCACAGGGACCTCATAGACTGAAGAAAAAAACTATCAGGCAGCTCATCATTTCCAATACAGGGAAATATCAACTCCTGCCATAAGAGAGAAAAGTCTCTAGGGCCGTGCTGAGGGATGATTATCTGGAAAATAGCTCTGCAAAGAAAGATCTCAGTGTGTTGATGGACAGCACAGAACTCTTGCAGTAGAGAAGAATGGTGATCCTTTGGTCTGTATAAGAAGGAGTGTTACCATCAGGTAACAGCTCCTGAGAGGAAATGAACTCTTTCCTAGCTAAAAGCAGGACCAAAGGGGAAATCACAGCTGACAAATTTGGTGGCTTTCTGCCACGGGGCTACAGCATTAGTGGCAACTAAACCAAATAGTTTTGAAATGGTCTTAGAGAGGTCCATCTCATTGCTAACAAAGCCAAGAGAACATATCACATCACCTCTGTATTTCTTCTCCACCACTGGGATGCCTGGCACCCTCCTCTGAAGTGAAAGGTCAGGCGCTTGGACTGCACCTGCACATGACAGCAGCAACTCTCCTCGATGGAGATGGCAATCTTGTCCTCTGGGAATCCTCCCACCAGATATTACTGTTCCTCTTACCTTCCCAGAGCCCCCCAAGAGAAACTGTAAGAGGACTTTGGATTTCAGAAAGAATATGAAGCAGCTCGAAAGCATCTCAGTGTTCGCAGGCCCTTAAGTCAACTGTAGAAACTGCACCATGAATTTGATCTTCAGATGAAAGGCAAACCAAGATGGTTTTTCCAACAGATTGTCACTTTCCTATTGCTTGGTAAGAAAAAAGGTCCATCCTTACAGAACGTGCTCTACTAGGGCAACGAAGGTATGGCAGAAAGGCAAAAAGTCATTGGCTTATTCTTGGATAAAAACAGAAAGTGTCATGAAACAGCAAATTACTCGTCAGTGTTTTGAGATGGAACTACTGCATATGTGTGTGATTTCAAAAAGAGTAAGAAAGAGCAAAAGATAAGAAAGAAGAGAAAGTTAAGAAAAGCCAAAAGGAAGGACAAGAACTCGAGGAAAAGGGCATCTCTGTAGTTTGCTGGGAGAACAGCTCAAATAAGCTTTCTCATGGTTTTCAGAGCAGCAGGCGCCAAGTTCTCTCCTCATCGTTCCTCCTCATCGCCCTCCATCCAGCCTGCTACCTCACATCTGACAAGGACAGCATCTGCACGCAATAGGAAATGGGGGCTTCCACAGCAGATAAAGAACACAGAGATGACCCAAAAGCCAGCTGACGCTTCCAGTGAGCCCTCGGCAGCAATGCTTGCCGAGATGCCCTCACTCACCAGCCTAGTCACACATAGACAAACTGCCCCAGCCTGCAGCAGGACTAAAGCATATTGTCCTTGCATCTCTTGCTAAAGGTTTCAGGTTTTCAGAGAACGCGGTTTGGGATAACAGGAGGATGCCTGGTGACTTGCCAGGGCAGGACACGTGCTGTGCAGCTCAGCGTCTCTGCCCACACTGCTGGGGTAACTGAGCCCCTCCCAGAGGCAACCGGCGTGGGGCTTCAGCCAGAGCGCCGCCTACAGGGGCCCAACCCAGGCAGCGTGCCTTTGGCTCTCTTTCCTGCTTTCCCGACCCAGCTCTTTCTCTTTGCTTCTTCCCCCCTTGCTCTGGGATCTCTTGCCCTTGGGACAGTTCTACGAGGCAGCAAACGTCCCAGAGCCACTGGGACCAGGCCCCAGCCTCGGTCTGTGCCACTGGCAGGACCGCCTCCGCTGCTGTCCCTGCCCACTGCCCACTGCGAGCTTCCAGTGCGCTTGGCGATGGCCTGGAGGTGCAGCAGGAAAAGGAGGGCCCGGGCGGAGCCTTTGCCCTGATTTGAGGGCTTCTGATGTGGAGAGCTGGGCCACGGACTGTGGGGCTGTGCGGTTGAAGGGCTCAGGCCTCCGGCCACAGCAGGACTTCACCCTCTTGTCCTCGCATCCCTCCCGTCCCGCCCCAGGCAGCGCCTCTCTCCTTTGCCCCACACAACACACGCTGGCCCCAGCAACTCAAAGGCTTGGGTCTCCTGGATGGCTTTCCCCCCCCCCAGATCAAGGACTCCAGCATGAGCAAAAGAACCAGCCCTGCTTCTTGAGCAAACCAGGAACTTCCTTTCAAGGAAGGCATCTGGATATTCCCTTGCCATTTAGCAGTGGCCCAGCCCCGCAACGCACGTCTTCCAAGAACTCTTCCTTCTAAAGTGGAGGGCGGGAACACAGGAACAGCAGGAGATACTGGCAAACAAATCTCTACTTCCAGGAAGGAAAGAGAGACTCGGCGGCTGTCACCCAGCTGTGCTTACAGACGTCCCTTCAGCAGCAGCCTTCAGCCTCCAGGACAGCTCTGCTGCACACACCCTCGCCAAGGGACGCAGCTCAGCTGCCTAAGGAACAAGTCCTAGCCCAACCGCTAAATGTTCTTCTCTTTCAAAACAAGAGCTTCCTGACACTTTTCTTTCGAAACCAATCTTTATTTGCAACTTTCACAAGTCTACCTTAGAACACTAGGCTCTCCTATGTCACCGCCCATGCTTAAGCAGCGTGTGTAATGTTTGTCATTCAACGGGAATGGAAAGCATGAGACGGCCTTGAGCTTGTCCTTTTGAATTCAAGCGGAGAGCACTACTAACACCTACCCCTACTTTAACCTACAGAACCTAACCCGACTAATTCTTCCCTACCCCTACTCTAACCTACAGAAGCTAACGGGAGTGATTCTCCTCTTACAGGGAAGGGAAACAAGGGCAGGTGGCCTGGGAGGATGGGGACAAGGGTAGGCAAGCCAAGGCCCAGCTGGAACTGAGTCGGGCCAGAGCTCTTAAGGAGAAGAGGAAGGGCTTCTACAACTATCTTGCTAAAGGGACACTAGGGATAAGGTGGGCCCTCTCCAGAAGGAACGGGCAGACGTGGCTATCCTGCACCGAGAGAAGGCTGAGGCTCTCGCTGGCTTCTGTGCTTCAGTCTTCAAGAGCAAGTGCTCCAGCCACGCCGCCCAAGTGGAGAACGGCAAATGCAGGGACCGGCAGAAGAAGGGCCTAAGTCCCCTGCAGCAGAGCGTCAGGTTCGAGAGCACGGAAGGAACCTGAAGTTGCACAAGGGACCCGCTGAGATTCATCCACAGGTCCTGAGGGAACTGGCAGACCAAGTCGCTGGGCCACTAGGCATGGTTTTGGAAAAGTCGTGGCAGCCAGGCGAAGTCCCCGAGGACCGAGGAAAGGGAGATGCAAGCCAACAGAGCAACGGCATTGGCCCCTACGCCGAGCGGTGCTTGGACACCGGTGGGTGTCAGTCCGGGGAGCCGCCATGCCGTCCCGGCAGGCAGGGCCAGAGGAATGCCCTGCACAGAGCCAGCAATGCCTTGCCCACATACAAAATACTAACACCAATTGTTTCTTTAGAATGTAGGTCTTCATTCTGTTAACTTTCAAATAAGTGTCTCTGTTATATTCAGTTCTCCTATGTTTCTGCTGCTAGTGATACCATTGGTGATAGACTAGTTGGTGAATATGTTATCCATGCAATGGATAAATCCTCTTTGTAAAATGTTGTTTGCTAACAGTAAGAAAGAGCTATTTAAAAAAAAATAATATATAGTGTACTATAGGAGTCAACGAAGTCATGCACAAGGTTGTAAACAAATGCTAAAAATCATCTTTGGAACATACATATATTTGTATATAAATCTGTTTCTACCATTCCATCTTGTGTTTGTTAGTGGGAAAGGTGAATAAAAGACATTACAGAAGAACCAAAATTTCTGCAGTGTCTGTTCTTAAATATTTCTTGCACATAAAAACTGATGATAGCACAGGAAAAATTGCTGTCTTGGTAAGACAGAAAAAGCTACTGGCCATGTACCAGAAGTAGATTTGAACGTTGACACCAAAGTTGGACCTTGTCAAGTATCTCTCAATGAATGATGCTCAGCATCTTCACATAAATAATTTAAGTGCAAATATCAGGTCTGCTCTTATTAATCAAACTGCAAACAAACAAAAATCCTAAAATATCACTTTTTAGAGAGATTTTGAGTGATAGCTTTTTTGAATGATATATTCTAACTGCTAGAATAACTATGACATTTGTGGTTTCAAAGGAAAACCTTGAATTCATTATAATATCACAGAATCGTAGAATATGCTGAGTTGGAAGTGACCCACAAGGATCGTTGAGTCCAGCTCCTGGCCCTGCACCGGACCACTCCCAAGAGTCACATCATGTGCCTGAGACTATCATCCAAATGCTCCTTGAACTCTGTCAGGCTTGGTGCTGTGACCACATCTCTGGGGAGCCTATTCCAGTGCCCAACCACCCACTGAGTGAAGAATCTCTTTCTAATATCCAACCTAAACTTCCCCGACACAACTCGGACCATCCCCTCAGGTTTTGTCACTAGTATAATTTATATTTAGACCTCATCAGACGTTATTGAGAACTTAAAAGTATATTACTCTTCTTTTTAGGGTGCAGAAACATTAGATAATTTAATTTGAAACATAAAGTTGCAGAATATACAAGCTAATCTTGTGAAATGGGGAATATAGTAATTTATTTTTGAGAGAATAATCACTGAAGTTATGAATCCAAGACAATATTGGATTTCACACTTTCTTATGAAAGTGTGAAAACTGGAGAATGATAAGATGATAAGAAACTCACAGCATGGATTTCTCAAGACAAATCTCATCTAAAAGAACTGCTTTTCTTCTTCTACAGAATAGCTGATTTAGCTCATAAAAGAAAATTATTTTATAAGATAGATATATATCTATATATACTCTAGCAGAAATCTTGTCTAACAGGGAAATGTATGATCTAAATGAAATTGCTGTGAAATGGTGGACAACTGGGTGAAAAACTATAGAGGAAACCATCAATGAATTGCTATCAATCTGAAATGAAGAAATGGTGATCTTTAATGTGTTAAGCTTGCGTATTTTCTTTATTTCCTTAAAAGATGCAGCAGAGATCTACATCAGAAGTGGAGAGAAAGGCAAAGACTTTGAGTGTAATTTGAAGGAAAATATAATATTAAGTGAAGAATGCTCCAAAAATCCACAGATGATATTTGCCGAAGAAAGTACAAAGTGTTTCTGTGTGATAGAAAAGTGTCACCTCCATTAGGAGGTGGAGGAAAATAGGCGGCAACAGTTAGAATTAGAGTGGTCTGTAAGTTTCACTTTAGTTAAAAGGGTGATGAAAAATTGGTCTGTAAGTAAAAAAAGAAAAGGAAGAAAAAAGGTGTTTGATTGCATGTTATCTGGAAGAAAAAAACTTGATAAAAGTACAATAACTATCTAACAGCCTTCAATTTTGCAAGAGGAATGAACATTTCTAGGAACTGGAAAGAGTCCCCTCTCAGCATAGCGCTATATAATTGTAATCCAAATTACAGAAACAAGAGCTTTCAGCAGACAGTGTTTTACTTTTTGTTGAAATGTCTTTTGAAACAATAACATAATTCAAAATATCACTGAAGCAATGTGAAGAGGAGAATACATTCAAACAAAGAGAAAACAGGAAAGGCAAATTAGCGGATTTCCAAAACAATGGAGTTTTATCTAGTAATAGCACGCAGAAGACAGTGAATGGTAACTCATTGTCTTGAGATATTTTCCTCCTTTAAACCTAATATAATTCAAATTTGGCTGTGGGTACCTCCTCTGCACCCCTTAGATACACCCTTAGAGACATATGTCCTCCACCCATGCACATGCATCCATGCCACTTCACATGTTGAAATATGTGTACAGCTACTCATACAGCTGCAGTTTTAGCATTGCTAGGTCAGAAGGCTCCCTTGGATGCATCTCAGTCTCAGAGATAATAATTCAAAGCCTGTTCATTTATTAGCAACAGCTACAGAATGAATGCACTTGGGCAGAGAAGCTCAAATCAGCTCTTAATGATATAACCATTCACCAGGCAAATTAGCAATGTGGGTGCTGTTCCTGTGTAAACTGTGCTTACAGGAAAGCAGCCATCACTCAGCTAGTTGTTCTTTATTGGGTAGTATTTCTAAAGCTACGTGTTGATTTCTGCTTTTTACTGAGAAGTGAGAAAGTTATTCTCTTAGTGTTTGGTTGTTGTTACATTTTTTTGCCCCTCTTTGATCCATTTCTTATTCAAAGTCTGAAGTGTACAGAAGGTTGGAGAAGTTTATTTTAACTTTAATTCTTGTAAGAATTTAATACAGGTCACTGCCTGCAACTTCCGCTGGTCATTGGATAGTGCAGCAGATCAGTGTTCAGTGGTAATTAAAGTAGCTGTAATACAGTTTGGGAGCTTATTTCAATCATATTTTTAGACTTCTCTCAGAATTTGTTTTTTTCTAAAATGCACGGAATGACCTAAAATGCCTGGGAAATATGGAACAAACATTATTCAGTTAAATAACTGTACATATTAAAAAGAATTTGTAGGGAAAATGTCTACAAAAAAGAAATGACTAGAATTTAATAATACTCACATATTCTGTACCTGGGAAAAGAAAAAAAGAATTTTTCTAAACTGTGACTTTCTGTATTGACTCTTTTTTAGCTCTTTTATTGCAGCTTAATAATCATATCCTTCCAAAGTTTGTTTTTGTGAGAAGATAGCTAGGTGATCCACTAACGGATTTGCCAATAAATAAATAAATGTACCTCAACCTTTGCTTATTACTAAAACCTGCAGCAATCTCATGGCTTTCTAATCAAATTCTACGTTGACATTCCTGCCCCAGACACTGCAAATTTTAGTCCAAATCTTATTATTAGTTTGTATACAACTGATAGATATATTCATTATTAGTTTTTGGATCAGGAAATAGGAGTCTGGTTATAAAATAGTGCTGTCACCCTCTGCTAATTGCAGGGAACTTAGATTTTGTCCCAATCCCCCATACTAAAGAGGGGAGAGGTTCGAATCTAGCCGAAGCAAGATTAAGACACAATGAGATCACATGTTGGCAACCAAAATGGTAGTTCACTTTTATTTTGTATTAAAGAGCAGAGAAAAGGGAGGAAAATAGGAAAGTAGGAAAAAGCGAGGAGTGATTACAAAAAGCAGAGGATAGTCACCACAACACCATGGATCCAGCAGATCCTGCAGGTCCTGTCTTCTTCGGTTGGTCAGGAGGGAGAGATTTTTTATATGTAGGCTAAATGGTGCACTTTACAGTAGTGTTTGAGCCGTCTTGTTCAAACTTGACGGCTACGAAAATGCCACATCTGCCACATAGTCAGTGTGGCAAAAACATGTTTACTTCATATAGGCACAGGTGTTCACACGATGTTCCTTAAGACATGCCCTGAAAGGCTGCCAGCTAAGGCCTTGGTGTCCATGTGACATATGCCATAAGTGAGTGCAGAGAGTCTTTAATCTGTGAACAACGGAATATCTTGTTGTTGCAATTGTCTTCTGAACACAAACTTTTATAGTAGCGAAGCAACTTGCTCTTTGCAGTTTAAGCAATGACGAAGTATATGTCTTTATAGTGGTTCAGGTAATGCTGAAACATTTTGCTTTTTAACAGTTCGCAATAAGTGCTGACATCCAGTTTCACTTAAAAAAATTTCTTTCAAAAGTTCCAAATTTAAAGCCACACTCCTTTAGAAAAAACCAGCTTGCTTTGTCATCTTGTGCTATTCCAGAGTAATTGCACTGCATTCAAAACCCTTTAGCTGAAGAAAACAGTCTCTTGTCTGGTTGTTTGTCTTCTGAGACTGCAAATGTGTTGATAGGTTAATAGCATTGCTTATAAAGGTGTACTGTTTTGTAATATGTTTTGCATGTTATTGTGACTTTTAAAAGTGAAGATTAATAGAGCTGAATTCTGAATTGCATATGGATAAGATAATTTGAAGTAATTCCTTTTTCTTTTTCCACTTTGAGGGTTTTATTATCTCTTGTTGTACTTAAAAATGGCTACACAGGATTAGTGATCTTCGTACTTGATTTAATGTACTAGATAAATGTAAATGAAAAAAACCAGCTATGCTCTCCTTTCAGCTTAATGTCCTCATTAAAAGTATTTAAAAAAATAATGGTAAAACTGTTATATCTTTGCTGGCATTCCATTAAGTTGTTTCACTGTGTTTCAGGATATAGAAGTGCAGGGAAGAAGGGTAAAATCAACAAACACTTATTATTACCTATATGCTGCTTCAGCTATTTCTGTGCCCTTTGATTAGACTTTATAAATGGTGTGAACAAAATCTGCCAGATCCAATTCCTGGTGTTCTCTGGCTCCTTTGCAGGTTTTTCTTTGATGCTCAATATGTGCCTACTTAGCACAAAGGGCTCATGAATATTGTATAAAGGGGGAAAATTCAGTTTCTTAGAAAAATAGTCTGTCTCTAAGGAGAGTGTGTTCTCTATCAGCAGATGTAGGGTTACTATTCTGCAGGCAAGTATTACAGACCTAGGTGACAAGTATTATTTAGTGTGTGGTTTGGAAAGAGCATCATAAGCAAGAGTCTTCATGTGCTAATTGAGAAACCTGCCTCTTTACATTGTGCCTGGGCCTGACAACAAAAGATAAGCCACAGTTTGGTTTCTGTGGAGGTTGTACTTCTTTCCCATAGAGCCATGTGTCTCAAACGGTTTCTGAAGTTCCTTCCTTGCCTTTTGGGCTAAACTGGCTGAAAATGATTTCTGTGTTAGGAGGGGAGATCTAACTCCTAATTCCTTTAGTTTACACATAGTAAACCAAAAATAAAATGCCCATATAGTATATTGTTTCATGCAGTTTAGTTACACACAAAGAAGATTTAAACTATGGTTGGTTAACCTTGCCACTTTCTCCCTTCCTCCTCTCCAAGCACAAGCTTGAATTACCAGATCTCAAAAGACTGAAAGTCATTGGAAATTATGTCTCTCCACCTCAAGAGTGTGTTTATTTTGAATATATTTTTAATTCTCCAAAGCTTAGGAAAACACATTCAGGTTTCATAGGCATTTTTCCTGTATGTGAACTGCATCTGAGTATAAGTAATTGGATACTGCAGTGTATTTTTTCAGGCTTGTACTTTTCCAACCCAAAAGTATAAGCCCTTCATTAAGATTTAAAAATCCAAACAATAAAAGTGAGGAAAAAAATAATAATAAAACCTTCTTGTCCCCTGAGAGTAACTTCTAGTCTTTTCCTTTTTTTTTCTTGTCTTTTCCTCTTTTTTTTTTTTTTGTGCTTTTATTGTTGTTGTTTTAGAAAAATCTCAACCACATGAAAACATACTTCAAGAATAAGACTCTGATACTATGAGTTTTCATCGTGAAACACATCCATGACATATTATTAAATGTATTAATTATCAGTATCACTAAATAAACAGATGCAAGGTCTATAGCAGTTGTGAAGTTTCTATGCTTCTGTTTCAAAAAGAGTTTTAGTAAATGATGGTTAAGGGCAAAAAAGTTTGTCTTTCTACACAAAAACTTTGCCACAGAACATCACATAGAGCTTAGTTTGACATGACTAAAGACATATGAAAACAGGCAAATTAAGTAAGACCTAATAAAGAACCTAATCTGAGATGTCTGTGCATTTCAAATGTAGTCTTTAAAAGCCTTAAAAGCAAAGTTTCAAACTTCACCCATCTGCATTCAGCAGAAAAGGCGAAAAGAGAGAACATGTGAAAAAGTTTCGTTTCACATATTCTTTTGCATTTGTTTCATAAAAACAAGCCATTGACAGATCACATTGTATGGCTTTTCTGTTAAACAGCTCCACATTGCAGGGTAGAGAATTAACATGCAAATTGGACAAATGGTGCTGTCTGGTTTGTTGGTATTTCTCGCTATCTATGTCTAAAAGGGGGTTGAATAGGAGACCCCAAGGAAACAAGCAGTAACTATAGTAAGAAATTACTTAAAACTTTATTAGTACTAAAAAAATTTGTCAGTTTAGAATGACAACATAAAAGTTAATTGCATCTTCCACTGTAGGATTCCCTGTTGATTCTAGATATGGAATCTGTTATGCCTAAGTGGTAGTCTACCTACATAATTTTTAAGTTCAGTACTTGTCCTGCATTTGACGCAACTGGATATAGAGCAAAAAATTAGAATAGTGTCTCTTAGTCACAAGAGCTGACTGGAAAAGGATGAGGGAGAGCCAGAAAAGTGGTGCTATGTTGGTCCTTGTTTTTGTGAGGCACTTAAGTGGGCCAGATAGCTCATCAGAGCCACATCTCTGTAGTAGTTAAGGATAGCATAAAGTTCATCAGAGAATTTGAATTGCTTACTTTCACTTTCACTTTATGACTTTTAGCTTTGGTTCTGTATTTAAGCCTTCCAATTGGCATGCATGGTGTCTACGCATAAAGCAATTTAACTCACTTGAGGTGCATGATGACCAGCTGCCTTTCTGCTGAAGGTTCTTCTGTTGATGTGTGGCTACCAGTTCCAGTCTCTTGAGTCAGCAGCTCCTGTGTTGTGCAAGTCATCTTCTCTGACATACCATCTACTTTAAAATAATGTATCCTCATTTTTCATTATTCTGTTTTGACTCCTGACAAAAGCAAATATTCGTTTGAGAGATGGGAAGGTGGGAGAAGAGAGAGTATCTCAGAAACAGTGAAAACTTTGTTTAAAGAGCTTAAATTAATCCCGTATCATCCAAAGTAAGTGGCATGCAATTGCTTTTTGCTATTAAAACTTGAAAGCCATTGTATTCACAGACAAAAAAAAAAAGCACATAAGTAATAGACATGCTCTTCAAAGCCTTGGATACTTGCAAACTTGATTTCTGAGCTGTATTCTCTCTACCCTAGATGAGGTGCATCACAGCTGCTACATTTCAACTGAATCAGCGGATGGAAACCCAGATCTTGTGCTTTGACTATGTGCTGGCAAATTCATAACTTCAGTATTTGATGGTCTCACAAATACTGTTGAGTTTGTCTTTGCAATGTCTTTATCAATTATGGAAACTTGACCTTCAAAGTGCAGATCGGAGACCCGTGCACAGATTGATGAGAATACCCCCTGCTGTTGCACAGTGAATCTATAGTAGTTTCAGGAAGAGATGAAGAGTTTTCAAGTCCCTGACCACACATCTTTAGCAAGTGTTGGAGGTAAGAGCATGTCTTGAAGTAGGCATGACCAACACAACGACCTTCTCAAGTAATTGCCAGCGATTTCCCATGGCACCTCACATCTCTGTATGAGGCTGTCTCCACTCGTGTTCCGTTTTCCTTTCTTGTTCCTGTAGCTCATTCTGTAAATGTTTTGCACCACCACATCCCTTAGAGCAGTGCTGTCCCTCAGCATAATGGAGCTCAGGAATAATGACATACCCCTGGGAATTTTATAAGCTCCAAGCATACTAGTCAAACACTGCAAACCAAGTCTTATGAACATATGTTTATGCTGATAGGTATTACTGTGTCCTGTGGAAGGCCACTGAGTAATACCACAGTAACATATACATCTGATATCCGTGTGATATGGATGATATGATATGATATTGGATAAACTCTTAATCCATTTGCACATCCTGGTTTTCCTGAAATTTATGGGGTTTGCTCTATGTTTAATCCATAATTCCTTTACACCATACAGCATTCCTGAAATCAAGCAGCAAGTACCTTTCCTGAGTGTCTTTAAGAGCAAAGGAAATTGCAAAAACCTACTATAACCCTGCATATGGAGGGAAAAAATACATGTATATGAGATTTTTGATAAGTTCAGCTCAAGCTGTCTGATTGTAGGGCAGCCATTCAGACAAGCCCTTGAGACCTTCCGTAGCTCTTAACTATCCCTGCTAGGACAGATGATGCAAGTAATAGCAAGGCAATCAGATGAAATTGGCTCTGAAACTCATAGAGCAGATGTGGACAACATGATTACTATTACTTACTGTTGCAAATGCTATGATAGAATTGCAGTGCTTTGCAGATGTGAAGACATCCAATCTTTCTAATTTACAATTTTTCTCCCTTGTTTGCACTGAATACGGGTCAATTACTTCACAAGTCAGTAGACAAGAAGTTTTCTTTGTGATCTTAGCATCTGCACTTAAATGTGAAGAAGCATAGCTTGTTTTTGTATGGATTTCAGGCATCTTGTTACAGGATGTAATGATAGTGCTTTAGAGACTGATGCGTATTTGTTTCCACATTTCTCCGTACAGTCATATTTTTATATGGTAACAACACACTCAAATTTAAAAGAAAAAAAAAAAAGCGCACACTTTTGGCTGTGCATTCTGTTTTGGCTGAATGGATGAATAAATGACACTTTTAGTGAAGCCAGGGGCTCTTTCTAATGCATAACCTATAGACTCTATAGGTCAGTAAAAACTGAACGTTTTTCTTTTGTGGCTGGACCACAGAACTATGTGATGGAATTTCTTTTTAAAGGATCCTATTATAGATATTAAACTAATTCAATGTCATGCAATAGTCTTTACAGTAATCTGTAGGAAAAATGTCTTTTTTATAAACTGTGTATCCATTTGGCCTAGTGCAATAAATGTTATGTCCGCTGTTTCTAGAAATTTCTGTTTAATCTCCACCAGTGCATTTTTGGATTTTAGATTACTTGTGTCTTTTGAAATGGTTTCCTTTTTCTGTATCTTTGTACTATTGTTTATCTTAATCTTGAACCAGATGGCTATAAGGATGAAAAGACCTACACAATGGCTTTTTTAGCAAGTAATTAATAGAATCAGTTGTGCTTTTTCTGCTGCAGCTATACATCAAAGAAGAAAATAATATTGCTACTGCTTCTTAGAATATTGTCAGACCAGTCTTTGAACTGCAGCCTTCTGCTCCAACTGAGAGGAAATGCAAAAGTGAGATTTATGTTACAGGTATTTTTCTTCATTTCAGGTAGAGCATGTCTGAGCCATTTTTAAGATCATCTTCTCAACATGAAAAATAGTTTATTTGTTCCTCTGTGAGGTGTAAAACCAATTGCTCACGTATTCTTAGCTATCAGTATTGCCCATGAGGGACATTATGATCCTTCCAAGGGCCCTTCTTCATCTAATGTAACACCCTTGAGAAATTTTAGCAATTAAAATGAGTGACTAGAGTCTTTCATGGTTCATTTTATACACTATTCAAACATTACTTAGGCAACGGTTTCATTTGGATAAATTTGCGTGAGCATAATGGAAATTCTCCAGTTTTCCCTTGAAAATTTGAGTTCTTCCACAATAATAGTCTCTTAATGCACTTTTTACACATTGATTTGCATGGAGAAGAATCATGTATATTTATATTTATCTGGTTCCATCAGTAATGGGTGAAACTTTAGGTGTCCAGTGGAAAGACCAAGCAAAAAAAGAAAAGAAATTCTGGATAGCAGGGTTTTACTTAAATTCAGGTCTTGCAGGTGTTCAAAAATGAGGTTAAATGTCAGGACAATAATCTTCACTGTATTACTAGCTTTGAGCTAGGCTGATAATCTATATTTTTTGCTGTATTTTAGCTCCTTCTGTTCACCCCAGCCCTTCAAAATTTTTAGTAACAATGACAACAGGATTTAGTAGGAAAGATAACCTCTATGAGCAGCCCCACACCTGTAATGTGCTATTGATTCAGCCAGCCTCTGCAACGCGAAGACACTGTACGTGTGCTTAGAGGATAACTAATTACATGTTGTTTAGGTATTAAGCACCCATACTATGAGAATGTATTTTCTTTTGAGGAAGAAACTTGGTCATCATTCCACCAGTTTACAAATAAAATACTTGAATCTTCAAATTAAAAATTTGTAATTATGTCAATAGGCCTGTTCTCATACATGTATCCCTCTTGTGCAGTCCCTTTAGAAAAGGAATGAAAGGATAAATACGTAGTAATCTCTTTTTTGCTTTCGTTCTCCACGAAAGACAATTCTTTGATTCCAGCGTATGTGTATATTGCATGAAAAATCACTGTACTGAGGCAACACCTAGAACTGAAGATGGTTCTTTAATGTTTCGCTGCTATAAGGGTGACTCAGATTTTGCAAGTGATTTCTAGCAATGAGAATCCAGGAGCCTAGGTGTCAGGTGTAACAGGGATTAAAAATTAAGTTAACAAATTCCTGGTTATCTAAAGAGAGCATGCAAACTAAAAGTATTGCATATTTTGTCTATTAACTGTGCATTCCGCACACATTTTAAAGATACCGGTGAGAAAAAGAATCCTTAGACCTGCTGAGACTAAACATAAAACATTTCCCAGACACCTTCAGAGGGAGTCTGGATGGGTCACAGTAGTAAGGATGAAGAAGCGCACCTGTTCTGTACAGGAGAGTAAGAGTGGGTATGCAATAGAAAGATGCTGCTGGTTTCTTCTGTGACTGTGCTCTGCTAACAGATTTTTCATTGCCTATGGAACTTAATGATCACAACCTGCTGGGTACATCTGCTGCACTTCTAGCAATAGGTTGGTTTAAAGACAGTGGATTGTTGTTTTGTGCTTTTATCTTGAGAGCTGGCATTTTTTCTCTCTGTGGGGTTTGCCTTTCGTAGCAAGAGTGGATACACAGGGACAGAGGCTCATGCAAGCCCATGTATGCTGACAAGCACAGTTGGATAGGATAATTGCCTTTTAAGTATGACAGGGAACAGAAGGACAAAATAATTGCAAAGTTAAAATGCTTAAATGGGAATTCTAGCAGCTAAGCGAAGGTGAAGGCAAGAAATCCTTAGAAAAGCTAAATCTTTTTTACACAGAATTTAACGCAAATCACAGAACACATTACCTGTTTGCGATGTTTATCCTGGGAAATAAGCACTACCCAAGAATTTGCAAGGAAGATCACCAGTTAAAATTAGGCTGAGCTAGCAAATTGTTTTAAACAAGTTCAGGCTGCTTAAAGAGGTGACAATTTGGGAGTTTCATGCTGAGACAAAGTACCTTAGGTATAAACATTTTGCTTGTTTGTGAGCTCATTCAGACAGGAAAGCTCTGGTATCATGATAGAAAACTGGTATTTAAGTATATATTTAAACGCCTTACAAATATGATTTTTTTTTTTACTATGGATTCCTTTTTCCCAAAGCCTTGAATTCTGGGTTGCATTGCTCAAGTCTCACTAAACACTGCAGGTGAGATCCTCAGCTGGTATAAATCACTGTAACTCCCTTCATTACATCGAGGCAAAGCACCCAAATTACTGACCTACAAGGATAAGTATCCCAAATGTCATTTGCTCAAGTTATTTTTGTCTACCAAAGTGTTTTTCAAACTAAGTTTATCTTTAATTAGTGCATTTATGTGGCTATATTTGTCACTAGTGACCAGTTGATTTACACTAGTGGAAGATCTGCCTTGCTGAAAAAGTACTTTGCTGCGCTGAACACATGGCAGTAACAGCCTGTAACTATCCCTTTGCAGCCCCAATCACATTTAATTTATGCTGAATTTCCTGTAGTGGCTGCTGTTGCAAAAGACCTAAAAGGAACATGGAAGACGTGCTTTAATTTTTTTATTATTATTACTTTTTTTTTTTCTGAAGTTCCTACACTGAAAGGCAGCAGCTTTATTTTCACTTTGTGCATATTTTCTTGAATTAGGACATTTAAAATTTCTTTATATAGATAGGTTTCTCTGCTATTATTATTTTTTTTAATTAATTTTACCTACAGTTACATAGGCATCTTCCAACATTGCATGTAACAAGCACAAGGTGTGTGGAAGAAGAGGACAAAGCAACAAAACAATTAGAAATTCACAGATGATAATGTTAAAAAGAGATCACATTTAGATGAACATTGTTTTCCCTTGATGACCTTTTACTCACTGCTAACTCTTGTGTTTCATTCTCAACATATTTTGCACAGAATCACAAACTTTGGTAAGCAGATTAAAGGTTAGATTTAATCTTGGTTTCATTAAAAAAGTGAGACCATTCCTATCAAATACAAATGATGAACAGTGAATGCAGAAAGCCCCATGATGCCAGCTCAACACATCAAAAAAATAACTCCTCTGCATAAGTAATTGAATCCTCCTAAGACCAATGATAAGTAGAGCATGTAGAAAATACTTACCAAAAAAGTTTCTTTTTTAGTTTTTTTTAAGAAGGGAAATTTAAAAAACCAAACTACAGCATGTTATTTTCCATCACTTTATGAAAGTTATTGGAAGGAAAGGTAAGTTAAAATTTGATCATTCTTAATGAAAGCCTATTTTAATCGAAAACTTGGCTTTTAAAGACTGGAAAAAAATTATTAAAACTTATGCTCTATTTTTTTCACAAAATTTCATATAAAAATGATTGACAATATTCCTGTATTTCTAATGAAAAGTTGTAGAGAACAGCAACAGCAATGCAGAATTTGATGGCTAGATTAATCATTTTTATTTTTTGTGCATGAAGGCTTCTCTTGCCAGAATATGCCAGTCATAGCCACAGGGAATTTTTTTTTTTTTAGCATAATTTTTCCAGCTGTTATAACTTATGATTCAGCAAAGCATCTAAACTCATGCTGAACAAGATTAGAATTTTGGTGCAAAGGCATTTGAACATGAACTTTTAGACTTGCTGAATTTGAAACATAGACAACAGAACCTTTTTTAAGTGCTGCATGAATTTTGTGGTAAGGTTCTGGCTTCTGAAATACTGGAAATTGTCTGTTAGCCTTTTAAGGAAATAAAATCCCCAAAATAATCCTAAAAGTATTGAAAAGCTGAATGGAGCAATTATTTCAGTTGCCTGCATGTTCAGTTCATTTTATTTTCAAGTTAAAATTATTCAGCTTCATCTTGACATTTTATGAAAAATTTCTAATTGCAGTATGAAATTTGCCAGCCTGAGGTTGGTATTTTAGACTGTAGAAGAAACATTATGATCACTCCATATTTGTATGGGTTGTTTTTTGCTTTAGGACTTGCAAGCAGTTGATTTTTTTTTTGGTTTAGTTGTTGATGTTGTTTTCTTGTTTAATTCTATAAACCCATTATGATGAAAATAAATAATATTATTAAGGATACACACCATTATGACCATAAATCTAACCCTTTTCAGTTTAAAACTTTTATCCCTCATCCTACTGCTGCACTCCCTGTAATAAAGACTCTCCCCTCATCTTTCTTGTAGGCCCCCTTTCAAAGAATTAAGAATCAACCACGTTGGAAAGGACCTCTGAGATCAGCAAGTCCAACCCTTGATCCAACACTGCCGTTGTCACTAGACCATGGCACTGAGTGCCACATCCAGTCTCAGCAGTGGAAGCTGCTATGAGGTCTCTCTGGGGCTTGCTCTTCTCTAAACTGTCCTCGTATGGGAGGCATATGAGGACACTCCAGGGCACTGATCATGCCCGTCCTCAGGGCTTGCTTCAGCAGGTCCATGTCTTTCTTAAGCTGTGGACCCCAGAGCTGGACGAGCACTCCAGGTGGGGTCTCACCACTGCAGAGCAGAGGGGCAGAATCACCTCCCTCCACCTGCTGGCCACGCTGCTTTTGGTGCAGCCCAGGACACAGTTGGCATGCTGGGCTGTGAGTGCATATTGACAACTCACATTAATTTCTTCATCCACCAATACTCCCAAGTCCTTCTCCATATTGCTGTTCTCAATCTACTCATCACCCAGCCTGTATCGATGTCTGGGATTGCCCTGACTCGTGTGCAAGACCTTGCACTTGGCTTTGTTCATGAGATTTGCAGAACTCTACCTCTGTCAATATCCTTCTGGGTGGCCTCACTTCCCTCCAGTGGGTCAGCTGCACCACACAGCTTGGTGACATCCCTGAATTTGCCAAGGAAGCCCTCAATCCCACTGTCTATGTCCCTGACAAAGATATTAAATATCACTGGTCTCGATATGGACCCCCGAGGGACATCACTTATCACTTATCTCCACTCGGACATCGAGCCATTGACTACAACTCTTTGAGGGCGACCATCCAGTCAATTCCTTATCTACTGAGTGGTCCACCCATCAAAACCATGTCTCTCCATTTCAGAGACAAGGATCTTGTGCAGGACAGTATAAAATGCTTTGC
>JAWMRA010000090.1:22286194-22307988 GCA_035584735.1 Pseudotriccus pelzelni | reverse complement strand
AGTTGTTCTTCCTCTATCCACCAATGCAACTTTATTAGAGAGCCACTGAATTTTTCACTAATTTGCCATTGGTGAAGCCATATTAGCTGTCCAATATTGGCTGACCAATCAACTCCCTGTTTTCTACGTGCCTTACCAAAGTTTTCAGGTGGATCTGCTTCATCATGTTGTCAAGCGCAGGGATGATACTGACCAGCCTGTTACTCCACAGGTCTTCCTTTTCTTTCTCTTTTTAAAAATAGGGGTTATGATTCCCCTTTTCCAGGCATTTGGAACTCTATCAGTCTGCCCTATCTTAAAGATCATGGATAATAACTTAGCAATTTCAGCTTCCAGTTTTCTCAGGACCTTCAAAGCAGGGGTTTCCTGAAGCAGCTGTCTTCCAGGGTGTGAACAGGTGTACTGTCCTGGGTAGAAAACCGGGTGGATGGCCAGACCCAGCGATTGGTGGTAAATGGGATTGAATCCAGCTGCCATCTAGTCATCACAAGTGGTGTTCTCTGGGGCACAGTATTGTGTCTGATCTTGTTTAGTACCTTCATCACTGACCTAGAAAACAGGATCAATCACCTCCTCAGCAAGTTCACAGATGACACCAATTTGGGTGGGAGTGTTGATCTGCTGGGAGGGTAGGAAGGCTGTGCAGAGGTTCTGGACAGGCTGGATTGGTAACAGCCATAGGGTTAAAGATGGTTTAAAGAATATCGTGTAGGGAAAGGGAGATTAATTAAAATCTCGTAGAAAACTGACACTGACTCACCAGATATGAAATATATGTTTATGAATTATCACATTCTATAACCCTTGCTATCACCATACTGTGTTTATGAATTATCACATTCTATAACCCTTGCTATCACCATACTGCAATCTTTTACAAGGACAGGATCTGTCATCTTGTTAGAAGACATGATGGACCGTGGAAAATAGGGAATTGAATTGCCTTCCTAAGGGAACTGAACACCGTTTTCAGTGCAAGTTTGTGAATTCATAGGGGTTTTTTTCATACACAATTTAATGTAAAGTTTTAAGTAAAAAAAAGGCAGCAGCATTTACTGTGAAATGTGCATTTCTGAGGTGTTTAAATCTTAATGAAGGATGCAAAGTGTGAATACTTCTATTGGGTTTCCAAGTAAAAGTGCTTTTTATATGAGAAAATACTAAATAAATTTTCTTTCGAAAATGAGGAGTCAATACATCTGATATCCCATTTTCATACCTGTAAGCCACCAAAAATTTCACTGACTTCATCTTACTATTTGGCTTGAATACTTTTCCAAATTCAGTATGATTATTATTTGCTATGTAGTATGCTTATCTCTATTCTCTCTGTGACTTGGGAATATGGCTCCAGAAAGCAAGGAACTGTACTCTTGTGAAGCTTTTTGAGTGCAACAATGCTGGGAAGAAGACTTCCTCTGCTGTGTGCATGCAGACTGATACAGTAAGTTCTGTCTATTAACATATTTCCTGTGCACAAGAGTACAAAAGTCAAAGAACAGGGTCTCCAACTCTTGCAGAAGAATGTTTTCTTCTGTGTTGTAACACTGAAGTTAGGGGGTTTATGTTGCTTAAATATGTTAGAAAGACCTCAACTTCTTTTTTTTTCCCCTCAGGAAGTTTAAAAAATAAATATAAGCACAGCAATTATCATTGCCTGCATGAGGATGTATTATCATTAAATGAATGACACAGTTACTGACATTAGCTCTTATTTTCTTTTGTTGAAAGAAATCACTTTGACAACTATAAAACCACTTTCCATTAAATTGCAGATATTTAAAACTTAATTAAATTACAATGAGTAGATCTATTTAGAAGACTCTGAAAGAAATGAAGTGCCTTGAAGGTCCTTTCTGGTTTTGAAATGCCAAAAATGGCATAAGTGTTCTCCTTACAATATGTGGTTTATGTTGTGGTGGAAACCTGATGCTGCAGTAATATGAAATGACTTCAGAAGGGTGCCAGGGTGCTTTCCACTCTTTTTTATCTTCAGTGAAGGTTATGATGTTGTTAAAACACCTAGAATGATTATGGACTTTGGGACTCTTAGGTAATAACTAAGAGTTAATTAAATGTACTTGTTATTTGATTTAGTATGCTTATTTTCATATTTTTATACTAAATTCCAGTGATACAGCAGAGATTAACTCTGATTTTCATGTCATGTATTGATATAATTCTACTGTGTATCTGCAGCAACCTTCAACTTAAAGCAAACAAAATGCCTGTCTAATGTAACAGAGGGTTACAAACCATCCCTGAACTCTCTTCATTAGGACGTAAAATTTTCATCCTTTGATATTCCTTCTTAAGGTGATATCCATAAGACTGTCAGCTTCTGATTGTTTAGTGCACTGAAACAGCTGTTAGCAGAACTAAGTACTGGCTTAGAAACTTTACACTTCCTTAAGATGTGAGCCCCACTCGAATTTGAAGGCCTGCTGGAATTATGTTTACATCCATAAACGATTATTGGGTTTCAAAAGATTTTTCTGAGAAGAGAATACTTTCTTTTTCTTCCCAGATAATTTTATTTTCATTTAAAGCAGAATTATTAAGGGAAAGGGCCCTCCATTAGCGGTTACAGTTAATTAGAACATGAAAATAAATTTCAACAAAATGCCTTTAAGGAAATTTTAAATAACAGTTTCTATCTTTCAAAAAGGTATTTTCTATTTCTTGATGGAAAATTGAAAATGTTAATTAAATGTTGTTTCAAGAAATGTGATATCTTCTTAATGTTCTTATTTTCTCTTGGTACTGGCTATTTAAGGATTACTTTTACCTGCACTTTCAAAGCCAGAAAATCAGATATTCTGTGGTGATTGCATTGCTGAATGTATGTTTGACTCCTCACAAGAACAATAAAATTAAGTTAGAGGATTAAATTGAAGTAAGTAAATTGAAAATTTCACCTTGGACTGCTGGTTCTGACTCATCAAGGAGTGAATTATCGATACTTCAAGGTGTTTCAAGCCTTAGCTGTTTTAAACTACTTGAGAATGAACAAAAGATGAAGTAAGAGAGAGAAAAAGAGGGAAGGAAATTGAGGAGTGAGAGAATCACATAAATCTTAATCCTTTTTGGGAAAAGAAATAGATGTTTCAGCTAAAAGTCAGTGATTAGGAGTGCACTAAGATAAGTTCTTGTTTAACAAAGAGTTTTGTCAATTCAGTAGTCCTGAGTTGACATGTGAACCCTAGTTATGTTAAGTTTCAGAATCTACTATGGAGAGCTCTTATTAATGTGAAATATGATCACATTATGGTAACTTTATAATTCAATGTGTTTTTTATCTTTTTTAAATCCTTTCTCAAACAAAGTATGCACCGCTAGAAAATGCCAGTCAACGTCACTGTTGTGTTGTCCACTTTGTGTTCATAGGAATGAAAGTTTAGCTGGATACACGTGCATATATACACACGTAAATATAGAGACATACTGTGTATTGGAAGTCCTTGGAAACTTGGGAGAAATCTCATAGACCCAAAAAGATACCAAAGTCTTCTCAGACTCAGTGTATCAAGAGCTGTTATACCCAAACCCTTAGAGACATCTCTTCCCTTGCACACATCTACTCATTGTATTGATATGTAATTTAAACCAGTGTACTAAAAATAGGGATAACAAACAACAGAAGGGAACAGGGTGGTGAATTAGGAACATGTAGGGGATCACACCATATATGCACCTAGTTAAATGAGAAAATACTGAAAAATCCTCTGTCTCAGCTCCCCAGCTTGGCTGTCTGCTGAATTACGGTTACTTTCAGACCCTTCAGAAGATATGATGTTAAGAAAAGAAACCAATAGCGAAGCTAATATTGGAAGCTATTAAAGAATGTCTTGAACTGACACACCTTCGGAGAACCTTTCCTCTTTTTTTGAGCTGACTTACCATAAATGCTCTTCCAAAGCCTTACACTGCATTGAATCTGACAGTGAGCAGAAATTCAATTTTTATTTTATTGGCATCATAAAAAAACCAACCAACCAACCAAACAAAAACCCAAACAAAACACCATACTGCTTCACTTGAGGGGAAGTTACAACCTATTCAATCAAGCTTGAATAGGAAGTGCAGATAAGTCTCGTAGTCTCTCATGTTCTCTGCAGAAGTGGATAATCTTTAAAATTTTGAAAGAATGAAGTCTTAATTGTGAGGCACCTATGTGACTTCCTAAAAATATGAATGAATTACTCAAATATGAAAACCAATTCCTGCATCATGAATTATAGCCAGAAACATAAAATATAGAAACATGACACTCCAAGGAAGTATTCTGTGACTTCCCATTCTTACTACTCCTTATATGTGTCATTTATGACTGTAAAGGTTGTGGAAAAGAAGCAAGATACTGAAGACAGGGTTTGATGAATCTTCATCCAAGCTAAACAATCTCTCTTGCAGAGTTCTTCCTTGAGGTGTGGACATGTATCCTCTTCTGTCCCTTAAATTTACAAGCCCCAGCCAAACTGAAATACTGACCATACGTAGATGTTGGTCTTACCTCTCTTCTAGTCTTAGGAAGGAAACTCTGTGCTCCTTGCTACCTGAAGACAGTGACCAAACATTTCTGGTTTGAGCTTGGAAGACAAATTCCTTGCGGCTGCACTCCCTGTACTCACCTCTGCAAGGCAAACCACAACTTTCCAAGTACTAGTGTATCCAAAGTGTACATTGATTTATGCCTGTATAAGTGCTCACATTCTGTGGTTCATCAGAGCACACTCAATCCTGCTTTACTTCTACAAGTGAAAGACACTTCAGGACACTTTAGACTGCTGAACACTATCAAAACCATCACTTTCTTCACCTTCAAGCAGACAGGCAGAAACAGAGAAGTGCAAAACCAACTCCACTGAGTTAAGAAAGATGCTCCAGAATTAGAATTCCTCTGTTGAAATTTAGCAATGATGTCGTATGGGGGTTTTATGGTCTAAACTGGCACACATTTAGATGTTTTCCAGGTTACATTCCTAAATAACAACCATAAGCATTGCATGTTATGCACAGTCAAAGCTTGGATTTACACTCACCAACACTGTATCTGTCTGTATCCACAGGTACCAGAAAAATCTGTTAATGCTTACTAAACTTCTGGAGTAGGAGGGAGGGTTGAATCTGGAGACAAGCTCAAAGTTGTTTCTTTAATTTCTAGGGTTCCATTGCTATCAGAAAGATGAAATTCAGTTTCAGGAACATGAAAAAAAAAAGAAAAAAACAGCCTCTGTTTTGGTCAGTACAGTACACTGAAATGTCAGAAGGCAAGGAGCGATTCGTGCCACTTATAAGCTGCCTTGGTGTTTCAGAACATATGGTGTGTCAGATCACACACTGTTCTATGTCTCCTATCATAAGTAAGAGCAGCAGGACAAGTGGAGGAGTTGAAGGTAGAATCAAGTTCAGATTTGCGAGCACTGATAGCTTACTTCAGTGAAAATGGTATTAAGAGAAAAAAATAAAGCCAGTGTGGCAAATAATGTAGGGACACTAGGCTTTAAAATGCAGGCTAATCTTAAGCAGGACACTTATCTAGCCTGTTAGCTTCAGGAAGCCAGCGATATGCTGTGGTACTGATGTGCTTATGCATGGCAACTTCATCAAAAGAGGGAGGAGAGCAGTACAGACAGAGGTCAAACCTTCACATTACAGTTCCACCCACACATGGAACATTTGCAGTTTCTCAAAGACAACCAAGCGGCTACTTTCCCCAGAGTACAAACACACTTGTAGGTATTGTTCTTTGTGTCTTCAAAACAGTGTGACAACGTGTGTTCATACCTTCACTTTAGACAAGCTTCCATGCAGCATTCAATAGGTTATGGCTCAGGCAGGCAATGTAGTTTATTATCAGATGCTTCTGCCTCTATATTCTTTTCAGTGTGTTTATTGTAGAAAAATGGAAGGACAACAATGGAAAACTCATTTTTAAAAATCCAGTCCCAACCAGTACACTACTTTGGACTGCCTAAACAATGTGTTATGTGCAATGTTTTTGATCTAACTAAATACCCCTTATGCACTCTATTTTTAAGTTGTAAGATACGTTATCTGTTTACAAATTGGTTTCCCCTATAGTGCCTTCTAGTTATTATCAAGCCACACAGGTTATGTCTGAGGAAGCAGTGCCTTTATGACCTACATCTATTTAAGATGGTTTTTGTTTTTGTCTCTGAGGCAGGGCAACCATGTTCATTGTTAAAGGATCCCATGGGGTGGATTAAAGCGAAATACTGTTACATGACTGATATAGCGACTAATTTTATTAGAACAACTCCTTTGCAACAGTAACTGGGGAAAAACTGTAATGGATTGCAAAAGGTGTGTATCTCTGGTCTGGGACGTATGATCACCCCAATAGAAGAAAACTGGAAAGAGAAAAATGGAGAAAGAGAGCTAAGGGAAGAGACAGGAAAACATCACCACCTGTGGCTCCAGCAACATGTGAGTGATTGTGGTCCATGATTGTGGCACACAGTCCTGGTCTGTTGGAGGCCTGTGCACGCATCAAAAATTGGCAGTTTTATAACCCCAGTTATTCCAGTAAACACCCCAATACCTCCTCTGGGAGTAGTTCTAGGCATACACAATTTTCTTTCTGGAAGATTCTTAAAGTCTAGTGGCATCAAGGGTGTGGGGTGAGTGTGTCTGTGTATTCCAGTGTTCCTGGACAAAGTTTCTGAACAGTTTCTGGATAAACTTTTTGCATTTTGTGGTTGTGTAGTGGTGGCTTGAGGTGCAGGAAAGAGAGCAGCAAAAAAAAGACCACTACCCTGCTTCTGCAGGATCTATTGCTTAATGGTGTCTTCTCCTTTAGTTTGACAACAGCCTGTTTAATGCAAAATTTAGCCAAAAGGTCTGAGTGGCTCACTACTGTTCAAAAAAATTAAATAAGCAATATTGTACAATGTACCTTTACAAAGACATTTTTATGCAGACTCATCAAACCTGTTGAATAAGTGAAATGTAAAAAAAACCTGAATTGAATCATGGCAGTAGAAGAAAGAAATAAATGAACACGAGGGAAAGTGGGAAAATGTAGGCATTTTCAAGCAGTAGAAGGAGGGATAATAAGAGAGACAAACACACTAAAATCCCCTTGTAGAAGCAAGAACTCTAAAAAAGGCTTTCAAAAAAAGCTCTTGTTGATCTTTTTGATCAAGTTGGAGGGATAGAGATAAGAGTTAAACAAGGAGGAAGATAGATGAGAGGAGTCAGGAAGACAGAGAGGGAAAGGAGAGAAAAGGTTTATGAGAAGATTCTTTTGGTTTGGAGAAAAGGATGAAAGGATTTTAAGCACAGATCTGAGAGGTACATTAATATAGAAATACTGCATAATGGGTGTTTCTGGGTCCTGTCTCTATCAACACACTGGTGTTTCAGAATAGCAAAAACTGAATGCATGTATTAAATTCCTATAACTTTACGATGATTAGTCAATTAAGAGTAGACTTTGATTTTAATATTAGTTAACAGTTTTAAAAGATCGCTTTCACTTTTATAATATTTTTGAAAATTAAGATTACAGTGCCACAACACAATTCAGGCCAGCAGGGAAGTCTCCAATTTGATCCAGAGCAAATTCAGTTATACGATTAGACCAGGTCTCAGGGTGTTACCCTCCAAGCATGGCGATGGCACCACCTCCCTGGGCCAATACCCACTGCTCAGCTGTCCTCATGTGCAATAAGATTTCCTTATCTCCAGTCCCTCTGGTTCTGCTCAGCTCGCTGCCCACCAGGACCCAGGGCCTTCTGCCCAGAACTGCCCCTGTCTCACAGCATGGCTGCCAGAACTCTGCCTGCCCAGGGCAGAGCTGCCCTTTTCTCCTGCCCTTTCCTCCCACTGGTCCTGGTACCTTTGAACAGCTGCCCTGCTCTCATGTACATTGAGCAGTGGTCCCTGACTTGGCACCACTTGTAAACCTGAAGGTGCACTTGGTCACCTTCCCAGGTCATGGACAGAGGTGTTAAACAGGACAAACCCCAGGGAGATCTCTCCCTTGTGAGATCCCACAGGGCACCAGCCTCCAGGCAGATACAGCCCAGTGACCATCACCTCTGAAACCCCCCTGGGGGACCACCCACACCCCAACATCCATTTGGTTACAGAGATATTATGGTAGCGTGCTGGAAGCCTTGCTGAAGTCAGCCTAAATTGTATCCTGTTTTTCCCATGTCCACAAATCCAGTCATTTTATCACAAAAAGTAATGAGATGGGTGAAGCACTTTTCACTTTGTCAAGTTGCGCTCTCAGTTCCTAGTCACCTTCCTCCTTCCTCATGTGGTAAGACATGAGCTCTAAGAGGACACATGCCATGATTTTTTCAGGTACCTGAGTAAAACTGGTCAAGCTACAGTTCCCCAGATTGTCTTTTGGCCCTTTTCCATTTGTCTAGGGCCTCATACATCTACATGACAATAGAGAGAGAAATATCTAAGGGAAGAAAACAATTATCAGTTGCTAGTTCTATGTTGCTGGAGTAGAAATTTCATTCCTCTGATATTTTGCTTTGAAAAGCTGCCCTATGTTAATTGAGAGACAGTAGTTCTTGCAGTGTGGCTTTATTTTACTTAGAACTGAAGTCACGCTTACTTGATGGTCGTTGTCAGGACTGTGTCCTTTTTTTCATACTTCTGAGCTTCAGTTGAAAATCCGCTGTGTTTGAAATTGCTAGACATACACATGAACAGCAGGACTTCGAGAAGCAAGATAATTACCTCCTTTAGTCAAAATATCACATGAAGAACTTTGTAAATAAGGACAACCTGCCACAGAGTGTCCTTGGTGTTTTGTCCAAGCAGGAGGTGTAACAGGAGCTCTATCTCAGGATAGAGATAAATGACACAACCGTGTTCTACTCATGTGCAAAAACCTTCTCTGCATTCTAACGCATGTGGTTTGTGCCTCCTCACTGTTGAAGAGGACAAAGTACCTGCTTTGTAAGTTCTGATGAGACAACAGGGGTGAGCTGTTTTAAGTGCCTGTGTAAGACACTCCCCATACTTTGGACCACATTCCTTTATCTTCACAGATCTGAGAACAGGAAGAGAAAGATCTCTAACACCTTTTCCCAGGAAAGAATCCAGTGTCAAAGTCCTGGCATTCTATATTAGCAGATTATACTGCTGCCTTAGGGATTAGAACATCACCAAAATACCTATTCTGCTTTGGAACAAAACTGACATTACAGCATACTGGTATGCAGCCTTGGGATATCCTCTGCGGTACTCACAAAACAGACAGTGGATATCTTTCCATGTCACCTTTATAGGTATGCAAAGACCAGGAATAAAGTGCTACTAAAATGCTCTAAAACACTACTTCCCTTTCAAATCCAACTGGAGGAAATAAATTTGCCATTTTCTTTTAAATGTAAGGAAATAAAATCTTGAAGAAAGGTATTCACTGACTGCTAGATAAAATATACGGGATTAAAGCTTTTTAAAAGTAGAGGCTAAATTCATATTTGAGCACATTAGAGGTACAACAAGTCCCATCAGTTTCAGCCTGAAATAAGTAAGTCCTTAACAGAAATGGAGAAAGCTCAGCAATATATGACTTTCATCAATGACATCAATATCCCAGTATAATTTTTAATTTAACAAGAAGGATGAAAAATTTCTCCTTTAATTAAAAGGATAAAAGATAATGATGCTATCAGATACAGACCAGATATTGTGAAAAAAATCAGCAACATTTAAAGTCAAAACTTGTGCATGAATTTTATTAGCTTGTTTCCTGAGCAAGATTTACAACACAACATGCAGATGCATTTAACACTGTACTTTGCTATACATTCCACACTTGTGATAGTACACTTGTGACAGCTGTGCAACAAAAGTAGCCATTGAAAAAGTTTGTAGTTTTTAGTAATTTCAAAGTGATAGGATCTTCAGTAAACAAATATCTTGAGTGTTAGTAGTGTCAGGGTTAAGTTTCCAATACCTATCAAGCCAAAAGGGTTAATTTGAGCAGCTGATTTAAAGCTCCTTGGATTTTGGCACAACTTCTACATTAGAAGTTTTGGCAGTGTTTACTAAATTTCCTTCACGATCTTAGACATGACAGTAAAAACTTAAGCAAAATTAGGCTCTTTTCTAATGCCTCAATTAATTGAAAACACAGAAGGGAATGGTAATGGTGGGAAAACTAACAGAATCTCAGCACAAGTTACTTATGTCAGCATAATTCTGAGAAGTTCTTTTGATCAATCGCCAAGCTCACTGCAAGAGTCTTACATGCATGTGCAGCAAAAAGAGGGCTCCACAAAATGTAATTACTTTTGCAACCAGGTAATGCTGATGATGCTCATTCACAAAAATGGTGTGCAGCTGGGGCTAAATTCCACATCTTTCAGCAGCAATAAACATTTAACTGCGAATCTTTTTCTTTCAGGAAATGTAAGGGAATTTTGGACATCTAAATAAGGGACAGTATTCTTTTTAAAATCTGAATATTAGACATTTCAGGAAAACGAATCTAACTTCTGTTAACTTTTATGCCTTGCTGCATGAAAGTAACACTAAAAGGTATCTTGAAAACAGAAACTCGTTCACCAAGGAGTGTTATAAACAATGTAAGCCATAAAGCAACCATGCCTTCTCCAATTACAAGTGCAGCTCCTTCACAATGAATATTGAGTTATGACTTTATACTGAAGCATGATGCAAATTCCTGTGTTTGTCCAAAAAGAGAAAAGATACAACATGCAGTACAGATGTACCCCTGATTTCAGTGTAACTCATACAACCAAAAAAAAAGTCTGGATTCACCTGACACCACATCACTCTACTTTCTACTGAGAAAGAAAGGTTGAGGCATACAAATAGAAAATGTGTTTTTATTTTTGAGCGAAGCTGGGAGGTGTGCTAAGCTGAACTAAGAAGGTAGTCAAGCTTAATGACTGGAATTAACTTAGTAAAACACTAATAACATTACTTCATGGCTGTGCTCATCTCTGAATTAAGGATTGCTAAATATATTATTGGTGATGTAAAATTAAAAAAATCCTGGTTTATCTTTTGATTTGTCCATCACCTTGGTGTTCTTTGGGAAGGTCTAATACTTCAATTTGAATGTTTTGTCAAGCACTGGAACAGACTCCCCAGGGAAGTGGTGGCATCACCATCCCTGGAAGGGTACAAAAAATGTGTAGATGTGGCACTCAGGAACATCTTTTAATAGTGGACCTGGCAGTGCTGGGTTAATGGTTGGACTCAATGATCTGGGAGGTCTTTTTCCAATCCAAATGATTCTATGAACCTTATTGAAACTGAGAATGGAACTACCAGTAGCAGTTTACAGACAGAAAGACTGACAAGTGCTGTGAAATGACACCAAGTTCACAGTTCTGTGTTTTGGAAGAGCTCTGTGATGCTGGATCGCTGACACTTCACTGCAGGATGGCCCAACAACATGTGACAGAGTATCCTGGTTGGCACTTACACGCACAAAGCTGCTTCAGTAGTGACCCGGTTCACACGTGCAGCGTGCTGCTGTTTAGGCTGCTAACAATCAACAGCTTGCACACAAGAATAGTACCTTGTAGTATATTAAAAATTCCAAACATTTAAATGCTCCAAAAGAAAGATACAGTGGTGTTAAAAAGGGAGATAAGGGAAGTAGTATTTCAGATTTGCACCACAAACATATGAACAAACACTTTTAAAAACTCTTTGAAAGCGCCTATTCTGCAACTTCCATGACTGGAGAGGACATACATGTTGTTTTCTGAGGAAACACTGACACAGCAGACCAGGGAATAACTGACATACACCTGAAGGAAGTTTCTGGGGAATGAAGATTAAAATGCTTCCCTTTATCATACACCAAAACATGTTCAAATTTACCTACTAAGCCAATATGGCCAAGGATACTCTGGTAATATTTACTTTTACAATTAAAAAAAGCACATAGAAGACACAAATTCATTAAAATAATCATGCTTGTCTAGCTAAGCTGATATCCCCTCTAACAAGACTCCTCCGGCTTCGGACACACCTTAGTGTTACTGAGCTCCTGAGGCCACATCCTCAGCTGTCCGTGACTGTCACCAGTGTGGTGTCACACTGACAGATTCCGTGCAGTATCAGACATGTGAAGAACTTTAAAATGTCATGAGCATATCACGTTCTTGTACACTGGTATAGAACGGCCTCCCAAAGATGAAGGAATGTAGACCTGGTTTAATCTTCTCAGCCAGTGCCATTATTATGTTGAGATCGCCCTCTGCTGTTAAGTCAAGATCGACCTTCAAGCTACGAAGAGACTTAAAAGGTTTTTTTCCTTTTTGCCTGCAAGAAAATAAAAAAGCGTGTTGTAAAAAAAAGTGTAAGAAGTTTCTCAGAACCTGATTTCTATTATCTGTTCACTTACGTGTCATCCTCTATGTATTTTATTAAAGTTAAGGCTTTTCTGTGCAAGACCAGCAGAAATTGTGCAAGGAAAGTACTCCTCAGAGACAATCCAGGCTTCAGGTGAAAGATCTGTTAAAAATAATATCAGAATATTAGGTAGACAGGGAAATTCGAGAACCATTTTAAGAATGTGGAAAATAATGAAACATTGCAAACACATGTAACATATCCTTAACTATAGCAAAGCAGGCAAATAACAGCACATTTTTAGACATAGTGTGCTTTCTTAGTTTTTTATCTGCTCAGATGCAATACATTAAGCTGTTTTACAATACTGTTTGAATACAGTATTATTTTTCTTTTAAATTAAAATTATCTAAAATTATTCTCAGCTAGGTAGCTTTCTCAGTACTCTAATTGTTGACAGCGTTGCACAACAATAGAAAATGTGCATTGTTTTTCATACCTAGAGCAGGAGTTTCAGTATTACACTAATATTTTTCTTTCTACTTACGTAGAGAAGAATCATAGCAGTAGTATGATGAAGAGCTACCAAACCAACAAATGATCTATTCACATTACATTACCTGTTACTAGAGCTCAAACTAATGAACTTTAGCTCTTGTTCTTTCTGAAAAAGCAACAATTACCTGATCCAGAAAAGCTTTTACTAAAGTATCTCGATGCAGGATATCTTGAAAGACATTTCTACAGAAAGAAAGGAAACAAACATGAGGTAATGCCTTTAAGGAACCCTAACCTTTCAGCATCTGAGCACAGCAATAGCATTACTGTTTACAATCTGGTTGAAATTAGAAATGAAGTTAAAATTTGAAAGGTTTCTGATATTTTTAGAGCTAATGCAGAATTTTAGAGTAAAACTTTCAGATGAAATTAAATAAACCTAGGAAAGCCATTGGGCCCTGCACTTAGCTCTGTTATAACCCTAATTAAACAGGCAATAAAATTAACATGAAATGGCCAGAATTGTCACTGAAAATGCATTTCAATCATATTTAACGCAACAAAACTACTGCAGGACTTAGTAATTCCTCCAAATCAAATATAACTACCAGAGCTGAAAGAGTTTCTCAAAACCAAAAACCTTCATATACTTTATTAAGAAGTAGGCTTTTTACTCGGTCAGTCTCCTGTCCCAAACCAAGTCACTTTGTGAGATGTGAGAGGACTACGTACAAATCAGGTGTGAAACTCTCATCAGTGTGGATAATATGATCTTGAGACATTTCTTCATCTGAATTAGCTCTCCAAAATGCTGTCAGCTCCGATCTCATGTAACGCCGTTGGTTATAGATGTGCTCGTGACAAGGGGGCATCTGCTTCACTGTATTGACATCCACATCTATATGTGTGGTAGGGTATGGGGCATACATTACTTGACGGAAAGGCAACACGAAGCTTCCTGTTGCATCCTGGTTTAGTGGAAAAAAAACCCCAAACATTATTCCAGTTAAAAGTGCGGAGCTATACTGGAACAACACAGTAATAAAGCATCATGCCTAAATTTTATCCCCAGTTGTTTAAACACATTTTATTTAAAAGAACTGGTGGTTTTATCCTAGTAGTAAGTCCTTAATACTGGGTGATTCCCTTAACATAACAGTGAAAACAGGCACTGAGGCGACCTGTGTATAGCATCACCTGGCTTGTAAGGATATTAGCATTACAGTACTATATTAACCTGGTAAGTTGTGACTGCTCACCAGAGCAAGAAGGATTATTTTTTAATTCATCTTCACCCATTGTTACACCCTATTTAAAATACTTGGAAACCGCAAGACTGATGCAACTGTTCCTTCTTCGCTTTTGGTACAACACGAAAACTCAATGCTTTTTGGGATTCCAACCCCAAGCAGACAAAAGAGTATTATTATTGTACCTCAAAGTACAGGAACAATTCTGAATAATCCTCAAGAAACAGATGTATCAGGGAAAAGACAGGCTGGGAATTTTAACATGCAAGTAGTTACATGGAAAGCCACAGGACCAGAAAAGAATCAAGGGCCGATGACGTATTTCTTTGAACGTGAATGTGTATATGAGTATCATATGCAAAAACACACTGGAGGATGTTCTTGAACTACAGAAGAACAGAACTTTCCTAAGTATACTTACTTTAAGTAAGCCTTGAACAAAAAGTCCTGACTCGTACTTGAAAGAAGACTCATTTCTACAGAGCCTGGAACACTTCCGTTCAGATGGTGTAAGAAATAGACACAATGTTCTCACAATCTGCATTAAAAAGAACAATTTTGAAAAACATTAAAATGTAAGAAAGTGCATAAGGCACTTCAAATGATGAATAAAAAAGTTGACCTCACTTACTAGAAAAGCTGAAACTTTACCAAGGCCACAGAACAGTGACCAGCTTACACTGTTAAGCTGTAAGCCATGCTATTCCAACTTCTTGTCAAATGATGAAAAAAATCCAACACTCTTTTGCGAAGTTTGTTTTTTATCCAATTATGTAGAACAAATCACTTTTGCCTTCTTCTACCTCTATTACATAAACATGAGCTACTGTGATTACTTTCCTAAAGTCTCTTATTTTATTCATTCCATATTGAAATAGCAGTTATTGTCTCAAATCAGGCAAGTCAATTTCCTAAATAAGTACCTATGCTTATTTCCTCAGTAATTTCCTTAAACTCTCAATTAAAATGAATACAGGTACTTCATTATCCATTTTCAAACTCCTGAAATAGCTACCAGTAATCACTCCAAATACAACATGTATTCCATTCTGCTAATCTTTCAGTCTTAACCTGTGGTGTCCTATCTGTGTCTGAGGTATTTGAAAAGACATCTTGCACAATGTCTTTCTGCAGTATCTAAATGACAACAGAGTTTTTGACTGATGCTTTTCGCCACAAGATGCCACAGGTGTTTTTTACTTCAAGGCAAGCTAAAGAATGCCATTAAGGAAGCAATTACTTCAGAACAGTTGTACTGTGACACAAGGAGCATGCTGCTGATAAGAACACGTGTAGAATTAATGTGTGAAATTTACCCTGGATGTATCTTGAGACTCACACTCTTTTACACTGGTTTTTCCTACAGTCTTTAGCTTATTGATACATTATTTTACATATTCATAACCACTTAGACCTTAAATCCTCTTCTTTAACTACTTCTTGATCCATATGCTTTCTATAACTACCTAAGCCTTTAACATTTTCTTATATATTATATATAATATATATATATGTGTGTGTGTGTATGCATGTAACACAACATCTCCAATAACCTAATTGTGTGTAAATCCTACATCTCTGAAAACCTATATATTAACTGTGGTTAGCTGATTTCAGCTAAGATCTGAGAATTTTCTTTTCTCTGGTTTCCCTTTGAGTATCAGCAGTTACTGCTGATTTGACCAGAGGTGTTTTATCATTGCTGCTAATACGCATAAAACAATGCACCCCCTCTGCCCAGTTTTTATTAAGGATCATGAACTGCTTCTTTCAAAACACAGGTTTACTAAAGAGGCTTTGAATTTTAAAAAAAAACCTGTTATATTTCTTTATGGCAAGGAGCCCTACATACTTCAAAATACATAACATATCATATATATATATATAAGTATATAATGGCCAGTCTTCGCGAACGAAGATCCGGGGAAGGTCTTTACGCCTTCGAGCCTGCACATTGGATTTTTTAGGTGAGACACAGTGTGCGCGGAACTGAGCCCACGCTTTAATCCTAAGGTTCATCTGCCGGGGCCAAGCTAACAAGTAATGTATAATATATTCAGCAGGCCCAGTGTTTGCAATTTTTATTTCACACTGAAGAAATATACTTAGGTTCCATGAAACACATGCAGCTCATGATGCAGAAGTATGTTTATTGCCCAGTGCCAAGAGAAATTATGCAGATACTAATTGCTTAAGAGTATACAGACAATACCAATTGATGTAGGTACTCAGTATCCTCACTGCTATCAGTGTTCCCCAGAACACAGTTTTGGGGCCAGTCCTGCTTAACACCTTTACTGATGATCTGGACATGGGGATTGAGTGCACCCTCAGTAACTCTGCAGATATCACTAAGCTGGGTGGGAGTGTTGATCTGCTTGAGTGTAGGAAAGCTCTGCAGAGGGACCTGCCCAGACTCAATCAGTAGACTTAGGACAACTACACAAGGTTCAATAAGGTCTTGCATTCTGGTTACAAGCCCTTACAGTGCTACAAGCTGGGGGGGGGAGGAACAGCTCGAGGGCTGTTTGGCAGAAAGGGACCTGGGGGTGCTGGTCAACAGCCAGCTCAGTATGAGCCAACAGTGTGCCACGTGGCCAAGAAGGCCAATGGCATCCTGGCCTGGATCAAGAACAGTGTGGCCAGCAGGGCTAGGGAAGTGATCATCCGTCTGTACTCAGCACTGGTGAGGCCACACCTTGAGTACTGTGTCCTGTTCTGGGCCACTCACTTCAAAGAGGACATTTTGGTGCTGGAGCATGTCCAGCAAAGGGCAGTATGGTTTGTAGAGGGTCTAGAAAGCATCTTATGAGGAATGGCTGAAGGAACTGGGTTTGTTTAGTCTCAAGAAGAGGAGGCTCAGGGGGTACCTCGTCATTCTCTACAACCCCCTGAAAGGAGGTTGTAGCCAGATGGGGACCTGTCTCTTCTGCTGTGCCTGCAGTGAGAGGACAAGAGGAAATGGCCTTAAGCTGAGGCAGGGGACATTCAGATTAGATATTAGGAAAAAAATTTTCCCTGTTAGGGTGGTCAGGCACTGGAATAAGTTGCCCAAGGAGGTGATGGAGTCACCGTTCTTGGAGGTGTTTAAGAGGCAGCTGAATTCGGTGCTAGGTGGTGTGGTTTAGGGATAATAGTGACAGTGCTGGGTGGACAGTTGGACTGGATGATCTTGAAGGTCTCTTTCAACTTCAGTGATTCTATGATTCTAAAGCAAAGGCTACTGTGGCTGAGCTGAAGGATAGAGAACAGGCTCCTCAACAAGTCAAACATCTAAATTTAAGCTACTCTGTTCCCAAGAGCCACTTGTACTAACTATGTTCTGTAGTTGGTTTATTTATAACTATAGCAGTTGCAGTGGGAACAAAACATTAGGCCAAATTCTGACCTCAGAATATAAATCTAGAATCGTTTTGCTCTGAATCTTTTAATTTTGATGACGTCACCTTGGATTCATTCTATTGTAATTGAGGTCAGAATAATGTCTAGTTTTGAAAGCAAAGAGCTGCAGAGTGTATGTTCAATATAGGGCTGCAGCCACCTCCATATGCTCGTTTGTACCTAGAGGCTGACCAGACTCTGGGCCTCCTCTGTATGCCAGGGACAGAGAGACAGCCTGACAGGCTCTCCAAGGCTGAAGGAATCTCACTACATAGCTACCAATTGCTTTCAGTGATACTAGGAGAAAGTTTTTAGCTTTGTAAATGACACTATATCAGATTGTAAATCAGTTTTTCAGGAAGGAGGGAGAAGTCAGAGAGCCATTAATGATTCTGCTATACTGAACTGATGTATTTGTGATAGTAGCAACATGTTACTGTTTATTTGAGAGTAAATGAAATAGTTTTGCAAAATTGGAGAAATTTCACCACAGCAAATGAAGCTGTAAACTTGATGCATGTGAGGAGCAGTGGGAACAGAGTTTATTATGCATCCTAGGCTGTTCTATACCACTTTTTTTTTTTCTATGTGTTATTACATGTCCTCAAATTTATTGCCTAGCACATCTAAACAGCTGTCAGGTGAAAGCCCTTGCTTGCAGCAGAAGCAGTGGCCTGGGCACTTACTGCCTGTAACTGTAGAGTGGGAACATGGGCTGCAGGGAAGTTAAAGAATTTGTCAGCTTCGTTTATTCAACTTGCTTCAGTCAGTTAATACAGAAGCATGAATGTCTTCATTACAGGAGCATTCTTCAGTAACAATCATATGTCAGCCTGTAGAAGATAAAACTAATTATTCTCCATATTTGGGTTATATATGTTCTGGATCAGGAAATACAGTGCTTTAAAGAATTTGTCTCTCAGTTCAGCGAACCAGCTTGCAGTGAAAAGTGCCAGCTATTCCCCTTCCCCTTTTTTTAAGACTTAACATTTTCTTGGGTATATTTTTAAATTTCTGTTTTGGGTAGATTTTACAAAAGCATAAAGCAAGCTGTTGTTGTAATAATTCCTGAATTTAGCCATGCTCTGGTGGCTGGAAAGTGATCCTCCTGAGTTAATAAGCAACTAACTGGAGGTTCTGTTATGTTTTTGATAAACTGTGTTTATTTTGCCCTTGGAAATAACAACAGTTGTTTGTTACAATCCAGGTGCTTGGCTAATTGTGTGGAACTGTGATTCAAATATTGCCAAGACATCTGTACATACAGTCGTTTCTGTAGTTTAACCATGTCTCAGTTCGTGTCTTGAGCATTCAGGCCTTCTCCTCTGTGACCTTCAGTAATACCTTTAGCATTTAAGTGAATGGATGTGATAACAAAAAGCAAACATTTCTTAAGAAGATAAAGTAGTTGTGCTTTAATAGATGTAGCTCTTTTTCTTATCCCTGGTTTGTGTATCAGGAATAAGAAGGGCTGCATTGCATTTCTAAAGCTACTTGAAATTATTTCAAAGGGTTTCCCCTGGTGAACCCAGTACAAGCCAAAATCCCCAAGACATTTTCTGGCATTATCTGCACCTCAGCAATGGCAAATCAGGGATACACTGAACAGGACACATCTGCAGGCTGATGTACTTCCCTACTCACATGCTAACAGACACACCAATGCTCAAATCCACAGTAGATATATCCTGATACCTCCCTGGCTAGGGATCCAAAATAAGGTGCATGTTTATGTCGATGGGACCCAGACTGGTTACAGCCACTGTTGATCATTTACGTCATCTGTAGTCAGAAATCTGTTTTCAGTATGGAAATTCTCACTGTATGTTCTCACGTTACCCTCAGTGGAACTGTGCATTTTGTCCATTAATTAGCCATTCTTATGAGTGCTGAGCAATATTTAACAGGAGACTAAAATGTGAAAACTAGAAAGCTTGCAACTTGTTAATTTAGTATCTCCATCTTCTTTCTGCAAATAATAAATGTTTTTCTTGTTCAGAGCATGAGCTGGGCTTTTAGGGAGTAAAACCAACTAGTTGGTTGACAGGTTTATTTTTATTTTTTAAGAAGCAGTAACTACATTTATGTGGTTCAAGTCCAACTAAAACACGGACCATAACTAGAAAATCAAGAGACTCTGCAACAAAGCAAAGCAGCAGTAGAGTTCTGAGCACAGCACTGAAGTCATCATGTCTGAGTGACAATCATGGAAGGAGATGAATCTTTAAGCTTTTTTAGGGACAGCTCATAGGCACATGATAGCGTGCAAGATCAGTCTTTTATGAAGAGCAGTTTTGAAGGAATTATTGGTACTGTTGTGGGTGCCTGGCTTTTTATTATTGCAGCTGCTTTGGAGTCTCCAGCTACAAAGCAGTGTAACTTCTAAGGTGTTTTAGAATTGTTCTTGTGTCTCCTCAAAGAGTTTTTTTATTAAAGGAACAAGCAGATTGGTACATATAACTGAGAGGAAATTGAAAGCAAAGGGGTCTGTCCTTCAGTCAGTTATTTCATGTTTGTTATTAAATTTGATGCTGTGAAATGCCACCATTGAGTAAGGTGAGCAGTGTCCATTACTTCTAGGGAGAGCTCTGTATGTATCAGCTTGGGGAACAGCCACCTCACAATGTAAAGCCATTGACGTTAATGGCTTGGTGTGCACTGCAGTGAAAATCACATTTCTGAACATTACAATACTGGATGTTCCTCCATTAAATTGTACAGGGAAATAAAGGACCAGTTCCTGTTAGTCTTCATCCATTAAAGTTGCTGAAGTCTTTGGTTATCTTTGGTGCTACCCATCACATAAATGTGTGCATTAGGTGACCTTCTGGATTGGAAAGGAGACCTAGAAAGCCACACCCTGGTTTGCAGTTAAAATCTCACACTTTGCTCCAAAGCTCTTGTCCTGTGATGATGACAAGATCTTTATGACAACCCTGCCTTCTTTATTCACAGGTGTTCCCTTTCCAAAGAACTTCCTTCAGATCTGCAAGAAGATACTCTGTCGGCTTTTTCGTGTGTTTGTTCATGTCTACATCCATCACTTTGACCGTATCATCCTCATGGGGGCTGAGGCCCACATCAACACCTGTTACAAGCATTTTTATTACTTTGTGACAGAGCTCAACCTCATAGACCGCAAAGAACTAGAGCCTTTGGTAAGTGTGGGTTTGGGAAATTCTCCTCCTCGCCTTCACTGTGTTTTTCTCACGCTTGTTGCAGTGAGTTTCCTCTAGGAATAAGGTCTGTGGTTCAACACTGGAAATTTAAAGGGTTGAATTCTGCGTCTGTGCGCAGACCAGCTCCATCTGCTGCAGTATTTGTGAGATGCTCACTAGGCTCCGTAAAAAGAGAAAAGTGTAATGGATTTTGTGTGGAAAAATACAAAATGGCAAATCCTGCCATTTAAAAACAGATGTTCATTTGTCTTCTTCTTCTTCCTGTACTATATGTTTAATATATAATTTTATTCTGTCTTTTTTCCTTGGTCGATAGTAGCATGGCACTTGTAGCAGTCACTTGAATGCATGTGAAGGGAATAGTTATCTGTATAAAGGTGAACTGTGAGGGGTTTTTCAAGCTTTAAGTAGGTGTTTGTGAAGGTATTGTGTTAGCTCCAGAGCACAGTCTGAATCTTAAGTGAGACAGATGGAGTCAGACAAAGGTTCAGATAATTAGCAGTGTGACAAAACCAGACACTTCCTTGTGGACTGATATAGATTAAAATTTAAATTCATTGCTTCCAAAAGTAAGGCTCCAGAAATGGAACTGCTTATGCTGTTGCTTGCAAATGCAAACAAAATAAAATAAAAATAAAAGCAGAGAAGGAAAAGTAAGGCATAATTTAGAAAGGAGTTTATGTTCAACTCCTCGGTATGGGCATTCAGCCAATTTTAAAAGGGATCAGAGAGCCTTTTCTCCATAGGTCAGAGTTTGGAAAATACTATGTTATACAGCTTATTATGGAGTGCTGGAAACAATGGGATTTTTTAAATCTTTTTTTTTTTACACAGAATCATAGAATGGCAGAGGTGTTGGCTGGCATTGTAGTCCAAGTCCCTGCTCAAAGATGTGTCACCTAGAAAGGGCTGCCCAGGCCCACATCACATTTTCAGTTGTTCCACAGAAAGGCACACCAAAAGGACATGTGTAGCAATAGTTGATATGAAACAGTTCTGAAAGTGTTGCAGTGTATCTGCAGTATATAAGAAAAACAGAAGTTTTAAGGTTTAAGTGAAGTGCTTCAAGATGGATTTTGTGGTTTTTTGCTAACTCACTGTCCCCTTCCCAAGACCCCTCTCGACAACTGTCATTCCATTGCAGGAATTTACC
>JAWMRA010000090.1:22275659-22286094 GCA_035584735.1 Pseudotriccus pelzelni | reverse complement strand
GGTGCTGATTGACAGGAGGCTGAACATGAGCCAGCAGTGCCCAGGTGGCCAAGAAGGTCAATGGCATCCTGGCCTGCATCAGGAACAGTGCGGCCAGCAGGAGCAGGGAAGTGATCCTTCCCCTGTACTCAGTGCTGGTGAGGCCATACCTGGAGTGCTGTGTCCAGTTCTGGGCCTCTCAGTTCAGGAAGGATATTGAGGTGCTGGAGCGGGTCCAGAGAGGAGCAACAAGGCTGGTGAAGGGACTTAAACACAAGTCTATGAGGAGAGGCTGAGGGAGCTGGGGTTGTTTAGTCTGGAGAAGAGAAGGCTCAGGGGAGACCTCATCACTCTCCACAACTCCCGAACTGAGGCTGTAGCCAGGTGGGGATTGGTCTCTTCTCCCACGCATCTATCAGTAAGACAGAAGTCTTAAGGTGTGCCAGGGGAGGTTTAGGTTGGATATTAGAAGGAAATTCATCATGGAGAGGGTAATCAGGCATTGGAATGGGCTGCCCAGGGAAGTGGTAGATTCTCCATCCCTGGAGGTTTTTAAGAAGAGACTGGGTGTGACTCTTAGTGCCATGGTCTAGTAACCACGGTGGTGTTAGATCAATGATGTTGGACTTGATGATCTCATAGGTGCTTTCCAACCTGGATGATTCTATGATTCTGTGATTCTGACCCAGAGTTTCTTGTGAGAAAATAAAGTGAGGAGGTGACATTGCAAGGAGCACCATGAGAGATTTAAACAGTTCTAGGGAGTAAGAGTGACCTGGAGTGCAGCAAACAGGGCAGGCAAACAGGACTTTACAAGTCAGAAGGAGTATGGTGACCAAGAGAGAGCATCCTCAGAGTCATACATCTGTCCAATTCTCTGGTTGCAAGGAGTTTTTGAGCCTGAAATTAGTACCAGAGGGCAGCAAAGACAAGACCAGCATCTGGTGTGACTGGGTGTATGATCTGCTTAGCCTGGCAGCAGAGCTTTATAAGGAAGTGCAGAGGCTGAGGAATATCAGGGACAGTGAGAGAGAAATAGACCAATGAAGTCACATCCTTCCATCCCTGAAAGAAACACAGCAGTTGGAAGCCCAGCAAGAGTCTGAGGAGCCCTGACCCTTTGGAGGTGACATAAAGGAAAATGGCGAATGGAAGCAGATCCTTGCTTAAGGAGGTAAGAGAATTCCCTCCCTGCCTTCCTTGTCTCCTCAAGTGTCCTTACAGAACAGGTATGAGGTTCTCCAACTCAACGATAGTGAAGGTGAAAACCTATCTTAAGGGTTACTTAGAACAAATCAGTCAACTGGACACATTACAACTACAGGTGTTAAAAAAGAAAGAAGGGCAATTATAGTTGCCAATTCCCTTCTGAGGGAAACCAAGGGCCCTGTATGCCAACTGAACCTGTCCCACAGTGGTCTTCTGCCTCCCTGAGGTGGCAGTGTGGATCTGCTGGAGAGAAGGAAAGCTCTGCAGAGGGATCTGGACAGGCTGGATTGGTAGGCTGAGGCCACTCCTATGAACTCCAATGAGCTGAAGTTCCAGGTCCTGCCCTTGGATTACAGCAACCTGATGAAGCTCTACAGGCTGGGGCAAGAGCGACTGAAAAGATGAAGGGGAAATTGTGCTTGACCAATCTGATAGCCTTCTATGATGACGTCACGGCAGGATGGGTCAACAAGACAGGAGAAGAGGATATTGTCTACCTTGACTTCAGCAAGGCTTTTGGCACTGTCTCCCATAATATCTTCATAGGTAAGCTCCAGAAATGTGGGTTAGATGAATAGAGGTTAGGTGGATCAAAAATTGGTTGAATGGCGGACCTCACAGAGTTGTGATCTGGAGTACAAACCAGTTGGATAGTAGGTGTAGAAGCTCTTGGTATGCTTGCCCAGTCCCACCAGTCTTAGCTCCATCTGAGCTTTAAATTTCCTCATACCATTTCTGCATGTCTGGGCAGTAATTTTAAGTTCTTCCCTTGAATCTTTTTCCTTTTACCACCCATATGCTGTCATTTTGTGTTGGAGCTCTGTCATGAGTTTCCCAGCAGCCAAGGTCCTCTCCTGAGATGTCTGTTTTTCTGCCTAAGCATGCTTTCCTGTGCATGGACTTCTCCATCTTTGAAGACTATTTCTTAGTATTAAGCTACTTTGTTGATAGAATTCCGTCATTTGCATTTATGATGTTGTGGTGTGTTGGTTTTCAGTTCATTCTGTCTGTAGGAGCTCAACACCCAGGGTATAAGGATTTTATTTTTGTTTTCATTCTACTTTGGAGATGGGATGGTTTGATTTAGCAGCTTCAAAGAGTTAACTGTGAGACCTCGTGTCTTTTGCTGCTTTGAGAGCAGATTTTAATATAATCATATATATTGGCATGGTGTGAGCATTGTTATTGCAGAGTGATAGGGTTTGTTGTTATCAGGATTGCAAAAGTTGCTTCTGAGATAGAAATCTGTTTTGTACAGATTGAATATGCACAAAGAATGAACTTACCTAAGACGAGGTGGGTTCTCATACTCAAAAATTTTAGAAGATTTAATTAATTTTTGTTTGTTTTTCATTATTAAACTGATTTTGATCGCATGTACTCTGTGAATGAGTGGTATAAGCTATGTGAAAAAAGAGCCCTTGTTCCCCCGAGAGAAACGGAAATAAGAAGTAAGCAAACACATGAAGGCATTTTTTCCCATTATTTTGCTCAGTCATTTTGCTGCTCTTGTTAAGAGAGAAGTATGTTAACTAAAGGTCTCCGAGCTAGGAGATAGCAGGGATTAGGTTGGAGAAGCACCCATAGATGAGCACTGTTAGTAAGGTTCAAAAAATGTGAAAGAGAGGAGGTACTCCACAAATAACTGGCTACCTCAGATGGATAAGTTATTAAAATGTTGCAGTAGCTAAAGGGTTAAGATTAGCAGATATTACAGAGTTTTTGATTCAATTAGTTTGTTTGGGGAAGAAAAATTTTTCTTCTGTGTATCCTTTCTTATTCAAGTGTCTTTTACTGCTGCTTATTCCTATGATTAATAATAAAAAATACATTGATGCAAAATACGTTACATTTACAGAGCATGCCTTTATTCTAAGCGTGCTGCCTTTTTTCTTTCTGATCTTTTTACCTGGTTAACACATCAAACAAAAAGACACTATTGATGTGTCAAGACTACATTTTAAAAAGAAATACTCATTTGAGGAGGTTGCAGTATTCATTCCCTATTTGAATCACTTCTGTCTCACAGTGCACAACTCTCTTCCATGGATTGCTAAATCCTACAGGATGTCACATCAGCCCTCACCCTGATGAAAAATTAGTGTGTTTAATTTTGTTTCCATAGTTGACAGTTGCAACTGCTTTAAATGCACAAAGATTATGAAATAATTGGAAGTTAATATAAGATAAGGTTTTCTTTCAGTGAAAGGTGCTTTCTCTCCTGTTTTTTTCTAAAATATACCTGTGAATTACAGTGGAGTTATTATCTAACTGTCAGTCCATTATTTTAGAGAGATTTTGGAATTTCTGTGATGCCAGTAGGTACACCTGTGCAGCATACTGGGAATGGTGGTCAAGGAAGACACATTCTGCCTCTTGTGTTACGGCTCTCCCTTCCTTATCTCTCGTAGCCATCCAGAAAAGATAACAGGGCAGCCTAGGTAACAGTTGTTAGTGGACTGTTTTTTATTTCTGATTTTTTCTTGAGGGAAATTATGAAATAAACTCATCAAATTATTCATATGGTTTTACTCAAACTAACAGTACAAAACTGATGCAGTTGTGTCAATCTGTCAGTTTACAAATATGTTCCACTCATTGCAGTATGATGGAGGAACAGGAATGTGATTCTGCTTCTGTTTCTGTGCAGCTTGTTCCTTCACTGCTGACCTCTTTTCTAAAAGAAACAAAATTATTTTCTTGACTTTTCATTGGGAATTTTTAGATGCATAATAAAATACAATTAATAAAAATTTGCACTTACAATTTTTTTTTCATTGTCCTCACTTTTAGCTATGGCAGGCAGCCACCTATTTGTTCTGTCTGACCTCTAACTTATAGCAGTCTGCAGAGAGAATCCTTTCCATTAAGAGAGGATTTATAACACCTTATTTGTGCATAATGTCCACAGGTAAAACATAAAAAGACAAAATTTGGGTTATTAATACATTAACCAGACTAAAAAATATACTTTCAGTCAGTTCAGAACTTTTAAAATTTAGACGAAAATTTTAGACCTGCTTTTCATGGTTCCTGTATCTGAAATTTATTGGTATATTAATAACAGAAATAATGCAACCTCCTGTGTACCTCAGTGAATTCTAAACACATCAAGATTTATTCTTTTATCCTATTCCTTGGATATTTTGAAGTGATGAGTACTTTTTGAGAGGTGGTTGCCATGTTCAGGACCTCATTTACTAGTTCATTTAGGAATAATGCAAATATGTATGCATATATAATGCAATAGGAATTATCTATTGAAACTGTTCAAACGATATGAAATTCTCCAGATTTTCAACAGAATAGCAATTCCTGCTTTGTAATTAGTGTGTTTCACTAAAGCGTTGCATGTCCTGAAATATGTTCACATCACTTTGCAGTAATGTTAGGGAGAGTTGGTGGTTGTCTTCTTGACCACCATGATAATTCTGTGCTGATTCTTCCAAGTAGCTATGCCCTTCATTGGATTGTAGTTAGCAGTCAGCATCAGGCCTGCTCAGAGCAACAAAAGTCATATCCTAAATAAATATTTGCTGAAAGGAAAAACAGGTTCTAGTCATATTTCTCTTGCCTTTGTCTTTCTCCACTCTCTTGGTTTTAGAATTTCTTAATTGCAGTATTCTCCTTATATTTTCCTGAAGTTAGGTATGACATCAGACCATATACAGTTCCTGACTACATAGTATATTTGCATGTATTTTTTTCTTAACCGTAATTCAAGTCAGTTAGCTAAAATAGACTTGCTATTACTGAAGCTCAGTTGCTGACTCAGCATTCTTTTTATAATCTGTGGTGCAGAATGTCGGTTTTGTGAGTATTGACCTTCTTTTTCTTTTCTGCATCATCTGTGATTCTCCAGATGAAATATTTAATAGTAAATGGTGATAAAGCTTGAGTGGCCTCTGTTTATCTATCTAGTGATATATCATTGTTCACTGCTGCTGCACTTAGTATTAGCCGATCACTTGAGACATCAAAGCATTTGCTCCCTTTTTGCAAGTGAGGTACTACATAGTGTCATTTGTATTCACCTGGGGCAGATGCTGAGCCTTTGTTCATTTCATCAGAGGACTATTTATGAGGCTGTAAAAAAGATTAGTTTCTTCAAATAGTCTCCAAATTAAACTTTTAAAACTTTAATGTTGACACACAAGAATAATTACAGTTATAAACCATTAAACATTTAAAGGAAATTTATAGTATTGGAGGAGAAAATTTACAGCTGTAGTTAAATGCAATAAATTTTCTCTGAAAAGCATTTCCACAGAAACATTTCTGAGAATTAAAAAATTTTACTAACAACAGCAAAATGCACAGGTAATGTCTTCAGGTATTATTGAGACAGGAAGATTCACATTCTTATAAAATGCTGTTAATTAACACTGCACGAATGTACACATTTAGTCACACAAATATATGTTATTTTTTAATTTGTGGGCTTTTACATCAACAAGTATAGCTCTCTGAATTCACTTGCTATATCAGACCACATATACTATGGGATCCTAGAAAGGCAGGGCAATAGCTTGCAATTTCCTCTCAAGAACTGTGATGCTGCTATTATCACATGCCTGCAGAGTGGTTAGTATCTATGAAGTCAATATCTATCTTAGTCAATCCTTTAGACAGCCCTTAGATCCTATTTTTTCTCTGTTACCATGCCTTGTGATTTAACCACTTCAATCCTTCAAATCTTTCCAATCATAGAGCAAAACACATGGGAGTTTAACTCTGCTCAGCCCTCTTGATACCTAATAAGCCTCCATTTTTTGAAATATCCTCATACTAAATTATTTGAGACAAAATCCAAAGCCTATGGAAGGAAGTAAATAGATTCCCAATAGTACAGTTGGGCTTTGATTCGTGCTTCATAATTTTTCACTTTAATTATGGCATGCACCATCTGACGCTCTTGGAAACATTGAAATTTTGTCTTTTCAATAAAGTAGGGATAAACCCTGTTTCTTTTCAACACTTTATGCCCTAGACAAAGCAGAAACATATTGATTCCTTATCTTTCAGTTTGATTAGTTATTGTATAATTCATTATGCACAGCAATCAATCATATTTGCAATTGTTTAATGTAAAGGAGACAGTAAGCCATATCACTGAAATAGAATAAATCAGAAATATCTAACTGAACACATAAATTAAACTCGAAACATTTTGGTGGTAGATTGTACTTTTCATGATTATAGGTTTGCATATCACAACAGGACATGGCCATGAACTTTAGATGACATTACAGCACAAGAAATTATGTGTTAGAATGTTGCAGTGAATAATCACATAAATAAACATAGTTATTTAATTTTATGTGCAGATTTTGTGCTCAGCTCTCTTGTGTGCTTACATTATAACAAGCACACATAAAAATCTCAAATTTACTTCAACACTTCAGTGCATTTTTTTGCAATCCTTTCTAAATGAAGACCCTGGGATCATTTAAATCTTATTGATAAAAAATACTGATTTGAACAGTAGTTGATAGTCTTTGTGTCAATAAGAAATAAATAAGTTTGAATGGAGAATCAGATTATTAGTTGTCTTCCCTAGATTTAGATGCACTTTTTTCAAGAGTACTAGAGGCTACAGAGCATTCTTCCTAAGACACTTCCCAACTCAGCCAGGACAAGGAGTGGAGGTTGTAGCAGGGAGCTCAAGGTGGCCCTGGTCTTGTGGCAACTTCACCACCAGCTGTGTTCCTGCCACAGCCTGGAACATTCCAGGGTGCTGGAGCCTGGCCAGGGCATCCCGCGCAAGGCAGAGGTCACATGGGGCTCAGGTGTGTGAACGTCCCATGGGGTCAAAGCACTGCACTGCACTGACACTGGCAGCAGCCTAACAGGGCCAGCAAGGCCTGACGCTCATGGCCATGGTGCTGGGCAACAGGACAAGGCCAACCCACAGGGAGGAAGTCTAGGGAAGGCACTGCCAACCTTGGGAGAGCACATAATCCCCAGGGACCATGCTCTTGAGAAAGGCAGAGGAGGGTGACTGGCATGGGATCTCCAAGTGCAGAAAAACAGGCAATTTTATTGTGATAGGTAGTGGGAACAACACTTGGGGCTGGAGCAGGACCAGTCAACAGTTTGATCCAGGCTGGCTATAGGGTTTTTACTTCTGCTGTTTTTGCCTTTGGGCATGCTGGATCCAGATGGGCCCAGGCCGGGAGCATCTGTCCCTCTTGACCACCTAGATGCCTTGGGATAGACACGACACCACCTGACTGGCAGTGCTGGGGCCACTAGTCTCAGCAGTGTGGGCTGGCAGAAGTCTGGTCCTGCGGTGTTTTTCAGGCCGGCGGTACGGTTCTCCTGCCCGCCACTGTTGCCGCAGGATGTGCCGCATCCGGATTGGCCCTGACTGGGAGCGTCGGTCCATCTCAACCACCACAGTGCTGGGGGACAGCCCTGGCACTGCAGGACTAGCAGTGCAGGGATTGATGAGCTCTGAATTGTCATGGGAGGCTGCAAGGAGAGGCAGGATGGTCAGCAGCGTGGCCACCCAGCCCATGGACAGGAGAGGTCATTGTGGTACCCACAGTCCTCTTGGAACCAAGCACATCTTCACGCCCTGCTGCCAAGCCTTGATGCAGCCCCAGAGCATCTCTGTACTTTGTCTCTTACCAGTGCCCCAGCCAGCACAGCCACTGCATTCCCAGGGGGTTGAGATGGTCCTCATGCAGGAGCATCCCCGGTGGGTGCCCTGGGCAGCACAGGAGAAGCACACCAGCAGTTCCCAAGGCCTGTGGAAACAAACAAGTGACTGGTTGTGAGGACACAGTGACACATGCACGAGATGGCTCACAAGAGCCCTTGTCCTTAGTCCTTTCTCCACAAGCCAGTGGAGATACAGAGATACTTCTCATAGTCCCAGATTGCTGCTTTGGCCACTTACCCCTCTTGTCCCACCTGCTCCCTGCCTCCTGGGCAAAGGCATGTGGCAGCATCACATTGCCTGTGCAGCTGATCTTCCAGTTTCCAGCCTCTGTCACTCTCCCATGATGGTGGTCTGACAGAGAAGGAAGGGAAAGTGTTGAGCCCTAGCTGCCCCAGCATTAGGCGAATACAGACAGTCCCTGCTCCTCTGCCTGCCCCATTTCCAGCTCCTCCATGAAGCTGAGGACAAGTCATGGGACAGAAGGCAGCCGGGCCTGCTGGAGAAGCCTCTAGGCTGGCACTGCACTTATGCCTGATGCAGCTGGGAGGAGAGAAACCAACCTCCTGAAGAGTCGGATTCCCATTTTGAGCATTGCCAACACAAATAGCTCTTTGCTGTGGCAACAGGGGCAGCAGAAGGAGATACCAGCATGGAAAGCCTGTTTCTGGATGCAGCTCCGGTGGAACCAGGCATCTTGGCATGCTGGGCACACCATAATTTTGAAGGCCCTTTCGTTGTCCAGAGTCTCTAGGCAGATGCTACAGGTCCTCTTCTGCTCTGGACAGGCCTGCAGTGGCTGCTGTGGACGGTGCTCCCAGCAGAAGGATCTGTGGGGAAGATGGAGTGGATGGGTCCTGTCCCAGTCCTTTGACACTTGCCCCTGTGATGGAGAGGAGGGCAGAGGAGCTATGAAGGAGCCCCAGCCCCTGCTCAGACTCTTGCTCAGTCTGTGGCAGGCTTCTGTCTTGTCCTTGTAGATTCCTCACTTAGGTGCCCACTGCTGACAGGAGGGAGCTGAAAGGCAAGCAGGGGGCTCCAGCACAACGTATAGCAGCTCTTACCTGTACAGACCAAAGTACTGTGTGACACATTCACCCTGGTAGGCACAGGGCAAATGGAAGCTGCGGCCACATCCCCTCATCCAGCAGGTGATGGCAGCTCCCATCTTGCTGCAAACAAAGCAATGCTGGAAAAAGCAGAGCAGCACCCTCAGCCGCAGGCTCTCAGGGCTGTGGGGATGCCCCACAGCTCCAGGCAGGGCATGAGATGTGGGAACTGCCGGCCCACAGCCCCTAGACCTGCCTGGCACCCCAAGCTTCTCTCCTGGGGTCCAGGGGAAGCTCCCACAAGCCTCTCCTCCTGGAGCAAATGTCCAACTACTGCCAGCTCTTGCCGGCACCTGCCAGCTCCTTTCTGACCTTCTTGGATGCCTCCAGGATTGCGTGCTTGGTGTCAGAAATGCGAAACCCATTCAAGGTCTCGTCCAGAAAAGTCCCGCTGGCAAGGAACTGCAGAGAAGGCCCAGAGCTCCTTAGGTCAACAAGGAGTGGCCCATCTTCAGCAGAAAGCTGAAGGGAGCCCCACAAGAACTCACCAGGCAGTAAGTGTGGAAACAGAGCCCTTTCCTCATTTTTTTGTTCCCGCAAATACCCATCTCTGCTTCTACTTGGCAACACAGCACACATGCTGGAGAGAAAGAAATTGAATGACATCAGGTGTGAGCATCTCTGTGGGGCTGGAGAGCTGTCCCTGCAGGATCCCCCCTAGGGCCCTGCTCTGTCACTGCCGGGCTGGCTGAAGGGCAGGGCAGGGCAGGCATGGATGCCCCCGAAGGTGCCGCACCCCCACCCAGCTGCACCCTGCTGTCCCACGAGAGGAGAGACAGTGGTCCAGAGCAGTTGGGCGTCTTCTGTCTTCCCTTGCTACTGCCTTGACACCCCCTCTGCCAGGCGTGGGGATCTGTGGGGAGAGGAAACTTCACTCTTACCTTGCTCCCTTGAGTCGAGGTCTTGCTGCATCATTGTCGATATGGTGCACATCAACATTGAGCACTTGAAGAGCTCTACTCCAGCAGTACTGGGCTTTCTCCTCCTGTCACTCCTTTGGCAGCCATAAGAGAACAGCAGAATGCACACAAGCAGAGGGCAGAAGGCAAGATCCTTCCTCCTCCGTCCTCTCTGTCCTCACTTCTCCAAGTCACACTGATGCCCAGCAACACATTATTGCCTTGGCAATGAGGTCACATTGGCTGCCACAGCACTGCCACTACCCACCTGCATGGGTGCCCCAGAAACAGGCCTCAGTGATGGTACTACCATGGCTGCTGTGACATCACCATCACCCCTCTGTGTGTGTCCCCCAAAACCAGCCTTGCGATTTAGGGCTTGCTTCTGGGAGCAGATGCTGATTTTAACAGTTCTCAAAAGTGCAGCAGCACCCCCTAAGCTAGAAATAACCCTTATACCTGGCAGTATTTCCCAAATTCAGGAACAAACCCCATATCCAGATGCACCCCACCCTCAGCAGCACCCCCTAAATATGGCAGCATGCACTTGACACAGCAACACCCACAGACCCTGA
>JAWMRA010000090.1:22250868-22275559 GCA_035584735.1 Pseudotriccus pelzelni | reverse complement strand
TCCTTGAAGATTTTATTATTTAGCAGCCCGACATTCAGAAAAGGACATCAGTAGTCTTAATGGAGCAATGTCTTCCCAATTTATCATTGCCAGGATGCAGGGTGTTTGTTTTTAGATCTCGCAGCTAAAATGTGGAACCCCTAGGGCTGTCAAAATGTCATGCAAGAATCCCATCCTATTCAGGCTGTTCCGTACCGTGCAGGGACATTCCATGTCATGCAGACTGAGACTGCGTGGTTACTCACATTGCCTAGGAGCTGGGCACACAATTTAACACCTGAATTAAAACCTGGCACAGCCAGAGTCATTCCTTCATCAGCCACTATGAGATGCTGCTCTATGCAATTACCTTTCACTCTTTGGGCCACAGGATATTAGACTCCCGTGGGTAATAGCTGGTGGGAGAAATAAAGAGATTTCATTTCCATAATCTCAAATCTTCTTTTTCTGGAGAGTATGGGACCCACAGGTGGGCAGAGATGGACTGAGATGTATCCTGGAGCTGAAGGTCCTGAGCTGTGAGTTTCCACAAGTTCATTCTGCTTTGCACTTATGAGTAGCTCTACATGGGAGCATGGGCACAACCTGAAGAGCTGGAGCTGCTGTTCGCACATGGGAAATACTCCATCCTTAAAGTCAAAGTTGCCTCTATTTGGTTAATTAAGTGGCCATCAGTGTAAGAGACTTAAAGATCACAACTGCCCCAAACACTTATATGATCACTGAAGGGCTTTGTCCACTGCAGCAAATTGCGCAAAGAGGCAACTGCACATCTGCAGACACCAAAGCCCACCACTCTCTGCTGCCCAAATATGCCTCCTGGAGTCCAGGAAACTGAATTGTGAGTTAAGCCACCTGAACTTGAGATAAGATAAAGATGTATTATTGTCCAATTTTCTCAGGCCTAAGGAAAGGTACAAAAGGCTGGGGGAGAAGTATATATTGCTGCAAGGAGTCCACGGGGAAGGCCAGCTCAGCAACTGTGTTGAAAGTTGACTCTGGCTGGGTCCAGTGTGAGGAGGCCATAGGCCAGTGATTTGAGACTTGAGGCCCACTGACTCCAAAGAAGAGCGAGACTGAACATGGGACTAATTAACACTGGAAGCAAGGGATTAATTTAATCAATAGAATAAGAGAACTGCATAGCCAAAAATCATTTGTTTGCTAAAGTGTATAAATACTGAAAAGTTTTGAACAACCTTGGGAGCCCCACCATCGAGAAGCCAGGGTAAAGAGGACCAATGGGACACCATCCAGATCCACAGGGTGCTGACCATCTTTCTACTATTCTGTCTCTCTCTCACTCTCTTTCTCACCCCCACGCCATTTTCTAACTCTGTCTACATAATATTTACTGTTAAATAAAATCTGTGCTGTTGACTTCAGCATATAGTCTGATTTGCACCTTAATTCAGGTAGAAGCATCTCTCTCTAATAATCAGGTCTTAACAACTGTGTTAATTGGCAGCAAAATGGAGTGAACATAATGCAACAAAGAACTACTAGGCATACCTGAGACCACAGCTCAAAGAGTGAGTGTAGGATCCAACAGACCTTTTTATCATCTTTTTTCCTTCTGTCCGGCTTGCCCTTGTCACTTTCATGCATTTCCTATCTTTTCAAATTTGTGCAATAATTTCTTAATTAAAATTAGTACTTTTATTTAAAAAACAGTGAAAAATATTTTGAAATTACTTTTCTGCTCAAATGTGGTAATTTTGTCTGAGCAAGGATATAGGAGAAGGTGACTTGTCTCACGCAATTTATTCATCTACACACCTGACAGAGCAAATGAATCAGAAATTGCTGCCTGGCAGCATTAATAAATGTTCAGATTGATCAAAATGTCTGGACAGGTGAAATCAAATCATTCTGGCAACATATTGATAGTTATTGACTGCAGGCAGGTCTGCAGGTTTCCTTTGTACTGGGTGTTTACGATTCTGGCTGTACATTACTCACACAATCAAAACCAGATAGATCAGATAAATATTGTTAAAATATGGATATTCTATGCAATGAGCATTTGTATCTACCTGAGACTTACCCACACAGATAACCAAGAATGCAATGTGATGATATTTTTTACCAGCCATCAGTAAGAAGACTTCGGGAATATGTATTAAGCATTCGGCTGATGTCTCCTTTATAGAGGATAAAGAGGAAAAAAAAAACAACCAAAAAACAAAACAAAGAAAAACAAAAAAACCTAAACCAACCCAAAAAACCCCAAACAAACAAAAATAAAATAAATTTTTAAAAAAGCCCAGTGAAAACAGTAAGACAATTAGCTAAGGGAAATACAGTGATGGATGAGAGATCACTATAATTTCTGTACTGCAAAGCTATTGTGAGTCTGAAAAGCTTTCAAGAGGTACCACAGTTGCATCTGGTGCCATGATCTCCAAGCAGTGATCACAACAATTTGTAAATATATATTGATTACAATATTACTAAAATGCAACTTTGAAATCAGGAAGTAGGGCAGATCAGTTGTAGATAGGGAATGTCCAGTCTGCTGAGAACTGTGGCTATACCTACCCTTGAGAGCAGATGCCAGAGGCTCTTTCAGGCTGATATAAAAGATAAAATGAGTATCTATTTAAAAAGTACTCCTCAAATTCTTCCTCTTTTGTATGACGAAAAAAACCCAAACCTGTTTCAGAGTGAACGCTGAGGTTTTGGTTTCTTCGTACAACCGATATGTGAAACTGCTGACTGCCTGATTGAGCTAAGCTAAAGGGAATACTTACGGCTTTCATTTTTGTGTGACAGAAGAGCTTCCAGGAAATCTACGCCTGATAAGGGTGAGCCCTTTACTTTCATTGGTTTGATACACAGTCATATGCAAAATGTAGCAAACCTAATTTCTTATTTATGCTATGGCTATGGACTTTATCACATGAGAAGAAATTGGGTTTTTGTATCCTTGTTTATGCATGACATTAATTTCCCATCTTAAAAAAATCAGGTATGGGGAAAGTCCCGTATTGGTTTCTCTGCTAATTGTTGCTGGGTTGAAGATGTAGGCCTAATTTAAGTACTTTTTAATTATATAACTGTCATTTTCTAAATTATTTTTCTACTTAAAATCCCAGGCATGCAGGCATATTATCTGAAGTGCTATGTATGGCATATTCTGATCTCCTCTTCCCTTATGTAAATTTATGTGTTTTGGTTTGGGGGATTTTTTGTTTTGGTTTGGTTTTTTTCTCTTTCCTGCAAGTTAAATGCTAGGTTAGGGAAAGCTGTCAAATAAAATCAAGAATTTAAAGTTTTCTAGGCTGTTCTTGTCTTACTTTTTCAATAATGACTGTTGGTGAATGTCACATGATTAACATATTCTTCAAAAGTTATGCATGATGAAGTTCTTTCAACTTTGAGAAGACAATTTTTGTCTTCTGGGGACACTGGGACATAGAGTAGTGCTGGAACAGTGGCAATGTGTTACTTTCTAACTATCTAACAAAGTAAGAACATGCTAAGTATTTATTGCTGGGCCTCATTCTAAGGTTAGGATGAATCTTACCAAAATCTTATTATCAAAGTAATATTGAGCCACTAATGCAATATAGCTAGCTCTAAGAAATTGAGTTTTAAGCTAAAGTTTAGTTTATAATGACAAGACTGATATCACATATTTATAAATTGCATAGGCTAATACTCTTAGCAGAAGTAGGAAAACATGAATGTGGGTAGATTAAGATCAGAGGTAAGGACAGATCAATTAACATAAAGTACTGACTGTCCCTTGTGACTAGATCAGAAAATATCTTGGACCTGAATTTTGCTGAAGCACTGTAATATCTAAGAATTATTTGTTACAGCTTTTTTATTTATATGCATGTTAACATGATAGCAACTACTCCAGTGGCCAAAACTAAAGAGTGGTGTCAGACCATATTAGGATAATGGTTTTCACGCTAAGAGATGTCCACACTTCAAAAATATAGGTATTGTATTCATGTTTTCCTGTCTCCTTAAAATTGAACTGTAGAAATATATGTCTGGTATAAAGCAGTATCTGTAAATAATCTATATGTACACTATGAAGTGCATTCCTGCAATAAAACTTGGCAGCTGCACCAGTGGTCATGCACAGTGGCACAGGATGACAGAAATGGAAGAGGAAAACATCAGCTTTTTTCACTGACTCCTTCTTCACCAAATGAAAATCCTAAACTTCAAGAAGAAAGCAAGAAGCTAAAGTCACAATTTGCCCCACTACTTACCCTGTGTTTGTATATAGCATATGATGCAGGGCCAGTAAAAACAAATGTTACGATGTCATCAAGTTTCTCACATGAGCATCAAGAGCTTTTGCAATTGTTTCATAGCAACCAGGTAACCAGGAACTGATGGAATATAATAGTTTCCTCTGCATGTTTTGAAGAACCATACTGCTTCTCAGTAGTACCAGAGGCCAATTTTATCCACTTTCTTTGTATCTGCACATTGTTGAAGGCAGACACATATAGCTAAAACCTTTCAAAGTCATAACTACCAGCAGTTCACATTACTGACATTAAATATGGAAACTGAATTGCTTGTTCCAAAACTAGGGTCTTTGCATGTTGGAAATGTAGGCAAAAACTTATTTGTCTTCTTTTGCCTGGGACAAATGGGGGATAAATGAAGAAAACTGAATCGTTGATTCTGCCGTTCTTGTATGGGTCAACCTGTTCTATGCCTTCCAAAACACCTGGGAAGGCCAGATGCATTTAGTGTCTCTGGGTAAATTCACCTTCTTCCACAGGAACTTGTTGACTTGATCAGGTGAAACTAGTGTTAAAAAAAACCCAAACCAAATAAAAACAAACAAACAAACAAAACCCAAACAAAAATAAAAACTATGGCAGCAGGAACCCCAGGGCAAGAGGAACACAAGAGGAGAGAAAATGGAAATAATGGCAAATGGGAGAAGAAGGGGCCTGGGCAGCTGGGTGAGATGAATAATTAAGTGATTAGTAAATTTTGAATAACTTTATAAGTGAATTCTCTTTCAGTACTCTGTGAAAGGAAATTCTGAGTCAGACCTTCTTCAGATGTTCATGACATGCAGCAGTGTTTCTGCAGTTTTAGCAACACCACACCAGTTCTAGCTCATGATTGTTCTTAAAGTCACTGATCTTCACTCACTCAGTTGTTTGGGTCTGCAAGGCCAACTTTGTCCATCAAACCATTTAGGAATTAGGTTCATGAGGACATGATATCCAAGAGCAGGCCTCAAAGAGAACACTGTAAGCAGGCTGTGATGTTCATGTGCAGTAAATGCAGAATACAATAGATCAAATTGTTCACCTATTCATGAAAGGAAAGAAATGTCTGTGGTTTTATGACAGTGATGGCAATTAAGGATCAACTGACAGTTAAAAGAGCATTTAGTGAGACTTAATAGGAACGATGATGTGGAATCTAGTTAAAATTATAGGATACAAATATAATTAGATTTTCGCATATAAAAATTGTAAAGAATATTCAGACTTTTAATTGGATTTTTAGAAGCCAGCTATATTGAGTTAATAATTGTGACAACTAATAGACTATCTAACTAAATGTCAGTATTTTTATTAATTGATATTTAATTTTCTGTAGACGGTCTTGGCAAATGTTAATTAAATGCCAGAAAATTCCTTACAATTTTTTAACCTGTTAATAATGTTAAATTATGCCTTTATTGCTTACATAATTGTAAGTTAATTACACAGCTACATACTTACTCTTTACTCTTTACACATTGTTCAGGAGGATGAGTTTCTTATGGATCAATAAACTTACCTGCTGATTAGCTCCACAAAATAAAAGTGAAGGCTGATCCTATGTAATTTTGTGGTGTAGCACATATTAGTGACTGCGCAACTCCTACTTTCAGCCAAAGGAATTTGAATCTGATGTAGTGTATATTTTTCCTGATTTCCAGGATAGATATGGTAAAAGCTCATTAACTAGGGCTGTAACGTCTGGCACTCAGAAAAACAGCAAGAAGTTAGAATGCTTACATTCTTAATAATCAAAACCTTGCATCTGTTTTTGATGACTAAATATTGTTATTAACTGGCTATAGTAATTGTAATTTAAGTAATTCACTAAAAGAGAAGGAAATTAAGGTCAGCATGACCTAATGCTTTGTCTTTTATCAAAATACTTGGAACGTATTTATTACTTGGAAAATTAGGGAGTATTTCTGAGAAATTCTATACCTCAGTCCAGAAGGTACTTCCAGTCTTCTGACAAAACAACTTCTCTATGATCAGGGTTCACTACTAATAAAAAAAGCCAGCAAGTCCAGGACTTTTTTTCTTGCTTATGGCCAGACATTTTCAGGATTCTTATTGAGATACCTAGGGTCTGAAGAGGCAGCTATGAACCTTTGGTGTTGTGTATTTCTTAGATGTTTTGGGACTTCTCAGGTTATGGCTTATTTATTTTAAGTTTTTTGGACTAATTTTCTTTTAACTTTCCCTGTGTGAATTAGCAGTGTCCAGTCATACCTCAGTGATGTACCCGAACAATTTCAGCACCTGAGGCTTGATCTTCATGTTCTAGAGCTTCTGTGCCAGAGTAAGCTATGGCTAGTTGTAGAAACACCAGGGGGAAAGTTTGAGGAAAATTCAGGTCAGTGAGGAGGCTGACAAGTCAGATCTGTAACTCTAGACCCACTGCTTTTCAGAAGAGTAATTCCCCATGCTATTGAAACTGTGAATGTAATTGCATTGACTTTCCACTTTTTGGAGAGGAATATTACATACTCTATGCTATTGTAAGATTCTGTAATCAAAGCCTGATAGTGAACAGTTTGGGTAGTGGGACAAGTTGTTCTTCTATGAAGAAAAGGTATTCTTCAGAGAAAGTAGGTGGTGATGTCTTAGCTAGTCAATGTTTGTAGAGGTCAGGGTGCAGGGCACATATACTATTCTCTTGTAAATACCTGAAAATATTGGAAGGAAGTTTGTCAGATGAGTGAAAACTTTGCAATCTTTTTTTTGGTAATTTAGCAAAAGGAGAAGTCTTTGTGATAAAAGAGTAGGCTGCCAGAAAAGTCACTGGGATGCAGTTATTTTAATCCATATACCATCCCTTTTCAATGCGGTTGTTTGCATATCTTGTATTTGTCTCCTTTCATTTCTTGCTAAAATAATTTTCTTCCATTGAGTAAGAATTAATAATAAATGCATCCTTATATAATTTTTTTGACATCTGTGCCACGGTAATTACATTGCTGCTGATTAGGTGTACAAGACTTTAGTGGATCGGGATTCTGCTTCCTCTTTTTTTTTTTTCCAAGACGGTACTTTGGAATTCAAGTCTGAGTTCTCGTAGGTAAGACACACAGGCAATATTTGGAGAGAAGTTTTCTCTAGGGATATGGATGCAGTTAAAAGTTTGTTCTGCTGTCTTCTAGTTGTGTCTTTTTGCTGATGTAATTAATTAAGTTTATTTCATCTTTGTGATATTTCATGATTTGTGATAGCATTATCTTACTATTTAATTTTCTTTGACCTTCCAGCCTAACATCTGCATATTTCTTTAAGAATTGCTGTGTAATATATTGACATGTGACATGCTTTTTCCTTAGATTTTATTCAGTTTCAGTCTGAATAATTTCAGTTAGTTTATATACATTTCAGACTAGTGGTGGTAGACACTGTTTCTTGGTACTGTAGTTTATTCTTCTGTTTAAGATTATATTTTTCTAAATATCAACCCATATTCTGGAAATAATACACTCCAAACTCATTTTGCATAAGAATTAAAAGATAAGGTTCTAAATGTTTGTGCATGAGCTTTCTCATTGTGGTATTTAGATAAAAATATGCAAATAATTTATATTGAGGTGTTCATTATACCACAATATGCATTTTATATATTGATATCAATGAGATAATTTTGTACATCATTTTGTTAATTAAGAATGAGTGAGAAAATCAGAAATCTCTTGATCATGATACACAAGTATGGGAATAAAAGCACGCTCAAGTGCTGACATTCTGGGCTTAAAAATGTTTTGGACTCCATGTTAGAAATGCTTTTAAGGACTTTCACGGCCACTGAGATTGAGATCTTTACAGTAATGTAACAACACTGATGGACAGTGAAAGGAAATTTGTACACACAAATGCTCATAGATATACATTCATGTGAACAAATACACATTTACTTGCTATAAATCTTGTAGGTCAAATGTGATTATTGCAGGTACTGCAACTGTAAACATGCTGAGATTAAAGTACTTTTAGTTTCTGTGTTCTATTATATGAAGACACATGTGATAGCACTTTAGGTTGGTAGTGCTAAGACACTGGCTTGCATACATATATTTCTAATCATTGTCTTGTGCAGCAAATATAAAAAAATGAAACTAAACCATGTTATAACAGTACACTTTTAAGGACATATTTTGAATGGAATTGAACTTGTGGGATAATCACTGCATTGCTTCAGGACAAAAGTACATATTATTAGTTTGTTTAAAAAATAAGGGTTTGAAATTTTCATGTTTTATTAAAATTAATATGTCCACCAAGAAATTAAATTTCAGTAGTTTTATTTTCAGATCAACTTGTTCCAGAGGTACAAAATCTAAAATTTAGGCTTTCTTTAGATCTGACCTCCAGATGATTTTTAGCAAGAAATTATAATTGTTCACTGTTTAGGTAAATTTTACAGGAGAGAATTTTGAGGGCAAGGAAACCACAGGCAAACTACATATATGATTTAAGCTTGTATTATTTATCTTTACCCTGTAAGAATTATATCTGTAGAGTTGATCCTGTTGAACACAAATCAGTTCTGAGTAGTTAAACTATCTTTAACTTTCCTGAAGTGCATAAAAATACATTTTGTTTTCATTTGATATCCACAGGTTCTTCTGTTTGTCACAGCTTCTTTTATTTTTTTTTCCTAGTCATATGGCAAATATTGGTGAAAAAACTAGTGTAATATTTTGTAAGAAGTTTTGTACAGACTGTCTCCTTTGGGCTGACATCGTTTCTTCCTAAGTCCTCCATGACACACTTGCAAAAGACAGAAATCCATGTACATACACAGAGCACCTACTGCTCTACAATACTTATCTTGCAAAGTATAGAATTGGGAAGACTTTCACCATAATTCAATTGTCTTTAGTGTCAATTTGCACCACCAATGGTTTGGTTCTGCTTTCAAATACATATATAAATATATATTTAATTACCATGAGTTTTTTGTATGTACACATTTAGATTTTACCTATTGAAATATTACTTCAGGCACACCTTCTTCATGATATTGTATATGCCCTGACATTTGAAGAAAAGATTTTATTTCATATGGTGGCAGCATGACTTAGCTTGTCATATGATCCCTGTTTCCCTCCAAGCTACTTATCAGCACATTAGATGTTAATTTTATGAGTATGTAATGTGGTCTTAACTTTTAAGGAAAAAAATTACACCAGTGAATGCAGTAGTTGGATGTGCAGTAGATGAATACAGATCTCCATGCTCAGTAGACGAGGCGTAGGTTTTCTTTGCTGTGGCACTACAAAGCTTTAAGGTTAGTGTTGCATAAATTGAGGACTATCTGCTGCACTACTGAAGAAATTCTTGGGATCAGCAGTGTGTATAAAAAAGTTCTCCAGCAGTGAAATCTCTTCCACTACTCTGAAGTGACCAAGACAATAGAAACATCACTTCTGTCAGATGAGTATTTTTGCCCTACATGGATGATTTTAAGAACATTCAGGACCTCATAATTACAGGCTTAGCTTCTGTAGGGTTTCTTATTTACGGCTGTATATCAGATTTGAAATTTAGACTGATACAAGAGTTTTGCAGTTTTGCTGTAATTCCACAGAAAAGGCAAATTCCTGAAGATAAGCCATGAGGGTAAAAGAGCATTTCAGTGAAAATTCACAGCTGACAGTGATATAATATGAGAAGAAGAAATTGTGAATAATGGTCACAATCAGCAGTTTTTAACTTAAATGGAAGGAAAGATATTTTAAAGATTCTGCTGAATAGGTCTATGAGACATGGAAAAATATATAAAGCAGATGATTATCAGGCAAAAACGGTCTAAAAAAATAGCAAAACTATTAAGTGTAATGGCCAAAAAGTAGTTTTGTTTCTGTCAGAACAATAGGAAGCAGAGGCAAAAAATTAGAAATCGGGTAAGAGAAGTTGTTGCTGATGGCAATAAAGTGATATTTATTCTGTTGGTCTTGTGGAACTCATTACTCCACAGCGGACCAACTATGGGAAGATCTGGACATAAATATGTCTAATAAGAAAGGCTAAACATTTCATGAAGACCAGCGGAGTGACTACATTTTTTCTTCTTGCAAACTCGTCCAATTTCATCAGCTACCCACTGAGATCAATATAGAAATATCACTTTTTATTTGTGTAATCTGGATTATGACCTGGGTCAAATCAAATATTCAAATCAGGAAAATAGTACTATACTGCTTATATAACAGTCCTGAGTTGCTTTGTGATGACTCACTTAGACAGCAGTAATAAGTGAGTTGCAAAATGTGAAACGCATGTTGATCTTGCAGAATATATGCAAGAAAATGACCTTGCCTTGGTTTTTTCTCAGCCTTAATGAGGATGAGCCAGAGATTTAGGAAATACATTTTAGAAAATAACATCCTCACAACTGTTTACCTGAACAGAGATTTACTGAAGCATTGGCAATATCTGCATCTGTTCCTACCCTTGAAATGAAAGTAATTTCACAGTCATTGACCCCCTTTCACAGGTGTGTGCTGAACTTGTCCTCTAAATCGTCATGAAAACACCCGAACTATAATAATACAGTGGTCAGGCTTTATTCTATGTCTGCATGCTTTAAACAAGAATCCATAGGGTATTCTTCCTCCACTAATTTTCCTCTCTGTCTTGGCTGTGCTACAGTTTTCTTTGCCTCTCTCTCCGCTCTCTCTTTTTGCAGGGAGTCCTCTTTACTGTTCATTTAATCTTCCTCAATAGACAGTTAATATAGTGTTTATCTCCTGATGTGCATTGGGTGTTATGACTGCTAGCTGTCAGAAACTGGGATCTACTGTTACCCATAGTGCATGCTGCAAAATAGGTATAGGAATTTATTAGAAAATAAACCCCATTGCATTCCAGTTGGAACCAGCAGAAATGCTTTCCTGCTGCTGCCCTTTCCTCTCTGAAGTGCCCCTTTTATAATAGAAATTTCTGGGATGGGATAATCATGTGCTATAGGCACGGTTTGGTGACTTAGGTCATACATGCATCATACGACATGTTTTCCTTCATTTGCATACTAAAGGATATGTAAATTAAAATGTTAATGGGGCTTCATGAGGATCTTGGTTATTTTCCGTCAGAATTCACTGTTGACAAAGAGCTAGACTTCAATCTTCCTCCAGGCACTGAGGTGGCAGCAGAGGCTCTCTGACCTTTCCCAGAGAGTCTTTGCACGCATCATTATCTTCTTAGTGACCCAGACTTACAACAAGGGTTGTTTTCCACAGAGAAGAGAGTGTGTCTATTTACTGCTACAGAGGCGTGGAGCTCTTCTGTGCCTCACTGAAGCAACAGTGGTGTGTGAGACCTCTGCTTCACCCCAGACATGCCTCACGTTTGAGGGCCTGCTTTATCCAGGTGCAAGATAAGCAAGAGGCCCAATTCTTATTTTTCTCAACCAGCCTCATCCGTTCTTCACCAACTTAGAGCAACTCTGTGCAGTTCTGACCATTTACGAGAAAGTATGCTAGGAGCATAAAGCTCCTAAACAGATCTGGAGGTTTTACAGATCTAACCTAAAGACAAAAGGGGTATCAGAGGTAGGTAGATGACAAAAGTTAATCTGTATAAATGATTTTAAGTCACTATCACCATAAACTGCATGGAAAGAACAGCAGCTACAACAAATGTGAAAGCCATGGCTCCTGTATCCCTACCAAGAACACTCTAAGGCTCCCAATACAACCCGACTTTATGGTAGTTATAACAAAATCCTGATTCACATACGTTAAGAATGTACCAGACCAGTAATTATGTCAAAGCTGGAGAGGTATCTAAGTATTTGAATTTCTAGGGTTAAGGAAAAACTACTAAAAAACTACTAAAACCTTGCTTAAGTCCTTTAGTGAACCCATGACAGTACCTTACTAATATTTTGCTTTATTTAGAAAGCAAATGTGGATGCAGCCTGGATGTGCCCTTCCTACCATTTTTCTGTCCATTGGGAAACAAACTGCATTACTTTTAGTGCTACTGACAATATTAAATTCATCTCTCTGTTCTCACTGGGGGGGAAAGTAGACCACCAGTCCACTACATATGGACAACATTCTGTGGCCTGGACAACTCCCCTGTTGCATCAGAGAAAGAGTGAACAATTTGTGTGAATTGTTAACAGCAGATGTAAACTAAACTGTGCTTTGAACTGTTTTTTCAGAGGATTATTCCTTTAATTCTTCTCATTGCTGTTAGATGTACTAATATATAGCTGGTCTTGCAAAGCACTGTTGAGTTGAGCAGCCATCCATCTTGTTTTTCTGGATTATTTTTGTCCTGCCACAAATGGGACGAACCACCGGCTGACATGTGGTAAGACATACCTAATCTTTTCAGCAAAGCAGATTTCCTTGACACGAGCTCAGTACTGCACTTGCTTTCCCTCACTTCTTTTAACAAAATGGTACAACCAGGCACTATATCCAAATTCTTTGAGAGACTTGAAAATGTTGGAATTTTTAGGAAGGACAGACAAATGATCAGTAGCCAAAAAGGAATCTTGAATGGTAACAGTATCTGTTTGTCCAAAATGAAATTTCATTATGTCCGTCACACAAAATCATTGGTGTAGATAAGTCTCTTTTCCTCTCTCATTCCTTAAAGAGAGAATAAATTTAGAAGGTTTTTTATTATTGATTCTGTTGCACATAGAGATAGAACGAAAGCCAACAGGGCTCAAAACAAAATACTTTATTGAATAATAAAAGGATAATATCAATACATTTTTATCTGTTCAAGAAATTTCTCCCTAATGGCTTTTTGGTACCCAGTGGTCTAATACCCTATATAGCTACTATTGGCTTTCTAATTTCATAATCTGCAATGCTAGAATTTTAAATCTATTTACTTTAATTTCATGACATGTATTAGGAGCAAAAGGATGTATTTAGTGGCTTTGTGTTACATGTTTTTATTAGATTAGACGGTAACCAAATGTCTTCATCAGGAACTCGCATTACATGTTCTCAAGAAGGGAAGAGAAAGAAAGAAAAGATTATTTTATTAATCATCTCTGTTGTCAAATAAAAATAAAATAATAAAAAAAAGGCAGATTCTTCCTGTACTTATGAATTACAAGATCTCTGGTATTGGTTTCAGTATGCTGCAGCTTGCCTATGTGGTGTTGCACTTTACCACCTGAATTCCCTTCTCTTCTCTTCTGAGGAGAGAAATTTGGAACTGGAATGGGGAGGAAATAATTTGAAATGCACTGTGTCTGACTTGTCTTAGCAGAAGACAAGTCCTTTACAAGCCTTGGAGGTATGAATGGATCTTTAAATCAAAAATTTTCTAAATTGTCTATAAAGCTGGATTCTTCTTCAGTGCATAGAAACTTGCAGTGTCCCTTGCTTATTCTTCACTGAAAGAGTGTAACAGAACATCTTACCCTGTAAAGGATCTGGAATAGGAGGGACCACACTGTGATGTATTCTTCTAAGAGAACAATCTTGAGCTTTCCGGTCAAGACCTGACTCTGCAATCTGTGCTGGCTCTCCCTGCCTGGCTTTTTTATGCTGAGTGCAGACATGTTTCTGACAGAGCAAGAACAGAACTTGGTATCTCTTCCCCCCATTGGACCTTCTAGTTTGGTAAAAGTATTTAATAGACACAGCAAATGAATGTAAAACTTTTCATTTTTGCTGATGAAAAGCAGTAATTTTGCTAAAGAGCCACTTCTGAATTTAGGAAATACATGACATGAAACTTAAAGTAGTAATACAGAGTCTTCATGTGTCTGATCTGCTGCCATGACTGAGAAGTTGTTCACAGGAAATTTAGATTATATTCAGAAACTTTTCAACTAATTTGGATGTTCTAGCAGAATATTCAAAGTCTGCTCCTGTACTCTCCAGGAGAAAGCAAGCTGACATAATACATTTCTGTTATTGGTTTCAAGAGCCAGTTCAGGTTATACCATTCTAGTAAATCAGTTTCTCTCAGGGCAAGGGGACACAATCTGTCTGACCTAAACCTTGGCTGGGACTCTGCTTTTTTTTTTTTTTACCTTTCTTGAAACTAGATTGATGCTATTCTGATGCACTCCATAAACCTTTAGAGGTTAAGTTCAAAGGCTTCTTTGAATCTACTTAATTCATTTTAGTGCTTGCTATGTCATTTCTTTGTTTCAACTTTATGTCTTGATGCAAAGCATCATGTAATAAATCATGTGTGGGCAACACCATAGTATTTCACATAGTGCTTAGAATCATTAAAATACATGATAGGTATCTCCTGTCCTAAAATAATTCAGGAGAGTGAATCTCAGATGCAAACTACTAAGTATGGGTTTCATCCTTGGGAATTCAGAGAAAAATGTATGCTCACAAGTACATTATAACGTAACAGTAGTAACCATAATCATCTCTAGTTTTACTGGGTTGCATATATATCTTAAATTAAATTTTTGTCTTTTCAGAAATAGGATTTAATGAAATGTTAGCCATGAGTACATACTATAATTACAGTAAAGAAAGAAAATATATTAGACTAAAAATAGTTTCAGTTTTTTTCATATTTTCAATATACAGAACAATTATTAGAACAAAGCTAGAGGAACTGTTGCAGTAAATTTTGATAATTCTCTTCGTTACACCTTCATTAAAAATGCATTCAGAATTTCTAGTTTTATTATTTTCTGTTCTTATAAGGCTGACTCAATGAGTTTACTTCATTTATTTATTTGGGGAGAGAAAAAAAAATCCCGTATAAAAGGGAAAATAGCATTCTCAGATATCCTAAGCAATATTCACAATTTGTTCTCTAATTTGGGGGCTTCCTCATTTTTGTGACACCAGCTTTTAAGTAGTACAAAGTAGTACAGTTGCATTGAAATTAATGGGCCTCTATTGTGATTATAGCCTAGAGTGGTTGTTTGGTCTGGTTTTGTTCTGTTCTTTAACGTGGAGTGTAGCACAGGACAGTGACTTCTGAATCACCCCAATCTCTCTCAGAGGGGGATTTTGCCTATAAGGACTTTCTACCTGCCTGCTTTTCTTGGACTCCTCTCTTGAATCTGACAGTCAGAAACCTAGTCTCTCTCAGAGGTCCTTGGGAATATCTGTTGTTAACTGCATCACGTCTTCTTTTAGGAATCAGTGAAGTTTGTTTACCTCCTATTTCTTCCCTATATTTTTTTAATAATACCTTTCCCCCTCTATTTTGTTTTGTGTGTATTTGTAAGGGTTACTTGTAGATCTCAGAACTCTTTCTTACATCTAAATTACAAAAGGAATGAGAGGCTCTGGAATTTAGAACAGAAATTTGGAAATCACTACCCTCAAGAGAGGTGCAAAATGTGGCTCATGCAGGAAAACAGGCTTGACATGAAGTCTGCTCAATGTATCATCTGCCAGGTCCTTCATATGTGAACATGGGCTATACAGTATGTGATGAATAGCCTTAGTGGGGACCCTAAGTAAAATAAATCAGAGCAATGCTTCTCCCATGCTTTGGCACAAATCAGGACTAATCTGCTGGGGTAAATGGAAAGCTGGCAGATGACAGGCACTGATATTAACAAGCTGTTTTTTTCCTTTAATGTCAGAGTGACTCTAACCCTCTCCTTATTTAAAGACATTACTGTAGGAGACAAAGCTTTCTGCACAGTTGTTTTAAAATGCCATCCAAAATTTAGGTGTTTACCAAATTTCAGTGTATTTATCTCTAGCATCAGATTCTGTTTTCTTTCCAGCCTAACATTTTCCTGGAAAGAAAACATTCAGCCCACTTCTAGTGGCTATTTTATGGTTTATACAGATAAGACCTGAAATTAAAAACTGTTTTGTGGCTTCTTTTGATTATTTTTATTCGCTTTAGGTTTGAATATTTTGACATTTGTTTTCTTCCTCTGCCAATAAAACTTCAGCCAAGCACTCACTAAAGTGCCAAAAATTGTCTGATACCATTCCAGCTTCATATTCTAGGAACTGCAAGAGTAACCAGGTAAGGAAAACATACACACACACTGGTTTAACTTTGCTCTGCAGGTCACTGGCGGCTGACAATGACTCTTGTTTCACGTAGAATCGTAAAGAGAACATATATTTGAGTGTCACAAAGAATACTTGTGCTTGGATTATTTTTTATTCTCTCCTTCTCTTTTGGATGCTTTAAACACAGACTTTCAAAACCTTCCAGCTTAGACTGGGAGACTATTTCCTGAAGGCAGGGTAGATGAAAAAGGCAAAGCTTTGAAAAAAGGCAAAGCTCCTTCTCTTTTTTCACCCTTTATATTGCTTTACAAGAACAGCAGTGTGCCACTTGCTGTACTAGAGAGAATTAGTGCACAAGGTAATTAAAAGGAGACTAGAAGAGAAAATTTGATGTTTGCTTTTACTTATCATAGTTGTCTCTGCTTCCCTCTCACTAGTGTAAGAAGTATTACATTATATATGTCATTATGAGATATCTCCCCAAAGAATACTTTGACTGCAGAGGTCTGATAACTTTTAAATAATCTAGTTCTCTTTTTCTTTCTCCTTTTTAAATGTAACTTTTTTCAGATCCATTGGTTACATCTCTAGTTGTTGCTAATGCTGTTGCTGCTGTTTTCTTGTTACTTTACAGTTCCTCACTTCCATTGCAAGGTAATTCTTAGATATTCTTTTGAGTTGTTCAATAAATTCTTCATTGAAAACTAAAGGTAACTGGGTTAAATCACTCTTGAAGTGATTTACCATTCTTCAGTGCCCTTTCCAAATATTGAAAAATATGGACCAAATATGTTTGCTGCCTCAAAATGAAACAAAGATTAATACATGAAGGCAAATAAATAGTCAAGAGAAACTGATGCAGGTTTAGCAAAAATAGAGGCAAGCCCAGTAACTTATGAGTGACGGTGATTCTGCTTTTTTCACCAAAGAAATAAATACAGGCTTAACAGGTTTACATGGTTGAACATGCTGCAGTAGGAGGAACATATTAAAGCTGTAAACAGCTTGGCCATAAGTCATGAGTATTTCATTTTCTTACATTATGAGATTGACTGTCACTCTAAAAAGTATGTCAAAGTTTGAGCGGAAAGGTGGCTCACTGTAGTAATAAATGAACAACAAACAAGCAATGGTGGAATGAATTCAGATACTTTGTTTTGGAGGCTAAACAAACCTGGCATAGCAGAGTATGAGTGTGAGTGAAAGAGTAGCTCTGCCTTGAACATTCCTTTCATTTGTTCATTCCAAGATTCTCTCAGAGCCTTATTCTGTTTTTACTAGAAAACACTAAAGGTTGAAAAAACAATATTGTCAATTAACCACTTTAAATACACTTCCATAGAAAACTCCCTTTTTGATCTTCTTTTTAAATTATTTTATTTACTGAACAGTTTTTTTTAGAGGTTTCTGTCAGCTTTTTCAGAATTTGGGTTGCATCACTATAGAAGTAATGTGCTTTTTAGTAGAGGCTAAAAAATTTAAGTCTAAATGAGATTTGCCTTCAGACTTGTGGAAATACCTGTATTATCGTGGTTTTGTGCCATAAGGCCCTGTGCCACTTAACATATATATAAGTGGTCATAAGTATCATTCCTCTGTTAATTTCCAAGAATATATTGTGAATTTCATCGGTGATTTCATGCACAACGTCTGCGATTTTTCACAAAATAATTTTAGTTGGCAAAATAGAGACTGCAAATGAAAACAGAAATCACTGTTCATGATGCAATTTCATTGCACCAACATAAGTGAGCTGACTGGGGACATCAAAATTGGAGTCCACCTGGTCTGCAGTGACCATGCACGGGGGAGTTTGAAGTCTTGAAGGATATGGATCAGGTAAGGAGTAACATTAGGCCCCTGAACTTTAGGAGAGCAGATAGAGCAATGTAGTATAGATACCATTCTTAGAATGTAAGTACAAATTCTAAATTAAAAAATATAATTCAATATGACAGTATTTTATTATGAATATTTTCACTAAGCAAGTATAGGTATGCTCTAGAAAACTGATTGCCTTGATCTGCTTTTTAAAGTTATTTCAAAACAGCAAATTTTTAAAAGTAGAGACCATTTCTATAGTAACTATGTATCATTGCATGACATAGTTTTAAGTCAGTGTGATTGACATTACATGACCATTTAAACATTATTTTTAACATTTTTTTTTTATTTCATATTGCATTTTCCATCCAGCTCATTCTGAGAGACCTTTGTACCATACTTTTATGGTCACCTGAGAGTGATGGGCCATCTGTTTGGCATGGGATGAAGGAATGAAAAACATGTCTGGTTTCACTTTAATCAGGTTAAACATGAATCACTGACCAGTTCAATGCTGATGTGTGCTATAGATAACCAGCGCCAGTTTTATCTATATCAATTTTCCAGTTCATTAACTGTATTTAACCAGGGCAGGGCAGGGGAACAAGAGAGGGTTTTCATGCATCGCTTCACCTGCACTGTTCTGCTGTCAAGTGTCATTGAAAATCACAAAGAATTGACATAAAATGAAAAGGAATTTCAGGCATAATGAATGCTGTACTTTCCTTTTACTTGGAGGTTCATCTGATGCTCAGTTTCAATGCAGAATGCTTCAAACCAAAATCTATTTCACATTATTTTGTGCTACATTTTGAGGAGATGGAAAAATACTGTTACGTAATTCATGTCAGCTACAGCAAAAGAAGGATACCATCCATTTTGAAAGAGTAAAGTATCTTTGTGAAAAAAATACTTTTAATGAAAAGTTTTGACTAACTTTAGGTTCCCTGGGCTCTCATTCTGACTGGAATTTCTACCACTCACAACAATTCACTGCTCCCCAGTAGCTGCTGCTATTCAGAGCATAATTACCCTAGGTAAGCTCAGTATCTTCACATTTATCTGGTTCAGTGAAATAAAAGTTTTGATTCCATCATTGTTGAAAAACCTTGGTATGAAAGTTTGTGTGAGAAACACTGCTGAAATTGTCCTTATAATAATAAATGCTAGAGAATGTATCCTTGCCAAGGATCTGGCATAGATATCCATGTAGAATTCATTAAGTCATCAGTTTTTGAAAAAGGTCCATAAGCTGCTACATTTACTGCAATAGACTTATCAAATTTCCTGCATATCTGAATTTATGTACTAATTCCTAGACTGGTAAGAGACAAGGTCACTGTCTCTCTAATCCTGAGGCTCACCTGGTTTGTTCACTAAACAGTTTAGCATTGAGTTGCTAATTAAGTATTAAGTATTAATTCCTCTTCAGAGAATAATTTGTTTTTTTTTTTTTTTTTCTGCTTTAAAATGGATACATTGGAAGTAATAACTACTCCATTTTGGCCTATTTAATACAAAAAGACTTGAAAGTAGCCTTAACATCCCTAAAATGGAGCTATTTGCACAGGACAGTGAGATTATACAGAAGGGTTTACTGCAGTGTTCTTCTTTGAAGTTTAGACATTCATCACCAGTGTTCTGAAAGCTTATAACACTCAAAAGAAAAGGCTGAAGCTCTACTCCAGTCCGATGCTCTGTTCCAGCAAGAGCAGGGTCTTTTCAGGTTTTATTTTTCATCTGTAAGTCTAATACAATGCCACTTAAAGATACCATGTTTCAGTTTCTGTCTTGAAAGGGCACCATAATGTAATCCAAACACTGCCTAAATAAAAGTGGGAGTTTAAGTTTGAAAATTAAATGATTAAAAGTCTGGAGTGATTTTGGATTCCTAAAGATACATCTATACCAAGTGGAGAATCACTGCACAAACAGGATCTCTATGTGTAGATTTAAATCTCAATCAAATGAAATTTGGTTGTATTTCTTTGGAAACTCAAGTACAAGATCACAGAAGAGAGATACAAGAGTACTTTTAATTTTTATGAACTGGAAAAGCAAGAATGGGAGGCAGAGGTCTAACACCAAATCTTGTGTGCTAGAAAAAGAAAACAAATTTAATAAGTGACTAGTGATCCCAAAAACATGGTATCATAGAGAAATACTATTGGGATTGAAATAAAAATGAGTTGATAAATTCTTGGCACTCGGAAAATATGGGGATAATATAATTATCTGTGGCATCAGCGTCTCATTTCCTTAAAATTTTATTTTTTTTTTATCCTTGGGAAGTTTTTACTTGTTCCCATTCTTTGAACTATATGTAAGTGGAAATTGTAATGAGTCATTAAAATGAGGGCAGGAAAGGAAAGAAAAAAAATTGAAAGAGAGTTATCGAGTCAAGTGTATAGGTACAGAGTTTTCCTACTGCCACTTAAGATCAGGATTTAATGGAAATAATCTTGTTAACTAGTTAAAGAAAACCCACAAAAATATAATGTCAGATAAAATAAAAAAGAGGAAGGCAAAAAGTTCAAAGTTTTGGAAGCTGTTCTATATTTCCTGTTGTATTAATTGGTTTTTAACCTCCTGTGAACTTCAAGTCACCTTAAAAATCCAGTTTTTCAGGAGTATTATAATAATATTGTATAAGTTTCTACTACAATACTTCATTGAAATAATTCATTGACTGAAGTAGAAGAATATGACTAGAAGAGGGAGAGTAGAGAATATTCTGGAATTAGTTGTGGGCAAGAGAAAAAAATCCCTGTCAGGCTGCTCACAGCAGTGTATATTCATGGTGAAAAACTGGTAAATTGTTACAAAATGGTCAGCATTAATTGTCTGACTTCAGTTTGTAGCTGACTAGTGAGTGACACTGAATCTATATGTCTCCAGGAAGAAAAGGACAAATAGCAAATTGCAGCACCACAAAATTACGGGTTGAAAGTGATCAGAGTGAGTCACCTGGTCCGACCTCCCTGCTCAAGTAGAGTCATCACAAAGCACACTGCACAGATGTGTGTCCGGATGGTTCTTGAATATCTCCAGTGAGGGAGAGCCCACAACCTCTCTGGGCAATCTGTCCCAGTGCTTGGGCACCCCCACAGTAATGAAGTTCTTCCTCGTGTTAAGGTGGAACTTGCTCTCCACCAGGTTCTGCTCATTTTCTGTTGCCTTGTTGCTCAGCACCATCACGAAGAGTCATCTCCATCCTCTTGACACCATCCCTTCAAATGTTTATAGACACTGATGAGGCTCCCTCTTCATTTTTTCTTCTCAGGGCTGAACAGGTTCAGCTCCCTCAGCCTAGAAGAGATATATACTTGGATGGCTACTCAGGTGTCTCACTCCACTGCCTAAAACAGCTGTATTAAAACTACCTTTGTGAGGAATCCCCACCTCCTGACTGCATGTAGCTGTACACAGCACTTTCCCACTTCCATCCTCAGTATACTGGAATGTTAAATGAAAGTTCAAAGGCTGCAGAGTGAAATGTGGGCTCTGCAAGAACAATACAAAACAGGCAGTTGCCATTCAACAGTGTTTAACATAACTTGCATATTGGCACCAGCCACCATCTTGCCCTTGCTTTTCTCACTTGACAGTTGATGAATTTATATACAAGGAATTCATACACCTTCTAACTTTTTCGAAACACACTCACTCATCAAAGTGAGCATTGTTCAAAACATCCTCAGTCTTTTTCTTTAAACATAACAATGCTTCATATATTCTCACTTCTACCCAGTTTCAGCCACTGCTGAATAAAACATCTCTAATGCTCAAAAAGTATGACCCCAAATTTTAGAACATTTGCTACACATACAAAAATACTAGATAATTACATCTGAACTGATTTGAAAGAAAAATCAGAAGTGTTTTCCCAGATTTGCCCCCATGGTATTAATCTGCTGTCCCAGAGCAAAAGACATTAGGAGAAAACATTAGCTGTAGTAATATCCATTACAAGGTCTGTCACCAGACTATGCACTTACACAAATAAATATGATATGAGTGGAATATGATTAGGAGAGGGATCCTTTTAGTACTGGATATAGACATCTGTGCTTGCCTAACAAACAACAAAAATATGGCAGTGGCATCCTATTATTGACTACACAAAGGAAGGACAAAAGCTTCTTACTACAGTAAATTTATTTTAAGCTTTACTTTCATCACTTAACAATCTTTTGAAATGTAAGGAAGAATCAGAGACATGATATTTCAGAATATTTCATTTCCTTGAAAGCTCTTTCATTTACACATCTAGTAGCACCCCACCCCTCCCTTTGGCTGTCATGGGAAATTATTCTTATCATTGGCTTTTCTTGAATGGTCACTAGTTTGGAAAAGAAGGGCTTAACTAATCTTGAACTCAACTAGGAAGAAATTTTTAAACTAGATTTCTGGAAACACTGGGTAATCACTAGTTTACTCCCCAAATTCAAATATTTTTTCCAAGATAGGTATTCCATTATGGAAATTTCAGCTATGAACCATATCTGATTTTTTCAAGTATGAAGAACATACAGATTTAAATAATTTATTGAAAACCTCAGGGAAAAAAAAAAGCAAGAAGGAAAAAAGAGGAAATAAAAACCTCTTCGTAATGAAACTTTGATCCTGAGCTGAAAAATGAACTGTTGCTCCATTAAAAAGAATCACACAGAATCACAGAATATATTGAGTCAGAATGGACTTACACGAATCATCAAAGTCCAACTCCTGGCCCTGTACAGGACAGCCTAAAGAATCTCACAGTGTACCTGAGGGAGTTGTCCAAATACTTGTTGAACTCTGTCAGGCTTCGTGCTGTGAACACTTCCCTCGGGATCCTGTTCCAGTGCCCAACCACCCTCTGGGTGAAGAATCTTTCCTAATATCAAACCTAAACCTCCCTGACTCAGCTTCATCCATTACTTTAGGTTTGTCACTAGTCACCACAGAGAAGAGATCAGTGCCTGCCCCTCCTCATCCCCTCACGAGGAAATTGTAGACTGCAGTGAAATCTCTCCTCAGTCTCCTCTTCTCCAGGTTGAACAGACCAAGTGATCTCAGACGCTCCTCATATGGCTTCCCCTCAAGACAGTTGATCATATTCCTAGCCCTCCTCCAGACATTCTCTAATAGATGTATTTCTTTCTTACATTGCAGTGCCCAAAACTGCACACAATATTCAAGGTGAGGCCACTCCACTGCAGAGCAGAGCAGGACAATTCCCTCCCTTGACCGGCTGGTGATGCTTTGCCCAATGCCCCCAGGACATGGTTAGCCCTCCTGGCTACCAAGGCACTGCTGACTCACATTCAACTTGCTGTTGACAAGATAAGAAGATTTTTCTTCTGCTTAACAGCAGAAAAAATGAAGGAGAGGAAAATGATCCCCCTTTTACATACCCAAAGAAATCCTGATGTTTAAGTACAGCACACACAGATTTGTGACATGCAGATTTGTGACATAAATTTGCCACAGCTGAGCAAAGTGAATTTTTGCACAGCTGTGCACAGTACATCTCTATCATTCTTGGTACATAGTCCTCAGCTCCCAGGATTATCACTTATATATGGCACCTATATATTAAAATGTTACTTTTGGCAAGTTGTCACTAGCAAGAAAAATAGTTTCAAGAAGGAACTTGCTGGTTCTCATTCACAGGTATATTTCTATACAAATTAGAGGGATGCAGCCTTTTGCTGCTCTATGCTATATTTACCATTGCTTTCATATGGTTGACTTAGCTTTGTATTGCATCCGTACATTACATTCTGTTAAACTGATGTCTGATGAAGAGAAATATTTACGTTTTTCAGGTGTTATTGTTTGGATCATAAGGCTGTTTCTTTTTCCGTGGCTTAACTCACTGTCTGAATCAGACTGACAGTGGGAAGAAATGTGCTAGGGTAGTTGAAGAGGTATTTTCGCAAAATATTTTTGCATTATATACCTTTTGATTACAGCTGAGCAAGTTATGCAGACAAGAAAGAGACAGGTGTAGAGAACAGAGTAGTTGAAGATTTACATGCCAGATGGGAAAATCACTGGAAATTTGGTTGTGAAGAAGGTGCATTTATACAATATTAAATTCATCTTTTATGCATGTAACATGCGATGTACATTTATTTCTCATACCCCAGGTCACTGTTATTAGAAAGAAGAGATGGAAGGAGGCTCATGCATAGATATTATCTTGTAGCCATAGAAGGCACACAATGTTTGTTGTCAAGGCTAAAGAGACAATGAGTGTGCAAGAATTTTTTCATACAAGACACACATCTGGTGCTTTGTATACAGCACAGAATAAGGAATATTTTTTATTACATGCTGCATTACATGCTATATATATATATCTTACATAACTGAATCAACTTAGCTGGCAACAGATGATTTCTAGATGACGTATGGGTCATTAAATTGCAACACACTATTTTTATTTCCATGGGTATTTGCCCTTGTCCACTCTGTGCTAGGATTCTTTATAAATCATGTGTCAAAATAGTAACCATTTTTTATTTTTTATTTAGTATTTATTCCAATGGGGTGAGGTTCGACAAGGCCAAGTGCCGGGTCCTGCGCTTTTGGCCACTACAGAAACCTGGGAGTGCTGATTGACAGGAGGCTGAACATGAGCCAGCAGTGCCCAGGTGGCCAAGAAGGCCAATGGATCCTGGCCTGGAT
>JAWMRA010000090.1:22221034-22245766 GCA_035584735.1 Pseudotriccus pelzelni | reverse complement strand
TGCATAAACTTCTCTCACCCTAGAGTAATTTGTGGGGGGTGTGGTAAAAAATTGTCCCCTAGGCAAACCCATGACAATCTCCCCTTAAAAAAATGTCAAAACAAACCAGACACCTTCTGATGGGGGGCACAGATTTTTCACACACCCTGTTTCTTGCACTTTGAATTAGCTGGAATTAGTTTTATTGGCAAATTTCTTTGGGGGAAACTTGACTTAGTACTTTCCACAGCTAATATATGTATTTTTAAAATGCTCTGTCAGGCTCCATAAGTCGTTGTCCTGCATTTGGGTTGGGTTTGGCTCTTAAGATGCCTGAATTTACTCACAACAGGATTTAAAAATTTGATTATAGAGAGTATATGAAGTTTTTTAAGTAGAATTATTGTGTGTCAGTTCAAGTTGGTCCACTAAGAGCTTACACAGGCAGAAATTGAAATAATATTTATACAGCTTTATTACAACTAACTACAAGTTGTTACTGTCACACAGAGTGAGGTATTTCTGGTGATTCATTGTTTAGATATATCTAGTATAAGCTTTTTATATTCACAGTGAAAGTGACAGCATAATTAAACTGTTTCTATATTCCAAACCTTGAGATGCTAATGGCTATAAGACATTTTCTCCTTGCCAGACTGTAAATTTAATTTTTACTTTTCAACCCAGTGTTTTATTTTATTCCTGAGGCTAAATTGAAAGAGCACTGGTGACAACTCAGTTCTCCCTGTGGATGTTCTGCCTTCACAGCAGCTATCAGAAAGTTTGATGCCTGCAGCAGAGAGCAAATAACTTCACCTTGAAGTAAAAGAAGCTGTGCCAGTAGGTAAGGAACAGATTCATGTACCACACCGCTGCAGTACTGGTAGCAAAAGTACACAGGCTCATTTAGAGCTCCAAGTCTACTATTTTTCCTCTGCCCCTTCCTTTTTTTTTTCCTCTGCCCTTTGTTTGAGATGCACTTGGACCAGGAACACTCTGCAGGTTTTCTGCCTGGTTAAGGGTAAGCAGAGGTTGTTGGCCATCGCTCCTTAACTTGCCATCCAGAGACTTCTTGAGGAGCTCAGGCTTGGGAGTGGGCTTCTGGCTCTCAGTTTGCTCTTTTGCAACCACATTGGGCTGTTCGTTGCTGCAGAAAAACAATTATTTAGTTGATATTTTCCTAAGTGGAGGGTGAGGAGCATGGGAATTGTCATGGGTTCAAGGCATCTATCCCTTTTCCAGGAATAATAGCAGCAGAAGTGTCAGCTGTGGACAGAGCACATGGTAAGCATTAAGACGCAACTTGTACACTATAATTTCATAAATTATTTTTACTTTTTTATTATTTATTTTTATTATTTTTCATAAATTATTTTACCTTTTTTGTTATTTTACTTTGAGACTTAGAGCTAGTGTTACACCATAGAAAGTGTACAGGTTTGCAGAAAAGCGTTTGGCCACAAAACCTATAAAATGTTTCCTATAACTTGACAGACTGAAGGTAGTGCAGGATGAAAAACCAAATAAAATAAACCTTCACTTTCTTTAGAATTTTAAGAACATAATTTTTCATTTGTCCATCCTCGTAGAAATAAAAATCTACTTCCAGTTCACATTGGTTTATTTTCCCCACCTTTCTGCTGCTTTTCTTTACATGCCTCTGGAGAGGAACAGAAAAAAAATAAAAAAAAAAAATAAAAAGAAGTTTTCATTAACTAACTTTGTTGTTTATTTGTTTTTATTATTTAGAAAAAAAATTGATGAGATATCTCAACTATCTAAGAAACACATACTGAGAAAGGACTTTATAGTTAAGTGGGGCAAATAGCATTTGAAAATTCTTAATGGCAAAACAGAAAAGAGAAGTTTTAGATTTACATTTTTTACATTTTGAACAAGCCATGTGCACCTGAGTTGTACACTCCCTTCCCATAGTTGTCTGCAACACCTTTTGAACTTTAACATGAAAATTGTGATTAGGAGAGGTTAAGAGGGGAATTTTTAGGATACATGAAAAAAGTTCACGGAACAGGTGCAAAGGTCAAGGGTTCCTTCTTTCATCCTGGACTTGGTGATACTGCTTATTGGATACTGCCGGCTTTGCTGATCTAAGCTTAACTCTTCTCTGATGCTAGAATCACTGCAAGAGAAAAGAAAATGCTTAACATACATTCATAGCAGGGCTGGGACCTGAGCGCTCTTGTTCTCACTTACGTCTGCATGTGCTGAGACGTAGCTTAGAAAAGAAATTATCACTGCTGTGCATCAGATGTATTCAGAATACATTATTCTCCTTCAGACCCCTTTTTAGCAACTAAGCAGCCCAGGAAAAGTCCTCCTTTGACAGATTCAAGATACATTATCTGATGTCTTAAGGTGTCATCAGTAGAGTTGATTAAGTCAAGCATATTTTTTTGCAGACTACTATTTATGTGCTAAAATGTGTATATGCAGCAAGCTTTTAAGCAGTAAACTTTTAAAAGTTATTGTAGGCATCATACACCACGAGTTTGGCTTGTGTGATGAGCAAATCACATGCACTCAACAGGCTCCTAAACCCTGTTACAGACTAACAAATCTGCTTTAAAGTGCTTTGGAATATAATGGGCTATGATCAATTATTTATTACTGGACATCTCAAACTATTATTTGGTACAATGTAAGTGTCTTACTGTAACAGTATGTGTGCCATTTCACAGATATAAGCAGATTGATGTGTCTGTTAAAGACAGTTACATTTTATAGTACAGCAGCAGAAATGATGTAAATTCAGTTTTCATTACAGACAGCCTCAGACTGTGACATGAGAGGGCAAGAAGGGAAGTGAGATAATGCTTCAGTGGCCAAGCCCGCTCCCTCTTCGGTTTGCTTTCAGCACTTAAGAGACTCGTAACCTCAGCCTTGCAGAAGACCCTCTTTCTCTTCCTATCCAAAAATGTGTTAATAGTAATAGGTATGAGGGTTTGTTTTTTTCCCGTCTGGACTGGTGACTGGCTACTTTCTAAATAAATTTTCTTCACCATATACTAGTCATTAGAGTCAGGAATCAAATTTACATTTTGCATGAATCTAATATGATTGGATGAAAATACATTTTTATGTCTTGCACAAAACCTTTCCAAAACATCCTTACCCAATAAACAAATTTATTACATATCCAGAATCATAGCTCCTGATTTATGAGTCTCAATTTTGTTGCATATTTTACTATCTGATCACTTAGTCTGGTTATATATGAAAACAGTTCAGGAACAGGTAAACATACAGGTACATAAACCCATGAACCTCAGAAAAATCCATAAACCCTGACGAAAATAACATAAGCCCAATACTAACAGTGCATCAATAACACATATTTAGGACAGGAAAATGCAGTTATTTATTTAAAACAAATGCTGGTGTCTGAAATAAACTCTATCATGAGATTTCTCTCTAGTGAATTGTACTAGAATTCTTTTGAGCCGAAAAAATACACTGCTAGCTCAATAAAATCTTCTATGGAGCTCAGCTGAACGTAACCCATTCTAATGCAATTATCCACGTTTCATTTAGAAGAGGGATTGTCCTGATGGCTCAGAATATTTCTCCTTTAATAAGTGAGAGCATTTACATTTCGTTATCGTGAAAAGGATTTCAACATAGTATTTTGTGAGAACTAAGAAAAAACCAAAAAATTAACAACCATACCAAAGAATCCAGACTCAATCCTTTCTTTGTGCTATCTCAACACAGATAATGACACATTAAGTTAAAATATTATACTAGATGTAATTTTTTTAACTGGGATACTGTTTTTTCCTTATGTATATACAAAATTATAAAGTTCTTGAGTCAGGATAAAGATGTCAAGAGTTTTTACTGACAAACCCACAGGAACTTTTATTTAGTACCAGTAAAGTATTATATATTTTGCTAGCATTTTACACAGAATTCAATTTTGTGCAGTGTGAAAAAGTCACTGTTGGCAATTCCCCTTGTGCAAATCCCTACATACCTGTGAATACAATTCTCTTTCTTGATTTCTGTGAACAGTGTTGACAGCATGGATGTGCAGTAGATATCATCAGTTCTTTGACTAGAAAGGGCAGACATTTTCAATTTCTGAAAGTTTAAAAGGAATTCAAGAGACATGTCAAAAAAACCCTCTAAATCTGTGCAGGTAGCTGGAATTTGAGTACAAGGTCTAAAAATATTCAAATTCCTTCTCTGAGGCCAAAGAGTTCCTATGTGCAGTGCTTGAGTATCTACCAGTCATCTAACAATAACTGTTGCATTCCCAGGACCAAATAAATGAAAGGTGTCCTTCTAAGGCTCAGCATGATGCAGGGCGAGTTACTGGTGGTGACAGTGGTGGAGCACCTGATGTCAGTTCTCAGTGTTACTCTACAGGGTATCTAGGACCTGCAAAGCACCATGGTGGAGCTTCAAGGATGCTGGGAATGGTATAAATAGATGCTGCTTCATGATTAGCCCACTGGTATTGCTTATAGCTCTTGTTCTGTTGCAGGTACATCTGTTAGAACAGAAGAAGTAGAGAATTTTATTTGTGGAAGAGCAGTGTAAAGACTTTTCACCAATGGAAATTTCTAAAATACAGTTTTCTCATGCACCTTGGTATGTTTTGGGGGATGAGAAACACTTGCTCTGTATTTTATGGAAAACTAAGTTTTCACAGAATCACAGAATATTCTGAGCTGGGAGGAACCCACAAGGATCACCAAATCCAGCTCTTAAGTGAATGGCCCATGTGTGAATCAAGCCCTGGTTAGCACCAGCCTCTAACCAACTGAGCTAATCTCAGGGTTTGATAAGGGCAAGAAGTGAGATATAATAGACACCTTTCTAGTTTTTTCTAGACTTTTTGTCAGTGTGAGGGTCACTTTTCACCCTGCAGTCAGAACTTCTCTTCTTCTTTCTGGTAGAGCTTTTTTTTTGTCTTCTAACCCTGCAATTTTTGCACTGCACAAAATGCTTGCCTCTGGTACTAAAAGATTTTTTTTTTAATGAATGTTTGAATGCTTTGGTTGAAAGGGATTTTTCCTTTTAACTGACTAAAAGAGCAATGAGAAAAACTACATGGGGTTCAGCAAGATGAGCTCTGACATTTACCTTCATGCTTATCTGACACGTAATGTCCCTCATGCTGCCTTTGCTCTTGCTGTCCTTCAGCTTTCACTATTGAAAGCGGCATTTGGACTTAGATTTGGGGATAATGAGCCATCAGAGCATATAAAAAAAAGGGTAGTGAGCAACAGTATTTTTAGCCTTTTTCGTCATCATGGTGAGGCTTGAAAGGAACTCCCTATGAAATGGAGCAAATTAAATTTACTCATAAGCTCCTACCTAATGAAGCATTATGCTTATAGTGTTCTTCAAGATCTCTTACAGCCACCCCAGAATTCTTAGGGCATGGTATGTCTTGGTCAAACCTCTTTGGGAGAAAGAAATTTTCTGAAAATGGTTTCTGTCAATATTTTCTCTGCTCCCCTCCTGATTTTGGAGATTTTCTTGGATGGGCAGAGTGGTTACTTTCAGCTAATTTCCTTTACATGAACATGACGTATTAATATAATCAACAGTAACCTCGAGTGAAACATTTTCTTTATGTTTGCCTAATATTATCCTTTTATGATCACAACTTGTGAGTACAAATTATGCTGCCTCTGGAAGTTGGTCTGTTTTCTGAATGGTGTAATTCAGATCTGAGAGAAGCAGAGAAGATAGTGAAAGACCTCTGACCTCCAATCAGGAGGCCTGGAGACACAAGATCTATGACGCCGCTGCTTCTTTTGAGAACACGCGTAGGATCACTCTCGAGGAGAAGAGACAGCGCAGAAAGAATCGCGTCTTGTCGATATCACCTGGGGAGTCTTTCTGCTGTGCCTTTTGCGACCGGACTTGTCTGTCTCGCATTGGCCTTTTTAGCCATCAGTGCGCTTGTAGCGCGTGGGTAGAGCCCTTTCCAAATCTTCGTTCGCGAACCCAGCCATGATGATGCATCCCTAACAATTACATCCTTTTTCTCCAACGAGATAGGACCTGCAGTTTAAAGTCTAATTTGCACAGGTTCCAGCTGTAAAAGGTGTATTTACTTAGACAATATAAATCAACAGAAATTAAATACCAAACAAGAAGGAAAAAGACAGAAGGGGAAGACAGGTCTAAAAATCTGCAAGTCCTATTTGCTGCAGAAAAATTTGAAGTCTTGCTCATTGATCAGCACCAGGGTGAAAGAGAACATAGAATGTAGAAAATGTCTGACAGCTGATGAAAAATTTGAACTTACTCTTTAGTTTGCAAGAAGCTGTCTATGAACAAGGGCAAAAATACTATGTTAGCTTGAAAAGCTGCTGTCTGTGACTCAGCTTAGTGGAAACACCAAACCTTGTGACTACATTATTCATTAATTTTTAGTCCTGGCAGATTCCAAAGTGACTGCTGCCATTCCAGTGAGAGTAACTCTCGGATGATTAGGTAGAATTAAATATGCATCACGTAAGGCTTACATTTAATAAAGGTATCTCCCTGAACTTCACTGTATCATCTGTATACAGATATCGTAAATTTTTATGTATGATTTTGAAGAAAAAAGGTTTTATGTACAAATACATTGAAGATTAATTAGTTAATGTAGTCCTTCAGAGCAAGACATGTGTTATATTTAACGTGTTTACTAAACATATATCAACAGCTGCCCTTAAATAGCAGCAGAGGTGGAATGAAATTCAACAACCTCCAACACTTTATTGGCTCACGTTTTGTTCTCCCTTTGATTGAGGAGTCAATACAAGCTACTTGATTGTAAGGAAATCTTGACAGTTTTTACTTTGGAATATGAAGGTTTATTATATTCCTGCCTGCATCTTTGTTGTTATTCAAGCATTGTTTTCTGTATTGGTCTCAAGAAATTAAATACTCTATGTAGATTTAGTAGCTGATTTATCTGGTAGGTCTCTCTTCTTAAAGTGTCAGGGTTGGCTTCTTGCTGTTGAAATTTTAACTTGCATATCCCATTGCAAATTAATAACCTAATGCAATGTTACTGAGTCCTGAAGGCTATGTTAAACTCCTAAAACTTTCATTGTTTTGAAGAGGTGAAAGCTACATTATTGGTCTCTGATTGTCACACAAGATAAATGTAAACCTGAAACACAGTGGTTAAATTTAATGCAGAAGCACACATGAAAAGAAACTGTAGTCTTCAGACAGGAAATTCCTGTTTTGAAAATGTGGCTACAGTGTTGCAAGTTTTGCCAAACTAGTCACTGCAATATTCACGGTCTCTGCTTGCTTTGACACTTGGTCTGTAATGATGAAGTCTGACTTATGTTGCAAGACTGGACAATATTCTGCAAGGAAAAGACTTGCATATTTTGACACGTCATCATGTGTAATCAGTCCAGTCCAAATAATTTGCTGTCATTTAGTAATTTGAAAATAATCCAAGTGCTATACTGTTTTGACTTCTTTTGTTGTAGTTTCCTTAATAGACCAAAAGAAACAAATGCTAGTTATACTTCTGCCTAATATTGCCCAAAATCAGGGGTAACACTGTGCCATTTGTGGTAGATTTTTCAAGGAAAAAAATGTTTACATTTGCTGGAATTTTATTTTGGGCAAAATCCAGAAACATATCACTGGAAATATTCACTGAAGAATAACATAAAGATAATGACATTCACACGATTTGGAAAGGTTTAAAGAGAATGTTGAAGTTAAAACTTTGACTTTCACATTTTTTATTCAAGTACTGACACAAGTATGAGTAAAACATTTCTTATTCACTGTAAAATCTCCACTACTCCCAGGCTTGTCATTGTTTTGCTCATTAACTATGTGATAGTATGGTTCACTTCTCAAGACTTTTCCAAGCTACTACTTTCCCTCTTCTCTTTTGATGGGTTAATGGTGTATGAACCAGCTCATTAAAAAACTCTATCTAATGCTGCTGCTAACTCCAATATCAGTTTTCTTCTTCAGCCTCAGGGCTTTTTTTCTTTGCTTTTTGTTATGTTTTTATTTCTTTTCCACATGAAAATGCATCTTTAGAGTCCAGCACTGTGTAATGAATAACATAAGCAGTGGCAGGATTAACATATATTCATTGGTATAATGATAATGTTTCCGGAAGGTATCAGTAATTTACTTTAGCCTCAGACCAGTCAAAGTACCTCAGTCAATATTTAATCTCTATTGACTCATGGCTTGATTACAATGCATAATGGTGACCACATCAATCTTCCCGTAAAGCCTGGCTTCTCCTTCTGACAAAACTCTATTGATAAATTTGATTCATCCTGACATTGCAAAGCTAAAAAACTGCTGAGATTTCCACTCTCTCTAAATTTGCGTAGGTTTTTATGCTGAGACGACACATAGCAACATCTTGCTGTGCTAACCACTACGTCTGTTTGTCCTTTTTTGTTTCAAATGCAGAAGTGAAATAAAGCAATAAGAAACCTATAAAACTGTGTAAATGTAAGTTGTATCTTCTCTTTTGAACAACTTCTCCTTCCTCCCAGAAACCTGAAGTAAACTGATACAGCTTCAATGCCTTTTATTACTTGCTTTGGCATTAAACAATTCTAGCCAGCAAAACATCTTGGCACGTGCTTGACTTCACGACATTGTGAGGCTCTCTTCTAAAGAGAAGTACGTTTAGGTATTAAAAGCTTTTGTTTAGCTATCTCAAACTTTACTTCCTGTTTTATAATATGAAGGATTATAAAGGGATGTATTAGTTAGCTGTCTTGTTTTTAAGAGGAAAATAAACATTCGTAATAAAAGAAATGCATTTGTCAATTTTATTCATGTATTGTTTTCCCTTTGGGGGTTTGGTCTCTAAATCAAATAATTTGTATGAAAAATACCACACATTCATTTGAACACACAGCTCATCAGAGTATCTATGTTCTGGGGTTTGGATCAGTGGGTATAGATGGGTATAGTCTGAAAAATCTAAAATTTAGTGCATGCAAGTGTTAACATATGCAGAACTGATTTGTTGGATGACGAACAAATTCAAAATGCAGCAAGATAAAATGAATAGGAAATAATTATCTTGCTGCCGTGAGACATATTTGAAATAAATATCTCAGGCTTAAATAAGAATATTTAGATGTATCTTATATGTTTATCCTTACAGAGACAACTTTCAAATCTATGACAACTTCTGGCTGTAAACAAAATGGATACCCATAAGTGTCTACATGCTAGCTTTTGGTGTGGCAGATGCTTGAAGAAATTCTGGCAAAATAAGTAGAAACTGGTATATCTAACACAGTTAGTAGTCATAAATAGATAAGCATCTGTTCTGTTACTTTCTGTACATCTTTGCTTAGAAAAGAGCAGGTTAGAGTCACAATATTCTTACTACTCAGTAGCACATGATTTTATGGTAGGCTCTACAAATTTACTGCAATATATGAAATTAAATATTTAGAAATAAATCTTAAGGACCAAATACTAAATCTTTAAAAATTAACCTGGAGTAGAACTGTTGTTGCTTATCAATTGTGAACTGCTTGATAATCATGTTTAGGTAGTCTTTTTCCAGATATCAGTTCTCCTTTGGCTGACATTTCATAGCAGGTCATAGACTCAGATGCAATTGTATGTATATGTCAACTCAAAGCTGACATCTATAGAGATTTGGCCCAAAATATTGGACAGAAAACCAACTAATGTATATCAGTTTGTGCTGACCAGCTTTGAGTCGAGTTAGCTTAGGTACTGCCATTTATTTTTTCATTTCACTTAATTTTTTTTTCACCTGAAAGTGGTGATTATATTTGCCTCAGGATATTTCTAGTTAGTGTTGCATATCTGATTGAGGATCTGAAGTTAGTTACATGTAACAATGACTCTTCATTTTTGCATTGTCTGCAACATTTCTTTCCTCCAGTAAATAGAGACAATATTAAAAAGTCATGGTTGTACAGTCAGTCTTATGATTATAATGATGCTTTCTTGTTTATTGGCTCAATTTCTCATTTACACATCAACAGATAACACTCTGCAATTTCACAGAAAACAATTAGCACTGAGGTGCTCTGATACATTGATATTTTATATTGTCATGGTTTACTATAGTAATGCTCAGAGACTCTTACAACATAAAATCTCAAGCTGCAACCTGCACATACCTACCTGATTCAGTTCTTGAATTGTTAAGAAATCTGTTTCTTTACATTGGTCCCACTTGGCTGCTTTTAGATTTATGACTAGTCTGTGCACCCCTGAAGATACAGGGATCTGCAGAGTAAGCACAAAGAAAAACAAAGGACAGTACGTAAAATCTATGCATATGGTAGCAAAAGGTTTAGATGTAAAGATGACAGCAAACTGCTGACAGCTGTTAATCCAAATAAATAAATAACTGCATAATGTTACTGTCTTTCAGAAGTTGCCCTGGAAGCACATATTGGGATCTCTAGTGCAAAATAAAGTCCTTCTCCATCAACAAAGCATGGGTCCATTTCTGTATTCTATAAATCTCCACTTCTTTACTCACCATGATGACTAATCATGACAGGCTGTGTCTGAAGCCATGCTGAAACACACAAACAACAGAATGTGATGAAATGCTCACCTGACTTCTTTGGCTTTTAAGAAAGACTGGCGTGCTGGCATCTCTGACTACAAAAAGTGTTGTTCCTCACAACAGGCTCGCATCAAAAGCAGCTGAGCCAGGCTTGGAGGGTAGCTGAAAGGGGGAATAAGGCAAAAAAGATTAAGATGGAAAACTGATAGAATATCTAATATATCAGGATGCAGATTTAGACTTCCTAATTTCTGTTTGGAAAAGTCAGTTTCTGGAGAGAAAATAGAAGACTGTAAAGTTAAAACACCAAACAAGTGGGACAATCTTTTAACAGTATACAGAAGCCATGCTTAGACTGGTAATAGGTATGTGAAATACAACAGTAATTTTCACCCTGCAGCTGTAAGATGCCTTCATTTCTGGAGCAATGTATACTCCACATGTTCTGAGGAAATGTGTGGTTTGCTTAAGCAGATCAAGCATAAAATATTATGTTCCTTCACGTTCTTACTTACATAGTTCTTAATTATTTTGAAATAAAAGAGAAAAATAATTTGAATATTTTATACATGTATATATAAACAAAGAGGCAGTAAAAACACTGGGGTAGTACACAAAACCAAATACTTTTTTAGCAATTAAAATATGTTAGGGAATTATTTTCAACAGTGTCTGTATCCTTATGAAAATATTATTATACACACTGAACTTTAGAAACATTGATGTTAGTTTCATGAAACCCTTGATTTTGAGATTTGAGTTTTAAAAAATACAAATCTATAGTATCATAGAAATACGATGCCTACTCAGGACTTTAGCTGCTATTTGAAGACATAAAAAATACTGATCTCTCCAGGAAACTACAGCTGTTTTGCTAAAGTTTGCAGATGTAAACTAACACACCAAGAAAACTACAATAAAAATGAAAACGAACTCTCACCACTTTGGTTCACCTGTTGTTTTGTTTATGGAGTTTGGGGGGGTTTTTTAATGGGGTTTTTTACCTAGACTTTTTATTTTCAGTGGTCAATTCTTACAGATATTTGTGCAATCTTTAATGACTACACTTGTCTGCAATTTTTAATATGTGAAAACCCAATTTCAGAAATATATTTTTATTTGCCAAAGGGTTAGAATATTCTAGTTCATTTATTCATTATTGGGAAATAATAATTTGAAGAATGGCACAACTGTGGTTTCCTAGGAAGAAAAAGAAGACTTAATTTGGAGAAGTTTTAGCTGTTGAGAAAAAAAAAAAAAAGTGTGAAACTCAAGCACTTTTCTCAAATCACTCTAATTTCTGTTCAAATTGTACCAAGACTGGCAGCTTTAACAACTGTGCTTAGAATCTTTGTTAAGATGTGGAGAATGGGTTTCAGCCCCTTCAGCTGCAAGCTGTATAACAAGATATTGCAAGCAACTATACCTCCAGCTTTAGCTTGCTAAGGCTGTTATTGTATTTTCTCCCACCCTCACCTAGAAAAATCCCAATGTTTCTGGAGATCCCCGCTCAACACATATCAAAGCTGGAATTTTGCAGCATATATTAGTCTTGATACACTAATTATTCCCATCCTGAAGCATTCCTAGGCCAGAGGTAGCAAAAAGAGAATACTTATTGCTTATAGCGATGGCCAAGACCCAGAAGACAGCGTCAGTACTGCTGATATGTATTTGAGCTTGCCTGGCACTGGGGTATATTTGCAACGGTAGCAATTCCAGGAGTCAAAGGAGGGCAAGGTTTATCACAGAAGATCAAGGCATGTGTTTAAAGAGAACAGTCACGAGAGCCAGCCAAGGTGCTAACAAGGAGCAGAGGGTAACAGCTCTGAGTCTTCAGTGCTGGAGCCAACCTTCAGGAGGTAAATATCATGCTGAAATAGGTGTTTGACCTCTGAGACCCGACCATGTCAGTCTTCCCACATTTTTGTCTGAAACGAGGAATAGTGATCAGTGTCAGAGAATGAACATTTGACTTAATGCACCTGATCCACCTTGACAACACCTAATATTGTCACAATATCTGACTGCAGGGTTTTACTCTGTTTAGTACTGAGACTCAGTATTGACTTTTTTTAATTTACTTGGTTTATTTTTATTTCTTCATACAAGTTATATTCTTTCTAAAGTCACTTTTTTGTAACATTTCTCATAGTTTTACTTATTATAAATCATACTTGTCCTTCACCAACCAGCTGAAAATAAAATATACCTGTGTCTATACCTGCAGTTCAGTCATGTTTGTAGTCTATTAATACAAAATTATGCATGAAACCAGCTATTACCATCCTTGCACTACTGCCTGTTTGCTGATCCCCAGTTGTTTTCCACATCACTGCTGCTTAGTTCCAGATTTAGAGCCTCATCGCTTTTAAAACTTCCCAGTTGTCACATTCTCCTGAAAAGTATAAGCATAAAGAAAACCATTCAAATGTTTGAAACAGATGTGCTCCAATCAGTAGAAATCCACCCACAAATTGCAATTGTGCAGCCTTGAACTAAGTGGCATAATAAGAAAAAGATACTTAAGATTCTTGGGTAGCTTGCATGGCAGTATGAGTTTTTAAATTAATTTTCTAAAAAGGAAGGAAAAAAAGAAAATTTAACATCAGATTCAGTCACTCATCCTCATGCTTCATTCCAGAGTGTGTTAGTCACTGTGTCCCCCAAGTGGGTATGACAGTAAAAGAAAATTAACTCTTGTCATATCAAGGATGTCAAGGATACTTGTCATTTAGTATCCTTGCTTTACCTCACATTTGACTCTAGATTGAACAAGTACTGCAGCAAATGCTGTTTCTGCAGCTATTGAAAATAAAAGCACTCTGTTGAATATAAAGCAAGAGGAACACTATAAAGTAATGAGGTTACGCTTCAAATTTTCCATGTCCATAAAAAATACATGGAATTAGTCTGCTTCTGGATATTTATATCTTCTTGTTAAAAGCTAACATACAGTATTAATGTAGAAGACTCGGGTCAATTCAGGATTCACAATGTTAACAAGGAAAGACGTTATAGGGGATGAAGAAAATGCATCCAGAGATTCATATCCTTATATTTCATAGTTCTGATGGAAAGAAAAGAGATGCACAGACAGTCAGAAATTCTACCTCTGTCTCTAATCACAGAGTACGATAAAGAAAAAAAAAAGTTAAATCACAGAAGGAAATTATTTAATATATAAAAAATTTATTAACTAACCAACATTGTTGAAATGTAGCAGCACAGAATTGTCATTAGAAATTTATATATAATTCATAGAATTAAAACATATTTGAGAAATCTCAGCCTTAACAGAAACTACGAAAACAGAAAAGAAGTTAATTTCAAGGACTACATTACTCAGAGTTTTCTATTCTAAGTGTTTGCAACATTTTCGTCTTTCATTGTGGTTTAATGGTGTTATGTTCCTGATAATTTTGAGGAGCATTGTTGAAAAGTTGGTCAAAAAGGATAAGAGCCTTTTCTTTTGCTCAAGATGGAAATTCTGCCTACACTAACGTTTTGGTTCTCACCAAACATATTCTTCATAATCATAGTGACAGTAGGATAAATAGTAAGCTGTCATTTTAAATGTGCTCTAAATCCCTATTTGATCCTCAAATGAAAGCGTGACTTAATGGATACACATTAACAAAGCAAACAGTAAATCTTCGCTGTGCGTCATTATTTAGCACAGGTTTTTCTTTAGGTATGATGTATTGGGACACTTCAGTCCTTAGTGACCATCGAAGTACTGCTTCCACTTGTGTATAGAAATAGTGAAATGTCAGTATTTTGCACTGAGCTGTCACACAAAACACTTAGACCTACCTAACTTTTCAAAGTCAAAAATCACTCTTGCAACCAATGGAATATTGCATGAGAAGACAGGAAATTTGAGACAGCATCACTTTTTCTTTGTGTGTGATGGTTTTTTTGTATGATATTTCCTTTGTTAATTAACATGTTTTCCTTAAGCATACATAACAACAGATTAAATAACTTTTTTATATTCATGGAGATCCATGCCTGCAAACACAAATAATCACATTCAGTCTCTTGCTTCTCTCTTCTTAACTGCCTATTCATGCAGTTCATGGTTACATGATATTTTCACCTCAATTGTCACACATTGGAAAAGCTTTGACTGTGACTAGGCACATCAGAAGCAGAATTCAAAAGTGGATTTTGGAGAATTTCCACCCCTTCATTGAAACTGCATCCATATCCATGCAAATCTTCGTTAAATTGCACTGTATTTGCAAAATTTTGTCCAAGACATGAGTTCAAGATTTGATGGACAAAATTCAGATATCTAAATCACCAAGCTGTTTTGATGCAAAATATTGAACTGATTTAATTAGGCACTGTCACATGGCTGAAACCAGATGATCTTTTCTCTATCTCCTGACTATCACTTTCTCAAAGAAAAGGGAAGGACATGAAGTGCTTTGCCTTTATCCTTCAGAACTGTAAGGCTATGGTTTCCCACATTATAACCTTTAAAAAGAATCCCATTTAACTTTTTTTGAGCTCTCCATCAATTTCTTTTTGTTTTGGAAAGAATATTGACTTTTTTTTCCCCCTTCTTGTTATGTATGAGAAGTAAAGGCTAAGTTTTTCCTCTCATAAAACAAAACCAGAGGATTTCCTGTTTCTCTCCGGGAACTTTAAAGTCAGCAGGCTTCAGAGGTTGTGGAAAATTATATAAGAATACTTTATTCTCTCTTTATTCAACTAAAATACCAGAGATACAAAAAAAAAAAAGGTTAAACTGGCTTACTGGTTTCAAGGAGTTATAACTATTGATAAAAATAACATTATAACTATTGCTTTGCATACTACTCCCTCATGGAACTACTAATGTTTTGATTAAGGTATTTTCGGGGTTTCTCCTCTTTCTGAATGCAGTTACACTTGTGAAATTCTATTCTTGTGTCACTCCCCGGTAATTCTTCTCTTTAGTTGATTACTGGATTATAATACCCCTAAAATACTGATTTCCTTTAAGTTTGACTGGAGTACTTTATTCCAGTGAAGACCTTAAGCATTTTTCCCATGTCTGCTGCAGACATGGTGATCACTCAAGCTAGGGTTAGCAATGCAGAAGGGATACCAGCTTTGTGGCGAAGAGGGACAGAACAGGTATGTGTATATATGAATAGGTGCAGCAATAGTGACTGCACCTATTTACTGTGAGTTTAAGTCTGCTGAGACAGCACTGCTTTGGTGTTTTTTTTGAACAAATCTTATATCCCCTTTTCTACCTATATTGTGTAAGGTGGTTCAAAGAATCTACTAAGAAGGATAACAGTTTATATAGGAATCCCACGGGATTGTAAAACAATTGAGAATCACAGCATCACGGAACATCTCAAGTTGGAAGGGACTGAAAGCATAATCAAGTCCAACTGCCTGTTTCTTACAAGACCACTTGAAAATAAACGATATGGCTGTGAGCATCATCCAGACACTCCTTGAACTTGGCCAGGCTTTGTGCCGTGACCACTTTCCCGGGGACCCTGTTGCAGTGACTGACCATCTTCTCAGTGAAGAACCTTTTCCTAAACTCCAGTCTGAATTTCTCCTGATGGGGTTTCATTCCATTTCCTTGTGTCCTATTGACAGTCATGAGAGAGAGGAGACCAGCACCTACTGGCAAAGGAACATTGTTAAAATACTACTCTGTTTTGGGATAGCTGACAGGTAATTTGAAACTACAAAATCTTTTGATTGATTGACCAAGTGTTCTTCCTATAGAGGAATGAAATATGAAACTTTTAGAAGAGGTATAAAATGCTCCTTATACTTCCTGTGTCTTCTCTAATAATAGCTTTGGGATGCATAATAACCACTTTCCTTTCCGTTTGGTCAGGTCAGAGGGGAGGAAACTGGAGGAAGCTAATGAAATGGGTTCCATGAAGAAAACACCCGTGCATAAGCCAGTAATAAATTAAATGGATTATCTTTAATGAGAAAAGAATGGTTGCTTTTAAGTATGGTTCTGGTTTGGTGGAGCAGTCACCTACTGTGAAAGGATAGAAAGGGGCTTTACCTGAGCTCTTACTCAGCCTTGCAGTCACCCCAGCACTATTTCCTTATCTATAAAGTCCAGTGGGTATGCAGAGTATTATTTGCTATACTGGATTGTAAATAAATGTTAAATTTCCTTGAGCTACAGCCTCAGGTAATATGCAGCAGTGGAAAACATACAGTTTACCCCAATATCTTTCCTACTGAAAACAGGCTGAACTGATGATAGCATTTCTCTGTTATCCTAAACTTTTTCTCCTGATCAACTTTTCTCAATCAGGAATCTGTTGGCCCGTAAAATTCAGACCTCTGCTTCATGAGTAAGCATCTTTGCATTTCTCTCATTTGTTCAAATGGCCAAGAAGGAAAAGTTGCTTTGCCAAGAAGGTCACACAAAACTTATTTCAAGGACTGGAGCTTTCCTCGTGAATATGGAACAAGAAATGGTACTTTCTCCATTTTATTTAGCTATGCAAAGGCTAGCTCTCCCAGGTGACCTGACACAGACCTAGTCAACACCATCCATAATGAAAATCAATGGCACCAAGTCACTAAACAATTACTCCATCTTCTTTAAAAATGCACAAGTCTTCAAAAAAACAAGGATTCAGAGACTGATTAATTTGCTATTTGCTTTAGAGATTGCACAAGTTGCATTATTTAAGATGCTGCTTTGTCTTTGTGTTCTCAAAGGATGGACCAAGATCAAAGTCTCATAGAATGTTGTGTCTCCTGAAAGAAAAGAAAAAATAAGAAAAGGTGACCAGATGACTAGATTATGGGAAATAAGATTGGAGCCATGGTTGTGGCAGTTTTGTGGGTATCTACTTGTGTATGTTCTAAATAAATATTGTTCTTCTGCAAATGTTCTACAAAACTTACAGTGATCTGGTTTTGCAAACTTCCAAATCTGAGCTGATGTTAAAGAAGGCATTTTAAATAGAGTAATTTACATTTAAACTCAGAAAAATATCAATAAAAACAGAATTAGAAATTGCAATCAATTTTGCCTAGAACCAAGTGCTAAAGAACCATTTTAAGGATGATATTTTCAAAAGTGTTTTTAAACACTGAGCATCCAGCAGACTTATGCTTTTTATAGGCTCCTAAAAAAAACTAAAATCCAAACCAATTCATAACCTCATATTTTCATCACAATCTTCCAAATACTTCATACTTTTTTATTTCACAAAAGATCATCTCTAAAAGTCTCTGCTATGGTCTACAATAGGTATTTGGAGGAAACTGCATATGTAGGGTAATCAGGACACTGAATGCAAAAAGTGAGTGGCAGTTTTTATATTTGCCTAGATATAAAACTAATTCCTAAACCTATTCTTCAGAATTAATGCCTTATATTCAGAAGAGCCCTACCTTGATTTAGGAAAAATTATGCCAGAGGATCGAGAAATTTTGTGACAAAGAAAGAATCTCAGGATGGAGGGAGGCTTTTTACCAGGGCCTGGTTTATCAGGACAAGACAAAATAATTTTACACTGAAAGAGGATAGATTTAGATTGGATATAAGGAATGATTTTTTTATGGTGGGGGTGGTGAGACAGTAGCACAAGTGGCCCAGAGCCATAGATGCCCTATCACTGTCAGTGTTCAAAGTCAGGTTGGACAGGACTTTGATCTAGTGAAAGATGTCCCTGCCTGTGGCAAGGAGGGAAACAGATGACCTTTAAATATCTCTTCCAACCAAAACTATTCCTTGACTCTATAATTTCATGACTTTTCGAGTTATTTTGATTTATACTTGACGCTTAAATAAAGACGTTCACTCCACTAACACTTTGCAGTGGTAAACATAAGCAGTTTAAGTCCAAAACTACTTTCAGTATCTAAACAAAGAATCATTAAGAGATGATGGATATGGTTCTTAAAAGGAAAGAGTTCAACACAGAGTTAAAACAGGTTCTCTGACTTTGCCATGTTGTTGAGCCCATACAGCAATGACAGATAGAGATGGACATATTTTTTTTGGAATTGTGTGAAGAATCTTATGAATTCTGTCCAAGATAGCAAGGAGTATAACAGATAGTTTCCTTAACAGAAGGATGTGCTGCTTCCTTCTGCAAGTAGCAATATAATATGTTTGTTTACTTATTACTTAGTGGTCTACGTTTGCCCTAGCTGGAGGGAACGATCCCGGCAGCAAATGCAGGAGGCTTTCAGTCTCATACAAAGTCTTGGCTGTTACATTCTTCCACTCCTAAATTCTCTCATACTTCTTTAAAGCATCATCTAAACCACAGCGGACTTACCCTTCACACTGAAGTTTTTGTTTCAACAGGGGATCATATATGCTTAAAACAGCAACTTTCTTTCCAGTGTGTTTGATTTCTGTATCTATTCTCTACATTTTGTAGGATACATGCATTTATCTTAAAAGATAGATACAGGCCTAAATAGTACATAATTACGCATATATATGTATGTATACATGTATATTTTTATACAGCATATATTGTGTACATGTATCTATGTATATAAACATCAACATTTTTGTCTAAAAATTTCACAGAATCATAAATCATAGGAAATGCTGAGTTGGAAGGGACCCATCAGGATCAGCAAGTCCAACTCCTATCCCTGTGCAGGTCACCCCAAGTATTACAGTGTCCAAGTATATCAGTGCCTGAGCATTGTCCGAACATTTCTTGTTATTTCATTCTCTTTTTTTCAACTGTTTTCAATTCATTCCAAAGCTCTGCTGTGCCTTAAAACATCTAATTTAATTTCTAAACTACTCCAAAATCTCTTATACTATTTTCTATATCACACTAAAATTTATTCCTCTGCTGATTTTTCACTTGTAACTTGGATACTAGCATCTTTCAGCACAGTAATATGTATTTGGATGAGCCTCTGCTTCTGTTCCTGAGATTACTATTTATCTGCCTTTTACCAGGTGTGTGGTTCAGTTGCCGTGACCTTTCTGCGAGAGCATTTTTGTAACCATTAAAAAAGTATCACCTATGTGATCTGCTTTCTTTAATGTGTGACTAATTGAATTCAGATTCATTACTGGGGAAATAGGGATTGGTTCTGCAATATTGTTGGCAGTAGCTAAAATGACAAAATATTACCAGAGCCACCAGAAACACCACACCCTTGATCCTGGAATATATTTAGTCACCTAAAAGTATTGATTGTGCACCATCCAACTCTCTTATTAAATCAATGAGAACTGCTTGATGCTCAAAGCTTTTGTAAAATCAAGCTGTCAATTCAGGGACATAAATATAGATTTAGAAATCAAACCTTAGACGACTTTAAAAAAAAAAAAAAAATTGGCCCTGGGAGATAAGCAAAGCAATATTGAAGGTTGTGTGCAAATCAAAGAACGTTGGCAAGAATGCTCTTTTGGACATAGATTTTAATGACTGACGCCAAAGTGGTAGGAAATTACAAGTCATAATGTAGTTTCTTTTCTAAATCAGTTTGCCTGTGGTTTGTTTTATTAATACGAACACTTGAACGTAATTTTCAAAGTAAAAGCATTCTTATTTTCTTTTGGAAAGCCACAGTAGCTGATTTTTTTTTTTTTGTCAGTTTGAGTGAATGTTCTTAAACTTTTCCTCAGTTAGAATTAGCACTGCCAAAAATCAAGGACTTTTGTTTCTTTTAAACTTTATTAAATAATTCATGCAGCAAAATAAACTCAAAGTCTTTGCTTCAAATAATAAAAAATTATCCTTAAATATTTGCATTTTTTGAAGTCAATGCTTCCCAATTGCTGTCTAGACCGAATGAGCTATGCAGGAACTGTGGTAACATAGCACGCTGTAATAGTAGTGTAAAAGACTTAAGTACCATGATGCTGCAGGACTAATCCTATAAAACTGATGGATTGCAGAACTGAAGGCATAAGTCTTCTGAGGAGTGGCTGAGTGAACTGGTGTCATTCAGCCTGGAGAAAAAGAGGCTCAGGTGTGACCTCATCATGCTCCACAACTCCCTGGAAGGAGAGTGTTGAGAGGGAGGAGCTGGTATCTTTTCCCAAGTAATATGCAACAGGACGAGAGGAAATGGCTTCAAATTGCACCAGTAGAGGTTTATATTGAATATTAGGAAGAATGTTTTCATTGAAATGTTTATCAAGTATTGGAACGGGCTGCCCAGGGAAGTGGTTTTGTCACCATCCCTAGAGGTATGATGTAGATACGGCTCTTAGAGGCATGAACTAGTGATGGACTTTGCAGTGCTGGGTTTGTGGTTGGTCCCAGTAACCTTAAGGGTCTTTTCCAACATATATGCTCCCAAGACTCTATGAATCTATTCACTGCATACATAGCTGAATTGGATTTTTTTTCCTGTTGCTATTTGCACACACATTTGTTCCAGGGAAGTGCCTGTGACTGCAGTTTATATTTTTTATAATGAATATGCTTGCTAGTTGGTTTTTCTCATATAGAAAATTGTCTCTGGGTCAGCAAGAAGTAAATCTAGATTGATCCTAGTGTTGACTAGGCCTAAACAAATACAACAAATGTTTGTATAGGTTCTTCTAGATACAGAACCTACTCTCATCTGAGTAAGAGAAATACTGCATGTATCTCAGCTTCTAGACTGAAGAGAGAAAGCAGTCCTACCTTTAAAACAAGTGACTGCAGTTCATATAAGGGGAATTTATTGCTGCCTTTACCATTTTTCTCCCTCACCATGGAACTCTCTTTGGTGCCTGAGCCCTCATTTGCACTGTTTCTCTCCAGCAGTTTGTTTTATCTATACGGGGCCTAAGGCTGCAGGGGGGAAAAAAAGTGTATATTTAGTTTTAAAAGCTGTATTGTCCCATGTGATTACTCTCAGACTTTGATGGAGAAATTAGTTTAAAATGTGAGTAGCTTTCTGAAAAATCACATCACATCGCCAGGCAGGTAAGCACTGCAATTCTAGTGCTGGCACCCAAGCACTCACCTTGGACACAGTTTTCATAAATGCACACCTACATGTATCCTGCTGCCAATCCTTGCTGCAGAAACAATCCTGTCCATGCACCCCAGCCTCCCCCCAGGATGTGCAAAGGAATGGAACACAGTCTGGCTAGTGCTGAAGCCTGGAGAGACGGAGAAGTGTAAGTCCCAGGATACACACACTGCACACTACAGGTGCTAAAATAGCCTTCTCTAAGAGATCTATACAGTTCAATCTAGATACACTTTTATATAAAGAACTTCCCGGGTTTTATTCTCTTTACATAATTGCAATATAGACCAGTAATTTTGATTACAATGTAACAGACCTGTCATGAAAGCACAATAACTTCACAGTCCTGTGTTTCACTAATTCAGGATACTGTCTCCATTTATTTTTCCCTCTGCAACTGATGATTTTGAAATTACTTTTCTTCAGTGGAAATAACTGAAAAAAAGGTATGCCATTCCCTTTTTCATCTCTGCCTTTAAAACTGTAGGGGCAATAGAATTTGTTAAGGAAAAAGAAGACTCCTAATCTTTATATGGACATTCACATTTTTTGTGGTGGTGATCTGAAACCTGACCAATTGAGAGTATTCAAAAATGGTAGTCTTTGTGAAAGAAAAGGTGCTGTAAAACTGCTAGAGAATTCTTGAAAAGTTTTTTCTCATAGTGGATAAGAGACACATAGGAAGAGATCTTCTTCTGTAACTGACATGATGGGGAAACATAACTGATACTGTTCAACGAAGAGGTGTTATTGCAACTCAGGCCTCAAAAAATTGCCATGATATTCCTTCTGGGTGCTGTGTAAATTTGCTTGGCTATAACAAAGGAGATTCCTACTATATAGTTGCAAGAAACTGAGACAAAATTACAGACCCCAAGCTGTAGATCTTTGCCCTACATCTTTATGAATCCTGTCTTGATGGTATTATTTCCACGAAATACAATTTGTATCCCAGTATGTTAAGACAGAAGTTTCTGTACTTGTTCCTTTCACATATCTCACAGCTGGAATATTGAAGACAACCTCTGCTTGAAAGGGATTTTCTTGTAATTGTAAAATTTGTAACCACAAACATATTCTCAGTTTACAAAGAGTAACCAGCAACAGACACAACAGTCCATCATACCATCATACACAGTTCGGTAACCAACCCTGAGCAAGTATGAATACAGAAAGATAGGTATCCTTTTAAGAAATCCTTAGACTAAGCCTTTCTTTTGTAAAACATGTCAACATGCTTCTTAATGCTACGCATCTATGGTTCCCTAAAATAAAAATAATGAATCAATATTGTCACAGAAATTACAAATTATCATCAATTTTAATCTTTTGGTGGTCAGGTCATTATGTGGCCAAATTTCTTCCTGGTTTTTAAGATAGAAGGAATGACAGGATTTAACAGTTGTTATGACACAGGCCTGAAGGAGGCTTTACACCCCAGACTGCATTTAGTAGGTGGATCCTATTCTTATAGGGTTGTAAGTATGTAATATATTTCACAGTATTTCCTGGTAGTTCTATCAGCTGTAGATGGAACTAGGATTAGGATTAGGAAAAGTGTTGGTTGGTATTGCCTGCTTTATTCTTTCCTTCTTCTCTTCAAACTGCTCCCGATGAGCCACAATGCAGACTGAACCTGCAGATCCCTCTGAGAGTACAAAGGAAATCAGTGCCCTGCTGACCCCTTTGTTTATGCAACTTCAGTGGGCCAGAAATGTAGAAAGAGGACTGGCTCTGTAGGCAGCCCTTTTATCTTTCCCTGGAGTGAGTGCTGCAAGGAAACAAACAAAGCTTCCGTCTGCTGATCCCTGAGAGCTCCGAGTGAATTAGAGACTCTGCAGCAATGCCTGCAGTATTCATGAGCTGTAAAAAGAATTGTTTCTTATCTTGGAGAACAGTGGGTTTCTTATCTTGGGGAAACCTCCCTGGGTTATGGAAGAGTTCATTCAGCTTCTCCTCAGCCCTTTGTCCTAGGTTGAGCTGTCTTGTCCCTGAGCTGCTCCACAAGAAATTCCCTCACAACTATTATGGCATGTCATTGCAGTTAAATCTCAGGATAGTTCTGCAAATAAATGAGGGGTTTCAGAGATCTGAGTTGGTATCAAAGAGACTGATTTTAATAAATTAGCAAAAAATGTCCGATTCCTTGTGTGCAAGGTTTCCAAAACTGGTTTTATTTTAAGATCTAGCTTTTCATCTCCATCATATCAATCCCTAGGCATGAAAAAAACAAATCCAAAGTGTCTCCTAAAATGACAACCTGCCTGCCCCTGACTGTGGAGCTTCTGAAATCATGCTGAGCATCTCATTAAAGGACTCTCAATTATGGTTGGCTTTCTGCCTGAAATTTGCTTGAGAAGGGTGATTGATAGCTTCAAGGAACTGTTTTTTTCTTTTACACTAATAAATGACAGATTCTGAAGAGAAACTTTGCAGAATGTCCATGCTTGTAATAGACCAAAGTCTCCTCTTTAGTGTTCAGGTCTAATATCCAGAGGGGTACTTATAGCCACAGGATGAAGAGAAGGGAATGTAATAACAAGTAGTTCCAATGCCCATGAGGATGAAAATGCATCATTGAAACCGTTCTTACTATCTTGGTCCCAAGCTCTAGCAAAAGAAAGAGAAAAATTCACTAGATCCCTTCCAAAATGAAAATAAAAAAAAATAAAAAAAAAATAAAAGCCACCACACAGAAAATATATGTGATTCTTGTGGTTCAGCAGTCCCAAGATGCACTAACCCCCTTCATGGGGAGCAGCAGGCCTGTGCTGAACACAGAAAGGGATTTCTCAACTTCTTTTTGGCAAACATGAGAGTGGTGGAAGGGTGTCTGAACTATTCATAGTTAGTGTGTCTGCTTATTCCACATGTACCTCTCATGGGAAGAAGGTAAACATTGATTCAAATTGCAATTTTCCCTGTATTTCTCACATTCCCCTTTTACAGAAGAATAAAATATCTTTATTCCAAAATATTCTTCATCTTCTTATTTCAGATTATTACATAAACTTATCTTGACATCACAGAATCAAAAAATATGTGTAGTGGGGGAGACTTACTGCCCCTCGTCTTCCTCTCACAATGAAGTTGTAACTGCAATGAGATCTCCCCTCAGTCTCCTCTTCTCCAAGCTGAACAGACCGAGTGCCCTCAGCCCCTCCTCATACGGCTTCCCCTCAAGGCCCTTCACCATCTTCATTGCCCTCCATTGGACACTCTCCCATACCTCAATATCTTTCCTACATTGTGTTGCCCAA
>JAWMRA010000090.1:22187663-22204971 GCA_035584735.1 Pseudotriccus pelzelni | reverse complement strand
AGAGGAGGTTGTAGCCAGGTGGGGGTTGGTCTCTTCTCCCAGGCAATCAGCAGTAGGACAAGAGGGCACTGGCTTAAGCTCTGCCAGAGGAAGAAATTTTTTAAAGAGAGAGTGATCAGACATTGGAATGGGCTGCCCAGGGAGATGGTGGATTCATCGTCCCTGGAAGTGTTTAAGATGAGGCTGGATGTGGCACTGAGTGCCAGGGTCTGGTAACGACTGTGGTAATGGATCAAGGGTTTAACTTGATGACCTCTGAGGTCTTTTCCAACCCTGTTGACTCTATTCTATGATTCTTTTCCGGTGTGAGATTTTGTAAATAATCTCCCACTTGTTATCATGTCCAGTGCTTTAGTTCTCAGCACAGAGCAATTTCTTTCAGAAATAAAAATTTCATTTCTTTTGGTTAAATACAAAGAAAAAAGTGTGGTCCATCTGGTGACTAGCACTCACAGAGTACCAGAAACTACCAAAGTATCAAAAATTTTTGTGAAAGTGTACCAAAACTCAGAAAAATATTGTTATTTGTTTGCAAAACATCTCAGAAACATTAATATTTTTCTCCTGGAAAAAGCTCATAGTCATGCCATTGGGAAACAACCATCACTTCTTCGTGGATCATTGAAACCATGAATACAAGATGAACAATGTCTAAAGACTAGCTTTACCTACATAATATGTCTTTGATGAACACTTTTTAAAAGAAGGCATATATTTTGAACACCTTCTATTTTCCAAGAGCAAAATGGTTTTTACTCATTTTGGCATACCATAGTTACATAGCGCAAAAGTAAATGGGGTTCTTTGAGTAGTTGTTAAGAGAAAATGTATATCCTTAAAAGGACAAATATTTTAAATTAATGCTAACATATACTTTGCCAAATCCCTATGACATTTACAGCATAAAGCTACAGCATATTAGATAAACACCTGCTAGTACTTCAGACTGGTTTAGGACAGTCACACTGGAAATGACACCATCTACTGCCATATGCAGATACAGTTGGAAAAAAGAACCCAGGGAAGATCATGAGAGAACAGTCTTTGAGAATACTTCAAATCTATTTAAATATTCTCAGTTTGTTTCAACATTTTCATCTTTCTTTTAATAAGTCATCTTTTTCTGATTCAAGATTTATCCCTGTGTCATTATAGTAAATAGTGACTGGCCCACAACAGCAGTATCTACTAATAGACAGTACTGACCTCTTTTGGAGTTTGACAAACCTTTCTTGATCAGAAGGGGATTCAAACAGGATTGGTCTGTATATTTATTGAAACCTGCAGATCTAACAAATCTAGTATGAGTGTGAATTAAACTGAGTTCAGAAAAAAGATGGTAAAATTATTACTGTAGTTTTAATTTGTTATTTAATAGTGAGTTTGAAATTCTTTTCTGCATTCAATCAAAGCAAAATAAAAGTTACATTACTAATTTTGAAAACAAACCAGTAATGATTATTCAATTTTATTCTAATATTACATTCTACCCAGAGTCACCAAATGCTGGATTTTAGCATGGTAAACATTTCTTGGTTGAAATTTCAGCAGCAAATTTCAAAATTACTTAAAAGGATTAATGTCATGTAATCAATGTTCTAAAATTCAATGAAAAAGCTGTCTACTACTATGACTCTTATGCAAATAGACTAGTTATTGGGCTCTTTGTATGAAATAACTAATGGATGAAAGTAGCTGGCCTGAGCTAATCAGGGGAAGAGACTGTATGATTCAATAGTTTGTTTGGCTCTGAAATGTATGAATGTACATACACGGAAACTGAAGAACAGATTGGTACAAGTCTAAATCTTTGAAACTATTTATGCATTCAGACATGCACAGAAAAGAAAAGCGGCCTCAGTGGAGCAGAAGGGTGACTGATTATGTTTTAAGGAAATGCTAAGGCAGATTTTTTAAAGGTAATTCCCTACGGTTGATAGTTTAACATGAGATAGAACAACTTCTGATATTCCTTCATATCAAATGTGAACCAGGCAATACCAAAAATGAGGACGTTTCTCCAGAGGACAAAGCTGAAAGTATTAAAAGAATATATACTGTTTCATTTCACTCAATGCCTGCATATATCAAACCCAGCCACCGTAAAAGATCCTTGAAATAGTTCAAAGTTTTGATCTTATTTTATGGAGACTAATTGATTTAAAATGCATCCCATAGCTACAGAATGAGTCATATTCTATTTCATCATGATTTTGAAGGACAAAACAGACCTCCTTATAATACTCTCTACCAGTAGAACCAGCATTTTCATCTCACTACTGTACAAGTTAACTTTAAAGCCCAATGTATTTAGACAGTACAAAGATGAAGAGGCATTTGTGACAACTGAATTGATGGAAAGCAGGAAATTTTATGATGGTTGGCAAAGCATTCATGGCTTTGTAGCCTTGACTCAACTCCCAAATGGCAGCAAACCAGACTCTTCAGATCACATGATTTAGAGTACATAGAGAAGACAACAAAAACAACAAATGAATTATGGCTAGAGCAAAGAGTGCTTTCTATAGAATTTATTAGTATGGAGCAAGTAATTCACAGCAAATACCCCCTGTTCAATAGATTTTAAAACTCCTGAGTTACTGAACCAAACATTTCCTTGACAGCATTTATTGATTTAAAGAATGTTTTTTTGATTTTTTTTTTTTTTTGTGAACTGATCCTATGTCACTCACTGTTTCCATAGCTATCCTCTTTAAAGATAATTTGTTCACTTCTCCATCACTCAGCACAGCATATGAGAAAAACACAAGAAAAAACTTTACAGGTAAAATTTAAATAATTCTAAAACTTTCCAAAATATCATTCAAATAAGCATTTTTTAATATTGTCTGAGACAATAGAAAATGGGATCTGCCCTTCCAAATAGCCTACAGAGATATGCTTGCCTGTTCCTGGATATTTGGTATACAGAATAATTTTTTTAACATTTACACTTGTGTTATAATACTTAAATGCTCCATTGGCCTGTGTGGCTTGAGAATGAAGATGAAAGAATTACAAATCCAAGAAACCTGTACCACTTATACCTACTGCCAGGGTTTTTCCATTTAAACAAACTGAGCTCAATTTCTGTGGAGTTAAAATGCTGGAGGGATATACCAAAAAAAATGACAGTTTTTTTAGGTAGCTAGTTATAAAGTGTTCAAACGCCAGGATATGGTGAGAAAGGAGTCTTAGAAACATAAACAGTTTTGAGGACATGGCCTTTTTGTATTTTTCTCCCATAGCACAATTTTAAAGCCTTAAACAAAATTTTAAGCAGCTTCTGGAAATTATGAAAAGTATCTCAAAGAATGTATGGACTAGCATACTCCTTGAAGGAAAAGTTTTTAAAGTAGAAGTCGTGCTTCATTAGTGGACATGCTTGCTTTCCTAGCCAGTAAGCCCTCTCCTGCCCTGCCCTGCCCTGCCCTGCCCTGCCCTCCCCTCCCATTTCGAAGGATACTTTAAAAAAATACCACCACTAAACTCCCTAATATTCAGGCAGTAGCTGCAGAAGATAATAGATGGACTTGCTTTTTATATTTTTACCCACATAGACTGGATGAATTATTTAGAAACCTTAAATACATCATGCTTTCAAAGCAGGGAAATGGGCCCGGTTTCTAAAGATATTGACTTCCAAAGTGCTATGTGGAGAAGAAAAGTATTAAATTAATAAATATTCTCATCCTAATCTTTACATTACAGACTATCAGTGTATTGATTAGAGCTGTGTGCTTTCTTCCATGTAGAAAAGGGCATTTTAAGAGATCACTAGCTGCCATTCAGGAAATGCATTACTGTGTCTTTATCTTCCCACATAATCAGAAACTCATAGGGTTTGCTGTGTCAGAGTTGGTGTTTTGTGGACTCTTTTTTAAAGCATGATATGTGGTTCTAATTTTCATGGAGAATAGCCTCTTTGTTCAATTGTTAAAGGAATACAGAGATGTCTATTTAACTGCAGCTTTGGATTTTACAAAGTCAGAGCTGCTATTTCAGCATTCCAACTCTGCACAATCTAGAAACTGGGTTCATGTGTTCATTAACTAAAGGGAAGAGAGAAACTGAGTTCAAATAGTAAGTGATCCTAGAATAATAGAATCATAGAATATCTTAAGTTGGAAGGAAAGCAGAAGGATCATCAAAGTCCAACTGCTGGCCCTGTACAGGACATCCCCAAGAACCATACCATGTGCCTGAGTGTGTTGTCCAAACATTTCTTGAACTCTGACAGGTTTGATGCTGTTATCACTTCCCTGGGCAGCCTGTTCCAGTGTCCAACCACCTTTTCAGTGAAGGACATTTTCCTACAATCCCACCTAAGTGTGCCCTATAAATACATATAAATACATAAATAAATGAAACAAATAGTAAATGAGGGAGAATAAATTATTTCATTTAAGCAGCTATTAAGAAATTTGAGATTTTATAGAAAGTGTAAAAAAGGAAAAGGTTTTACTGATTTCTGATAGAAACACTATATTACTATAGCCCTGAAATTATTAGTGTGAAACTATAATTTACCATAATTACTATAATTTAGTGTATGATTAATTTTCAAGTAATTTCCATCACCATGATACCATTTGTCAAAAAGATCTGACACAATATCAGGATGTTTGCTTACCCTTTACATCCCTATGTCAAAGTGCATAAAAACAAGAATTCTAAAGTTTCATTTCTTTCATTTTATGGTGGTAAGGTATTATTTATAAAGAAGGTATTTAATACCTTTTACTCTGTTATAAAAACAATCACATTAATTTAGAACTATACTTCAGCTTCTTTACAACTTTGTAACTTTTTCTCCTGCACTTTAAAAAAATGGTTAATTCACTGAAAGCTGTAGATTCAGGTTAAAAATGAGAAAAAATTTCTGAGAGTGAAGCACTGTAATAGACTCACTAGGGCCTCTAGCTATGAAGGTCTTTACAGATAGCCTAAACCACCTCTATCAGGAGGAATAAAACCGCGGCTGTTTCTGCTCTGGGCTAAGCACGATGATCTCCTGAGTGTCTTCTACCCCTATCAAGCTATTCTGGGACAGTGTCTCAATAAGACGTATTCTTCTGTGCTTTTTAAAATGTTTAATGTACCACAGAATTAATGGTATAGATTTCAAGAGGAAAGGAAAAAAAATTATATGTTTTAGAAATATTTTGCATGTAGAAGTTTAGTGGTCTTTCCTTCCTAGTGATATACTTCTCCCTGGCTTAGAATAGAATGAAAATAGGTTATAGGATTACACATTTCAATCTTCCTTAAACAATTCTGAGCTGAAAAACTCTATAAATCTTCTTCAGTGGAGATGAGAGAAGAAGAAATGACATGAGAAGGATTTATGGATCTTAGAACTTTTCTACAACATCCACTGCTGCAGTTTAGCTACACACAGTAAGAAACGCTTTAGAAATCAGAAAAGGAAAGACATAATGAGAAATTTACCAGTAACAATATACTCCACAAGTGCAGGAAGCACCACTGTTCTAATATTTCTGTCTCTGTGCCTTGAACTTCTTGAATTCAATTTCAATTCTAAAGTATTTAACAGCTGATTGCCCTTAGTATGAAGGGTTACGTGTTTCCATACAAAGATGATTAGGAAAAGTCTTAGAACAGAAGGAGTAAACAATATAAGAATTCCTTCCATCTGAAGTTTGATCATACATCAAAAATAAGAATTATAAAGGATATTCCATTCCACTTAATTAAAAACATAAAATACTGTGATTATCCAGCTATAGATCTGGGTTTATTGGTTCAATCTCAATCCTACTGAAATCAGTAGTGAAATTCCCACTGCCTGCATTAGAGCTAGAGTATAATTTCTTCTTAAAAGCTCTGTATTACAGAGATAATTGAGTGAAAGAGTGTGGTGGGTTGATGTTGGCTGGACACGAGGTGCCCACCAAGCATCTCTATCACTCCCTTTCCCAGCTGGAAAAGGGGAGAGAGAACAAGGTGAAAAATGACTGGTAGGTTAATATAAGGCAGTTAAGTAAACCAAAAGTGAAAGTTTGTGCACACACAAGTGAAGAGGAAAATAACAAGGATTATTCCCTACTTCCATCAGCAAGTGATGTCTGTCTACATCCTGGGAAGCAGGGCTTCAGCAACACATAGCATTTGCTCAGAAGGCAAACATAAATAATGAATGCCTGCATGTCCTCCTCCTTTCCTTAACTTACTCATTTGAGCTGATGTTATATTTACGGAATATCCCTTTGGTTGGCTTGGGTCATCTGGTCCACTGTATCGTCTCCCAGGATCTTGTCCTTGGCCAGGGAAGGAATGTTACAATGCTGATGTTCTGCTCAGCAGTAGTCAAAAACTCCGGTGTGTTATCAACACCCTTCTAGGTACCAGTGCAAAGCACAGCACTATGAAGTTCACCTGAGCCAAAGCCAGTATCAACAGATAAACTTTCTGAGATTTCTGTCTAAAGAAAAACTTTAAAAAATTTGAATTTGTTCTTTTGACACTTATAGAGTGTGGATATTCCAGTATTGCAAATAAAACTAATTTATTTAATATTTAATATGTTACTTATTACCAAATATATGATTCTAAAATCACTTGAGAACAATTTGTTGTATATTTTCTCTTTCTAAGTACATGGTATTTTTTGTGATACTGGATTTATCCCTTACAGCAACTTTCATGCTATTTTCGAAGTCACTGTGACATAAAAAATCTAAATGTTTAACATCTAGAAAATTAAAAGTCCCCTGTAGGAAAGGGTTTGGCAATTTGTGAGAACAAATACTCGTAATACACATGTTACAAATATACAAAAATAGCAAAGGATTATAGCAATAAAAAAAAAAAAGGCTGACGACTGCATGTCTGTCTTTTTGATAAATCTCTGGTTTAGGAAGGAAAAATAATCTTTCTCCAGAAATATTCAGAAAGGAGAAGAAGTCAAATCCTCTAAAAAAAAAAGGCAAATATATAAAACAGTGATGGAAACACTGCTCTTATGGATCAACATTGTTGTTTGTGTTGTGTCCCATTTACTTGACTTCACCTCTTTTGTCATCTGTAACTTAGGTGTAAATAAAATTATCAGTGCAATAAGCAGTTGATTCTTGTTCCATAAGCTTAAGAGAAAAAGTATCATTATGCTTATTTCATTTCTGGGAAGACTGCGTACACAGTCACCAGGGGGAAAGAAGAGTAATGAATCATTACAAATTATTGAAAATTGACAGTAACAATTGTGTCTAAAGAGATTACTGAAATATCAGAGCACAATTTCATATCTGAAGACTCCTATTAGTCATGCCTTAGACACATACTTCCTAATCATCTTTCTCCTTAACTAACTTATTCAACTTCCGATGCTTTATAAAGTATTATCAATAGGCATGCCTTTTGCAATAGTACCAAAGATTTAAACATAAACAAGACCATTCCAAAGAAATCTTTGAGCCAACCATTACACGTAGTCTATCAGAATTCGCAGCATGAGTATTATAAATATTATATATTATTATAAATTATTATATATTATTATAAATATTACATTAGATATTATATTATTAATATATTTTGTGATTTTGAAATGTAATATAAATCATCATTTTAATTTTCCTATGTATATCGAAGCTAGTTTGAAAGACAGTTTTTATAATAAAATGTGATTAGTGCCTTAAAAATAGACTTAGCAACTAACCATTGAAACAATAAGTCGAAGGTCATAGTGGATTAAGTTCTAACTCACTGAAGTGTCTCAAACTGTGATACATTTCTCAAAATTATTCTGCAGTTTTATTATATAAGATTGCCATGATACATAAAGCATGAGGCAATTGTATAACTTTGATTAAACATGACTTGAAGCAAAACACTCAAAAGAGTGCATCTGATCTTAAAACTTTTGAATTATATAAAATTATATATCACACCTTTATGTCCATTAATGAGACACAGATGCAGGTCATTCTGCAGGACAAAATGGAAGCATCGGTTCACCCAACTTTATTGTTTCAAAAGTTTATTCTCAAAGCAATTCCATTATGTTCCTGAAACTGCTTTATTAGTACTACTATTAGTACTATTTATTAGTCCTACACAAAGTCAGAGAACTTCTGTTCTGATCTCTATTGTTTTTTCAACTGGAGGGGTTTTTTGTATGAAAAAAACCCATAAAATTGTGTGGAAGTCATTTTTGTCAGCATAAACCATATCCATATTGAGTTAAGTATTTTAAAATACTTGCAAGCATATTCTGAAAAGTCTTTAAAACTTGAACATGTTGTGCCTAAGTAAAAAAAAAAGCAAGGCTTCACTGACAAATGAAACAGTGTCTGAAAGGAGAAGATGGATAGCACTTGAGGTACCCATCTTCTTTCCAGCTTTGTACTTGGAATTGGAAAATTGTTTCTTTTTTTCACAGTAGACATGAAGCAGTACAGATGAAACATGAACCAACCACAAATAGTAATTTATAAATATTAGTTATAAGTACAACATAACTATGCATGTGATGTAAACCAAAGAAAAAATCCATGGTTATCTTAACTAAAAATAAAATGTCACTGTACTAACTAACAGAATACTGTAGAAGTGCTGAGAATGGCAGTGCCATTAATTATTAATTAATGAAAAACATGTTACTTTGTTGTGTTTTTTTTTCTTTTCCTAAACCAGCAAATCAATATAATAAAAAAAGATGGAAAGAATTTTCTTCTACTTCATATACTGTATTCAGAATTGTTAAGTATCAGTAAAAATATAGATTGAATATGTACATATCAACGTGAATTGTGCTGAAGTCCACAAATTTTTTTTCTGAATGGGAGACACCTAAAAATACCAATTAGAAGTCTCAAAATATGAAGATATGACAATGAAATGACTACACTTATAAAAGAACTTCTTTTCTTACACCATTCTGTCAGGTGAATCACAAAAATACTTTGATTTTTGTGCCCATAAATTGAAGTGACTCAGGAAGTGACATAAAATTAAGAGATTGATAAAAAGAGGACTGTTTTTTTCTTCTTTTTTCTTTTCCCCCCATGTCTTTACAATGCTTTTTTATACCTTTATCAGAATTTATTTATGTCCTGAATTTTTCTGATATATTTTCATAATGAGGTACTTTTGTATTCAAAAGCAAATACAATTTAATGTGAAATAATTTTTTGAGTGATTGATGGGCAACTGAAAGAAGAAAACACCTGACAGCTACTGAGTGAGTTACCTGTAAATAATGCTTGTTCAAGGGTTCTGTTATGCCATGTGTCCCTTTGTTCTCTTCCAAAGCCAGAGGAGTTAGCAAACTGTTAATGTTAGCTCGAATAATATTCATAACCTGCTACTTTGCTCCTATGTATTAAAGAAACAAAATAAAAATTGTCTTGGAGAAAAGGAAACTGCAGAAGAAAAGAAAAACCCCAACAAAATGATACACATACTTACAGTCAGGCAACAAGGTGTATAATATAATGCATTACAGTTTCACAAACAATCAATAAAAATTATTGTATATAAAATTACTTTTTGATTTCCACTGTGAAAACACAAGCTTCTCAACGTCATTCCCCACACTACTATTGATTTTGCTCTACTTTTTCTATTGCATTTTTAAAGCATTTCATGTCAATTCTTAAGACTCCATTCTGCTGCTAAATGCTAAGCAAATACTCAAAGGAGAAACCTGGAAGTTTAAATGGTGGAGACCTGTAAATATTATTTTTCATTGTTTAATCTCTCTTCTTTTTCTAACACAGCTTGTTGTCATAGTCACACTACACACAGGAACCACCAGAATATTCCTAACCTTTTAACCCCTTCATTCATTTCATGCTATTAGCCTTTACCACTGGGTAGCAGGTTTCTATCATGTGGCACTTTGTTTCTTGCTGGTTCCCATGGTAATGGTCAGGTCATCTGTCAAATGACAGAGGAATATACTACAGTCATCTCTCAAAGCTGGTAAGTGGGTTCTTTTATTTTTCATTTGTCAATTTGTCAAGTGTGCTGCAACAAGCACAGTACTTCTGCCTCTATTATTTTCCTGAGAGGTGAAGTAGGAAACTTAAGGACAAAGGCAAAGACCTAGGAATATTTTTTCCTGTTATATTCACTTTTTACCTCAATTAATTGAGCTTAGTAAGGTATTGTTACTTCCAATTTAGGGTTAGACCTGGAATTAGCTGTTTTGAATAGAATGTGGTACAAATTTGTCTCAGTGCTAAGCCGTGATACCAAGGAGTGCATCTTGTTATTTTCTCTACTATCTTGAATGTGGCGTTATCTCTAGTCTGCTACAGTTCTGTTGCTCACTTTCATGAACATCTGTATTTACAGAGCATATCTGACTGGATATTGCTGAAAAAATAGGCATGGATATTTGTACAAGGGAAGTGTCAGCACAGCATTGGAAACCTTTCTTGGAATGGAAGAGAATTACTATTTAGCAAGCATCAGCACAGTGCCCGGGCTGATGGTGAGAAGAACTACTATGCACAATTAAAAATTCAAGGGAATTATTCTGGCTGGCAAAGTGTGCATATCTAAAAAGTACCTAGGCCATGACTCAAAGACAGTGGTTCTATTCCTGCAAGAAAATGAGTTACACAATGACGACAGTGAGAAAAAAGAAATAATTTCAGGAGTGATGAGAAAAAAGAATGATGTATAAGAAAGCCATCTGAAACATATGTTCTAATCAACATTTTGAAGGAAAACTTCATCAAAACAGCAATGTGTGCAAAAACTCTGGTGAGGATGTGAATTACTACTTTTTTTCCTACACAGAGATGAAATGCACAAAGAGCGCTGAACATCAAGTTATCCTACATTGGACACAAGTGTAAAAATGACATAGCTAAGACAATCTCAAATAGTATCCAACCATAAAACAAGATGACAAAAAGCTGTATTTTTATTGCAAAGTATTGCAAAAGCTTTTTATTGCAAAGTATGGCATTGATACTAACATGCTGGGTGCTTGAATAAGAATATAATCATCAAAGTTTTGGTGCAGACATTCAAGTAGTATTCTACAGAATAGAAATAAGAATACTAATCTGACCACTGGTTTGCCAGATTCTGATTAATAGAAATTTCTCATCCTTAAAAAAAACACAGCATCAGCTTAGAAATATGAAACAATATTTTCTGTCTATAATGAATACTGAAAGTTGATGCAGGTTTAAAGGAATTGCAGTCAGGCTTCCTATATTTAAAGAATAAATATGGCAAACATAAGAATAATTTACTTAAAAGGAGTTTTCTTACAGGGTAAATAAATAATATGATATTTTACTTGATTGTTCATAGAAAAATAATTTTAAAATGATGTCAGATTGATTTTTTTAACTGTAGCCATACACTTTATTAAAACTAATCAACTTTTTTATTTGAATAGCATACTTAAGTAACTGTGGCAGAGTTCACCACACCTGGATTAATTAGTGCATTAGCCCTTTCTAAGAAGGACATATTGTGCCTGCCTTTGTTCTTTATATTAAATTACATATTTTTGGAAAGCTTATTCAAGAATTAGCTCATGGAATTAACCATTTTTAACTATGCAGTGAGTAGCTGTTTTAACAGACATGTAAACCCCTCAGGTCCTCACCCCTGACACCATTACATTTACTACAATAAGAAAGCCAACAAGAAAATAAACACAAATAAACAAAGAACCAGACAAACAAAAAAACAAACACAAAACTCCACACTATTTTGATGTGATAGAAAACATCTATGGACTGAATCTGGTTGTTGTCTTCATTAGGGGCTTTGTTTATTCATTTTTTACCTCAGGTAACAATTGTTTTTCACCATCATTTCTCAGAGTGTATTCCTGTCTTTACACGTTGTTAATTATAAATTATTCTAATAATACAGTGAAAGACATATTAGTACATTCAGCTATATATATGGCACCTTTTATCATGGGATTTGGAAAATTCTATTTGTTCAAAGGTTCAGAATTTATTCTACTGTAAAATACAGCAGAAAAATACAACACTATCTTCTTGACTCAAAAATCTGATGCTTGGTGAGATTTTTGATGAAATAACCTTCCTAATCATAACACTGCATACTTAATTCACTTGTTTGCTTCTCATTTTTGAGTAATGATTTACTCAACAATGTCTTTAAAGAGAAAGAAATTAGCTCATGCACTGATGGTTGTTTCACATGCTGTAGTTTCATACAGGTATTTACAATGCATATAAATTGCACCAAATAAAAGTCAAAGACACAATCAGAAATGCATGACTAAAAATTAGTATAAACTTTATTTTGGCATTTAGAATCTTGAATTTCTAATCTGTAAGAATAAATAACGTTTCCATCTTTTCTGGAGATGGAAAAATACTCCATTTTTTTATTCAAGATTTTATTCATAATGCTCATTATTTTTTTATCACTTCTGCAAGCTTACCATTAAGCTTTGGTCAAACGTGCAATCTTTTTTGATGCTGACCTGTCTTGGACTTTTCAGTCATTTGATCTCTGTCCTTCACCAATAATCCACTAATAATTTTTAGGGTAAGCAAAAGTGAATGTTTATAGATGTGAAAGGAATACACATATTACTTAAAATAACTTTCATTTCATCTTAATTTTTCTAAGAGGTACTAATTAATTATGGACTACACAACAAAATGTTTTTTTTTCAGAAGCAAATAATACTTCACGTGGATTTTTTTCAAGTGCCTAACTTTCTCCTGTAGCCCTCAACTACACCTTTGCTGCGAACAGCCTTCCATTTTGATTGAAAAAAAGTTAGTGTTGTATTTGACAGTGATGAGAACATAATTTCTAAAATATTAAAACATTCTCAGGCAGTAGAACTGCATCACCAGAACAGATGATGTAACTGGTTTTTATTAAAGTGAGTAGATGTTTTCACATATCAGGTTTTCTTTCCTAGCCTTGTCATATCTGATGTTTGAGAGGTATGGACAAAAGGAGACATGACACAAGAGAACAAAGATGACGAGATAATGTGATAAAAAGGTTTATGGCAAGAAAGTGAAATTGTCTACGTTGTCTAATCTCATACCAGTGAAGACTGAGGGGAAGTGTGATTACAAAACTCAGCTCAGAAGGTAAGTTGCTTCAAAACCAAGAAGAACCACCTGTACCCTATGATTGCAGAGTGTGCAGTAAAAAAGCCAGTAGGCTTAACTTGCACCAGCTGAGGTTAGAGTGGGTACACAAACAAAACTTTTGGCGGCAAGAGATATAGACAGGTAAGCAAGCAGCTTCTGGCTAAAACACAATTAGGTAGTTTATGGAATATGGAAAAAGAAAGAACAGAAGGAATAAAGAAACGTTGCCAAAGTATGCAGGGATGTGACAAGAAAGGCTAGGGTACTTTTGGAATTAAATCTGGCCAAGGATGTCAAGAATAGAAAGAAAGGGCTCCTTCAAATGCATTAGTAGCACGACTAAGGAAAATATGGGCCCACTGATGAATTGTATCGTTGTCCTGTTGATGAAGGAAAGGTGGAGTGCCTTCTTGGTTTCAGTCTTTACTGAGGAAGTTGGGCCAGACTCTTCTCGGTGGTGTGCAGTGACAGGACAAGTGGCAAAGGGCACAAAACTGAAAGACACAAATTCCATATGAACATGAGGAAGAATTTCTTTCCTTTGAGGGTAACAAAAACCTGGAGCAGAATGCCTAGAAAGGTTGTGGAGTCCTCTTATCTGAAGATGTTCAAAACCCACCTGGGTGTGATCCTGTGTAATCTGCTTTAGGAGAGCCTGTTCTAGCAAGGCTGGGGTAGACTGGGTGATTTCCAGACGTCACTCCCAACTCCAGCTATTCCGTGGTTCTCTGATTCTGTCATCTTTCAGATGTGTTTGGACAAGTATTAGAATGGTGGTGCACCTTACCTCTTCCAGTCCTTTTCAGTGGACCAATTAACAATAACACACAAATGAAAACCCCAATAGAAAGTCTACGTTATAAATGCGTGGCCTTGAAAGAGACTATAAAGCCTACAGAGTTGTGCTAATCGTGTACTGGTTTCAATGTAAATGTTTATTTAGGCTGCTGAATAAGAAAACTAGAGTGCTGCTGTCGTGTTAAACTGCAGCTTTCTCTGCAGCTTGCCTTCCCAAGAGTCTACAAACACAGTGGAGGACATAGATACAAAAACATCATGCAACCTAAACGTGGATATGATCCAAGGTTAAAGATCCCATTCAGTATTTTTCACACACTGATTCATCTGTTAGGAATAAGATGATCATGTTTCCACTCGGGATTTATATATAGTGTTAGATTTACTACATATCCTGAAGCCCATCAGGGCACTTCCATCATAACTGCTGGTACTACCACAGACAAGGTGCTACACGTCCAAGAGTCCCAGACAGCATAGATGTTCTTCTCATTTCAGGAACACAGAATACACAGCCAGAAAAAGAATACATGATATACCTGATTAAGGGAAGAGTGAGTTAAAAACTGACAATGTTAGTAAGTAGGCCTTAGGCATTCTCGCTTCCCTCTGCAGCTCTTAATAGAAAGAAAAAGATCAGCCAGCACTTGGAAATTTTTCCACCTCATACTCCTGGATTCCTTAGTGCAGCCTTTCCCCAATTATCGCAAACTTAGTCCTTATCAGAAAACTACAAATATTAGATATAACACTAAATTTTGTACTCAGTTTACAAAACTGTTTGCCAGTTACACGCTGTAGACAGGGAAAACATATTTTGTTACTGGATTCAGTACAGATAGCTACTGCGAGCTTTTGACATTTTAGGTCCTGTTTTCTCTTTAATTAAAAAAAAAGTCTAATGCACTAAAAAAAGCCTAAAGAAATTAACAGTTAAAACTTAAATGTGCAAAGAATCTCTGATATATCTGTTTATTTTAGTTTAGTCCTCTATTCTTCTATTTTACCCCTACTATCCTTTCTGAAAAAGAACAGTCAACTAGTCTGTTAGACTACTTAAGAAACTAGTTTGTTTTTTTAAAACAGCCTAGATTTTAAATGTATATACTATTTGAAATTTTAATCCAAATCTCCCTAAAGTTGTAAATCCAGTTACAAAACAATCTTGCATTTCTATTATTGCTATGGACCTTATTATTCCCAATATTTCAACAATTTCTTTTCAGTACTTTGTAACCTGTTATGCACAATTGGTGTTAAGATTAATTCAGAAATGGGAATTAACACCTCTCTGAGTTAAAATATAATTTTACAGCAAACTTTTATAGTGATGAATTTCTGTATATTCATGGTTAGTTTGTGACCTTTCTCTTTTGCATCCGCTTTGCCATCTGTCTTATAATTCTTCATGATATTATTCTAGTGCCATTAGCATTTTAGTCTGTACTGAAAGTCCTTACCCAATTTTTCAAATTCTTCTCTTTCATTCTTCATTTTCACAATAAAATTTCTCTCTTTTTTGACTTGTTGATGAATATATTTGTTACTTCACACCTTACTTGAAACAAACTGTTAACCCTGGGTTCATCTGAAATCTACCTGAATACCCAATCAACCTTTCCAAATGAGCACATTTTCTGTGGTATTTTATAAAATCCAGTATTTCTTAAAAGCATTTTTTTTCTAACAGAATTTGTTAAGATCTTGTACAACTATGGGATACCAAAAGAGGTGCTGATTTGAAGCTTTTTCTGATCCCTCATTTTTTACCTGAAGGCAAAATTTCTCCCATCCCTGCAGAAGAAAAGTCAAAATAAGCTTTTTTCTCCTTTAAAAAAGATGTAAAAATTATGCTTCACTGTGCAGTGTTTCCCCAATGAACTCTACTTTTTATCCATATGCTTTGCCATGATGCTAGATTTTAAAAACTTTTTAGTTGGAGAAATGTATTATCAACAACAGGTTTATTTTAGACAGCCAAGTAGTGTAAATAAAAATAATTCTATCAGCCATCACTCACAGAATGGAGCTGTGAGGGAGGAAAACTCACAATATGGCTGTGAGATCTATAGAGTCCTTTATGCCATGGTCCTGAATATCATTAGCTGCTCTCTGCGGCCATTTTGTAATTCTAAATCCTCATTGTTAATTCTCCACAATTGAAAACTTCATGTTCTTAGGTCTTTCCATTGGTTTCTACCCGTTTCGGGGCACATCTTGTATAACTTCTTCAAATACCCACTCCCTTTCCATCTGACACCATGATGGTGCTCCCCCTGCAGCATTTAGGATTGCAGGACTGTACTTGTGCACATCCCCCTTTTCATGATCACATAAGCATACAGAGACACACAGAAAATGGGTAAGTTTCAAAGAGATCACTGGAGGCCATGTAGTCCAAGCTCCGTGCTCAAGCAGGGTCCCCTAGAGCACATTACTCAGGACTGTGTCTAGATAATTCTTGAATATTTCCAGGCAAGGAAACTCCACAACCTGTTGGGACAGCTTGTTCCAGTGCTCAGTCACCCTTGCAGTAAAGTTCTTCCTCTTGTTCACATGGAATGTCCTGTGTTCCAATTTCTGTGTGCGTTCTCACATCCTACTAGGTCTTGAATTCTGCTCCACAAAAGAAAAAGAATCTTTAACAAAGATAACAATGCAGACACCAGTAGCCTCCTGACCCCAGAAAACAGTCTCAGAGTGAAAAATTAACATGTTATAAACCATTTAAGCCACAAAGTTGAAAATGCACCACAAATTGCTGTCATGGTTAAAATGCATTTCTTTAACCAGCAGGAAGGAATTAAAAAGGAAGATACAGAAGATACAGAAGAACCTTCACATTTGAAAAAGCTGGTAAAAGTTGTATGCAGAATTGCAGAGGAGTGTTGGAGTTCCATAGAGGCTTAACATACTCTGGTTCATTACTCAGCTCTAAATCAGGCAGCTTGACCAGATCTCCACTCTTCCCTCAGCCCCATTACTTTACAGTTTTTACCTCAGCCTGTTTTTCCAATGGATTTCCAATGAGTTTGGGGAGACAATAGGAAGGGTAAAAGCTAGAAAACTTGTGGGTTTTAAAGACAGTTTAATAGGGAAAAAAAAAGTCACACATGTAAGCAAAGCAAAACAAGCAATTAATTCACTGCTTCCCCACGGGCAGGCAGGTGTTCAGGTATCTTCACATGAGCAGGACCTGGACACATAAGGGCTTACTGGGGAAATAAAATGCCACCTATTCAAAGGATATAGCAATTAATTATCTCCTCCACGGCAGAATAGCACAGAACTGCTTCAGGCAGAAGTCTCAGGAGCCCACAGCTTACAGGGGTAGACCAAAACCTCCAGGCTAATATGGAGCACTTAACTTGGTGTGCAGAGAAGCATTCTGACCCCTGGCCACTGTTCTCCTTCCCATCAAA
>JAWMRA010000090.1:22148612-22166494 GCA_035584735.1 Pseudotriccus pelzelni | reverse complement strand
AAGATGTTTGGAGGAAGATTTAGATATAAGTACCTTTCAGAAATCCTAAGCAATTCCTCTAACAGAAATCACAGAGATTATGCACTCTTTACTGTAGATTGACTCAGACTCAAGTATTGGTAGGTCCTCCAGATTTATTACCATACTCTAATGCATTTGAGCAATTTCACTGATTAAACATAAGAGTACTGCTGCCTGTTCCTTCACACTGCCTGGAAAAACACGTTAGGGACCAACCACATTGCCTTGGTGTGGAGCATGCTTAGAAATGTCACCTGATACTGGTAGAAACCCTCAGCCCAATTGGCCTTCACAGTAACAACGTCGAAACTGCTGAGCCAAATCTCACAAAGCAACCTGGTTTGAACCAAACCAACCCCATCCTCCTTTTGCCTTATATCCCCTGGCTTTTAACACTCCCTGGTTTTGTGTTTGGCTGCTGCAGTACACACTCAGAGCAGAGGAAGGGCACAAGCACCGGCACTGTTTGACTGCCTGCATTCATGTATCAGCCACAGGATGCTGTTAGGTAAAAGAATGGCTCATTTATAAGACAGCAGGCTCTCATTATACAAAACCACTTGTACAGCCATGTAGCCACACCACTGGAAGGACAACTGTCAATACAAAAGAAGGGAGCTATAAAATCTGCACTTGCAAACATACCTTTAGCAATATTTTCTCCTTGAAGAAACCAAGTTTACTAATTCTTCTTGCTAACCGGCCACATTAAGCATTAGGAGAATATAGGGAGAAAACAGTGGACCCAGACAGTCCAGTACTCATGCATATGCCAGAAGCCAATTTTTGCTTTGGAAGCAGCTCACTCTACCCTTTTTTTTTGCTTTCTTAGTAAGCACTGGACAGGTGAACCCTTTTTTAACAACCACAAGAACAGAGAGGAAAACAGAACAGTTGTGTATTGTTTTGCATAAAATATTTTCAGTAAAGTCTCACTTTGCTATACATCTTTCTAGCTTAGTTAGTTTTACCTGTTCTGTCAGCACTGTCTTTTTGCATCTTCAAACACAGATTTTTTGACCTTATGGCTTGCTTTTTCTTCAAGGTATGCTTTGCAGTCTGCTGTTTCTCAGTGTCCCAGACACTTCTGTCCTCTCCTTTGGTGCTCAGCTCAAGTGAACCCTGTAAATGTAAAACAGTGTGTGACTCATGTGGACCTCACACACCTCCCAGAGCACAGGTCTAATCTCCCACATCAGTACCCTTCCTCCTCCAGTTCATTGGGAAGATAATATTTTTTGAATTGCACATTGGTTGGTGCACATGACTAGTTCTCTCTCCTAAGTTACTGTTTTAAAATACATTTTAAAATACAAAATTTGTGTTTGCTCCTTTTTCATTTGCCACCACTAAAGCAGTGTTTTTGCATAAATCATCATTTCCTACATATTAGGACAGCATGTCATTATAAAATATTTCAGCATGATGACCTCTGAGTGTTCCTTATTCAAAGATTTATTAAAGTTTTGCATGAGTTATATATGATGATCCCTGTATAAACATTCTTAAAGCTCCCTCCTACAAAGGCTCAAGCATATATAAGAATCATTTTTGAAACTCACCCCTCAGCATAAGGTCCTTTGGCAGTGCTCCACAGTTCTCCCTTGATAAATGAAATACAGTGTAAATTATCAACCTTCTTCCATGTTTTCTAAGGCCTGATTAATGCATTTCAGCAGTTGTTGCTGGTGCAATAAGTGAATGCCTTTTGTTGCAAAAACAAAACTCGTATCTATAGTTTATCTTAAACAGTTGAACTTGGAGTTGAGCTGAAAAGACAAGTCCTGTCTGAAAATATTGCCAACCTGGCCTCTTGAATAAAAGAAGCTCAAGGAGTACATGCCAGATTTGTAGTTGCCTAACCCACATAAATTCTGATATGGCAAGGAAAAAAAGGCTGCAAAATTAAAATTGATTTCAGGCCCTCTTTCCCAAAAATGCTTAGGGGAAAGCAAAACAAGTTCTACGGAGTCATTTGATCCAGGTACCCCTATGACATATGTTAGTTAACAGTCCCAGAAAGTATTAGAATAGTGGATGCTGAAAATTGAGATCAACTGAGTCATTATGAGAGATCTTTAACACATGATGTGGTGGCTTGACCTTGGTTGGTTTGCCCACCAAACCATTCTATCACTTCCCCTTCCCAGCTGTGCCAGCTCTGCTCAGCAGCAGCGACAGCTCATGCTTGTTATCAACACCTTTCTAGCTACCAGCGCAAACACAGCACTGTGAGGGCTGCTGTGGGGAAATAAACACCATCCCAGAGAAACCAAATACACATGATCAAGAAGAAATGCATCTTCTTAATTTGTATGCTAACTGAATACTTTCAAGGTTATTTGAATATATATTATAATGAAGGTTTAGTCATGAAATTTTCCTAGGTAGATGAAAAAACATCCCTTCGGCCCTCTGGCAGAGGGACATTGCTCAAGAGAGGAAGACAAGAGCTGTAAACAAGCAGGACTACCACATCAAAAAGATAAATAAGGAAACTAACTTCTAATAATTCTGTCCTAGGGAGTGATTAAATCTTGGAATGCAAACGAGGTAGGAGTGGCCAGAAAGGCAGCCTGGTTAGAAGGGAAAAATTAATGGACAAAAAAAAATGTGATCTGAAAGAACAAAAAACATCAACATCTGGCTGCTTGATGTAGTCATGTCCTATATCCTCTTATGTCTCTAGTAAAGAACAAAAGGTCTTAATTTTTATCCAAAATGCAGCCTCTCTCTGAGAACTTCCCAAGCTTCACATCCTTTCCCTTTCCTACATAGGTTGAAACACACATAAGCTTTCTACAGTAACTTAGGCTCTCTCCAGGTGTGCTTACCTGACTCCAGACAGTGTCTTGGATCTTCTTTCTGTTATTGCTATGCCTTTGGTCCCACTTTTGGAGTCATGCTGATTTGTCTTTTGGAGGGAGGAGGGTGTTGGATCCCCCTGTCGGACTGGTTTGTCTTCCCCTCTGTACTGGTTTGGTACATTCTGAAATTCAGCTTTTATTCATCCTAGTATTATATACACATATAATTAGTCTATAAGTTTCTTAATAATAAGTGAAATCCTGTAATTGTATACATCTACTTGGTTGGTTCTGGTTTTGGTTATTGCTGTAATATAGATTATGAAAAAAGTTAATTTCTGTACAATACTTTCTTCAGATGTATTTCATTTCCTTGTCACACATTCTTTTCCTGTTTTTTTTCAGGGAGGCAATATCATAGGACAAAAAGTCCCAAACCTTAATTTCCATGCTTAAAGCAAGAGATATCTTACAGCTCATTTTCAGTAAGACACTGACTTTGGTGTACAGTGGTATAAAAAGTGATTTTATTCAGAAGTCATTATGATGTCATCCATAAGTGTACTCCTTTGTCTATACTTTTCTGCATTCTCACTAGTGCAATATTTCAACCACCATAATTTATTATTTAATGGGCTGTGTGATTAATGGAATGTATCATGTTTCAATCATCACTATTTTTTTCCTCCATGCTCAGAGATATTCAGTATGTTTTTTCTGAACTTCTTCAAAGTTCTCAATAGGTGTTTTTTTTTTCTTTTAAACAGGTTCACTGGTAAACATTTTAAATATTTACCTATACATATAAGTAAAACACAGTAGAATCCATGAACTCTGATGAAGCCCATATTAGCAGTCCCAGATGAATGTTAAATGCAGAATTATTTCCAGCAAGATACCCACTTTTAGTAATATTCAAGATATTTTGTAATCTCTGGTTATTTGTTAGATTGTATGATTTCCAATTTTAACTCAAAATTCAGTCCATAATTTTTTATGTATTAGAAGTTTATTGCACAACTAATGATTTAGTATCTCTCAAGCATTTTAGTGTTCTTTTGATGTATAGAGACCTCACATGGTAGAGCTGAGCCACATTACAAAAAACTCAATGTTAACACTCTCAGAGTCAATGTAGCCAAAATTGGAATCTAACTCTGTCCTATGCACTTTCCAGCAGATCATATTACTGATTTCACTACTCCACATTTTTTGTCTAACTTACACTTTTTGTGTAGAAATAGCATATAAATTACTGCATATAAATTAGCGCAAAAGAGGCAAACCTAGGGGTTTGTGTGAGACCCCATTCAGATTTTATTGATAACTAGGGAAAAGTAAAAAATTAAATTTCTGAAGTGGTGAAAATTTAAGGAAAGCGAAACAGGAAACCAGACTTCTGAAATCTACCTGACTGCACAGAGACGCAATGAATATTTATTTTGTCATTAGCAGAGAAAACCCCCCTTGACACCACTCACATTATCTCTGCGTCTAAACCAGCATCCTTTGCACTTGTTCTTCATGTTTTCTAATCAGTTTAAATGAGTTTGACATTGGGATGTTTATGTACAAAATACTGCTTGCCATATCCTATCTTCTTTCCGTTCCTGGTTTTGGGGTTTACTTGTTTTCAGTTATTTAAACAGGATTCTTCTGCAATTTATTGATAAAATAACTTTTTACATTTCAGATATGCAGAATATTAGCTATTCAGGTATGTCTTTTAAAGAACAAATTCAGGTATTTAGACGTAAAACAAATCCAGCTACATGGTCTAGAAGCTCCATGTACCAGTGTTGTAGTCTATAGCACTAATGATCTTTTCAGGACTGCTTTATGGTTTTTTTACTGCATCAGTTTTGATTCTGACTGTGTGAAGCTGTATTTTAGTCTGTGCTAATGGGAGTTAGTGTAGTCATGCTAGTTACATCAGCTGAGAATTTTGCGGTATCATCATAGATCAGTCTAATGCAACACTATATTAGTGACGTCTGTGCTGTCAGAAATTAGTCCAAGCTACAGTATCTTTTGAAGATTTCAAATTAACTTGTCACAGGCAGAAAAACAAAGAAATCTTTAGAGTTTCATTTAAGACCCATTTGTATGCTGAATGGTCTCACAAGTCTGGCAAAAAAGGCGTGTCAACACAGGTTTCCAAGACTAATTTATTTGCAGCTTTCAAGGTTAAGACCCCCATCATGTGTAATGGTCAAATAATACCAACTGGAAAAGCAATTCCGGTTGAGCTTATGGCAGTTTGTTTGCCAAAATTCAGACCTCTGTTAAACAATGCAGCAATTATTAGCAGTGATTCATATTTCTGACTACATGGATTTAGTTTGCAACTGTTAGCAACTAATTCAGGAAAGAAAATCAATGTATTTCCTGGATTTTGGAACAAATCTGATTCTAAAAATGTCTTCCAATTGGCTGGAGACCATGGACCAAGACTTTGAATTAATACCAAGAGTATATCCTCATTTGGATTGATTTCATCACTAACTCATCCCCAGGTTCTAATTGCTTCTTGCACTTCTGAGAGTTCTCTCTTTCTTGTTTTCCTCTCTTCTTTAATCCCTATTATCAATTTCCTGTGACTACCTTAATGTTTGGGGTTTTTTTCCTATTTGCTCAGCCCTAATTGCACATTTCTAAGTTTCCTTCACTTTGAATTCTCTGGGCATTGGAATATTGCTTGCTAACCTGATTAACTGTGGGGTCCTTAATGTAATTAGAGTGTGCTAGAATGAAGGACATAGTCTTTCTCCCTACTATTATATGGTACTGTATATGATACTGTATGTAAGTTAAGGTGGCATAATAACAGAATATGAAACTAGAAAGCCAGATTTCAAGGTAATGATAGGTTTGATTTAGACAAATATGATCAAGACAGAAATGGAGAAGGGGGAAAACACTAAGAGGTACTGAGCAGCTCAAACAGCTAATAAAGGAATCGGAAAGAAATACAATTTGCAGAAATTTTGAAGAAGGGGAAAAAACCCACCCCACCGTTATAAATAGTTCTAGATGTATGTATGGCCAAGCAAGTTGGAAGGCAGAGACAGATAATAATGTGATTACTTAGGTAATGATATGCATTAGATACATTACGGGAAAAAACAATAATCCCTACTTAATGCAGTCTATCCACTTATTGATTTTTCCTAATGGTAAAAGCATGCTCCAAAACTAAAAAGAGATATCCTTTATTTATTGTCCTCCCTTATGAGCCTCATCTCCACAGTTCCCTTGATGTAGAACAGTAGACAAAGATAATGGAGTAATGTATATCTAATCTCACACTTACTGGGCCAGGTTTGTGTTTCACATGAAAGTTGCCTGGATCACTGTTGCTACTGAAAACAAAATATGTGCCTAGCAGAAAATAACAATACCAAGTGTCATCTTTGGTTGACACATTGGTTAATTTTATTTTGTTTTATTTTTATCCTTTCATTATACCTTTTAAGGTCCTACAACGCATACTCCTTGCAGTGAGTTCATCTGATTGGAAAGCCATCTAATCCTCACTGACGGGGTTCCAAGGTGCTTGCGCTCTTTATCTGCACTCCTTCAACTTATATTTAATACAGCTAGGCTTTTAACAAGCTTGCAAAATATAGATTCACCCAAAGCTTCATCTTCTATATTGCCATATCCTGTTTTCAAGAAGGATAAATATATCTTACACAAAAAATCAAATCCAGCTCTACAGCAAACTAAAATTTTGGTCTTGGCCTTTTTGTTTCCATGATAAGAACAAAGTCCCTGAATAGGTAAAGGAAAAGAACAGAATTAAGGAACAAGTCACTTGTATGATTGATCTCATATATCAGTAAAACTGAAGTATTTGTACCAACCATTTTTATTATTTTCATTTTTACTGACTTGAAGTTCCATTTTATAAATACAAAGAGAACAAAAGAGACCTATATTGGGCTGTTATTCCACGAACAGATTAATTTAACCCTCTCACAAACTGGATATGTCCAAGATGACATAGCTCAAGTAGAGATTAGGCCATTCAGCATCTTCTACTACCACCAGTATGGATACCTTTTATTTTTACACAAATACGTAGCTTGGGATTTGAAATCAGGGATTTGAGACACGAAGAATTGTTATTTCTGGATTTACAAATTTAAACAGTTCTAAGAGGTTCATTAATAAATAATTAATAAAGCATGGAAACATAAAAGAACAAAAAGTTAACATTTAAAACCTAAATTGTGAGAACAATAAGGAGACCTACAATTAAATTATTATTTAAGAATCCAAAGATTTTCTTGCATCTTAAATATTAAAAGAAGCTACCACTATTTGAAGTTATAATATTAGGTTATCTTTTTTATTATTCTTTATTTATAATCTTCCCAGCTTTGGATTGCATTTCTAGTTTAGACAGAAATCTCTATTCAAAGATTAAATACTGTCTTTAACCAGTGGTTGAAATTCATATAACCCAGCCAAACACAGATAGAGAACTTTAGCAAAAACAGTTTATGTTAATTTCTGAACATAGTATTACATGAACATTTTATATCATTTTTACATTTTCCACACCTAGAAATACCCACAAATCTTTGATCCTCCATTTTCTTCAATCCATTTTTAAACTGTGGGCATTCAAACCAGAGCTGATACTTTTGGTTTGAAATGTGCTCTCAAACATCATTTGAAATGATGTTTGGTGTCCTGCTAAAGTATTTTTGTTGAATGAAAAGAAATCCTTAAGTGGATTTTGCAATTTTCTTGAAATAGGCTATAAGAATGTCAATTCCCCACCACCCCTCACCCCCTTCCCTCGAATGACATTGTGGAAGTTGAATCTGAAGTTAATCAACTTCTACAGGAGTGCAACTATAAAGAATAAATAGATTCCATGTGATTAAAAAAGCAGGCAAAATTATAAAAGTATTAAACACTCATATGCATCTACCTAATTCATATTCATAAGTAAATAATAAAAAAAAAAACAATGAAAACACATGAAGTCCTATATCATTAAATACAGGAAAGCATTACATGCTGCTACTGGGGTTCCTAGGTTAACATGTTTTTTTAAATACACAACTTTGATTACATGAAACTAAACAAGACCCACCTTTCTTCTTTTTTTCTATGTTATACAAGTGTAATTTTTTCAGGATATAACTTTCCTACAAAAAAAAAAAAAAGAAGATGCAAATTAGATGACGTAGACAGATGAAAAATCTAGGCAGCAAGAATAACAATAAAACCATCACCATCATACTTATAATTCCTATAAAAGTTAAAAAAAAATATTAAATTAACTTAGATGCATATGCCACAATTATTTAGTTATGTAACAGTGCCTTCATGAATGTGCAAAATTTGGGAAAAATTGTTTGCCAGATCTATAACTGCTGCTATACATAATTAAATTACACGATGAGTTAGTGTTAGAATACCAGCATTTTCTTGGATTTTCACAACCCTTTTATTTTTCTCCTAATATCATATGCTACTAAAAAAACCAGAAGTTAATTTGGAAAATATAATTTTAATATCTTTCTTAACATTTTCTTTCTTCTGTTTTATGAATATTTATTATTTATTATTATTATTATTATATAATTAGGTGTGAGTTGTTTACTCTTTGAGCTTTGCATTTGCAGCAAGCTTGCATTGTGTCTCTGTTTATAAGGAGAATTATAAAATTAATGTTATTATTTCCACAAAAGAAGTAACAGCTTTGTTAGTGTCCTGTGTCCATTGTATGAAACTTTCTGTCACTGACAAAAACTGAATCCCTCTGTCATACTTCACATAGAGTTTAACTTTGGAAGCTTTGGCTGATGGTGCTGGATTGCTATTACTATCCTGCAGGATAACCAGATGGGGAAACGGAAAACTGAAATTTAGCAAAAGAGATCGGTATTTCAGCTTCCCACTAAACCTTTATGGTTGGAAACCCCGGGATGATTCAACATCTGCTCTGATGGCAACTGTTATTGTGTCTGGTCACTCACATCTTTTTACTGTGGATCTAAAACCCTACCAAGACAACCTACCGTGATTTAGAGGACATCAAGAACTACTTTTTCATTCACAGTGTGTGTAGAGAAGCAAAGAGGAGGGAAGGAACCAGCCCCAGCACTCGCTACAGAATTGCTCCCTGCAGTCACCCCGTCTCTGATATATAGTAGTGGAGATGAAGCACGTTCTTGTATCTCGGAAAACAGCTTCCTCTCCTTCTCCCTGTGCTGTGAATTAGGGAGACCAGCCTTCCTTTACGATTGGGCTTTTCAAATGACACGCAGAGGTCTGCCTTGCCTTTGCTGCCTGGCGCAGCACCGTGCAGTGGCAGAAGCGAAGCGCTGCAGCCTAATGAAATGCTTTAAAATCTCTTTCTCTGGAGAAGAAAAAACTTTGCTTGCAAAGAAAACAGGAGCATGAGGACGCTTGGGAATCCAAAAACTGATCTTTTAGTAAGACAAGATCCAAGGTTTGATATATGCTATTTGATAAAAAGAGTTTCAGTAATGAAAAGTGAGTGTAGGGATATGCTCTAAAAATGCTGAAAATAACTATTTTTCTACCAAGTTAAAGGCTTTCATGAGAATCCATTCATATCTATGTAAAGATATATATATATATATATGCAAGCTATGTTTCAATGTAATTTTGGGGGATGGAAGCTAATTAATTTTGTATTTCCATGACCCTTCATATAAAAGATCTATACTAAGATTGTTGTTGTAGTAAAAACTGTAGTTTAAAAGAAAAAAAATTTTTTTAGAAGTTCATCTGAAACACTAGAAGAGTAAAATGAAATATTGCTTACTGTTCTCTAACTGGTAATCAGCAGAGTTTAATAAAGGCAAAGTTGTGTCCAGGTGAAGTAACGGTTTATTATGGCTATCAAAATCCTACACAACTACCTGAAAATGGGATCACAAAGATCCCACATTTTGTCTTTAGACACAAAACACTGATTCATTGAAGCAGATCTTGAGAGAAGATCATTGAATAAATCTTAGAGAGGAATTTGGATCAAGCAGTGATCTGAATCTCATCCTCCTGCATGCATGTATGTGTGTGTGCATGTAATATACAAAACCCTGACACAATCATTTTGTATCCTGCACACTGGTCCAATACCAAAGGACATACAATATGCAGAAATAGCACAGTGCCCTTGGAAATTACTTTAAAAATTTGCACTTACCCACCAAGACATATGATAAGGAAGAATCAGTGAAATGCTAATAGAAAAGAGAGAATTTCTCCATTAGAGGGCAAAGTAACCAAATTATTTCTGCAGGGTAGAAGATCTGCTGGCAGCAGTTAAGTAAATTTAATTGAAAGCAGTTAAAATTCCCAAGTGTTGAAATAGTAGACTCCTTGTACGGACAGAAATGATGTTTCACTTCGAAGATCTAATTCTTGAAATCTGCTCTTCACTGGATCTATTGTGTTCCTGCTTTGGGACTCAGAGCAATGATGACTAAAAGCTTTCATGATCAGATAAATGAGGTTACATGTTGGTCTTTAACATGAGTAAAGGGAAGATACCACAGAGTACTGCCTCTGTGTATCCCACATTCCCTAGAAAAGGAAGAAATTTTGCAGTGTATCATGACTGCTGTGATTTTCTGGATATGACCTTTGCCCTGTCACCACATTTTTGCCATTGCAGAACTATGGCTAATTCTGTTGATGGACACTGTAGAGCCACCATAAGCACCAGCAATCTGTGGGCCATGGAAACACTTTTCAGCTCCTCTATCCAGGTTTCCATTTAGACCTTTGGGTGAGCTAATAAAATAATATATGATTGTTCAAAATAAAATATAAAAACTTGCATTGATAAATGACAGTAATAATTTATTAATGAAAGGCATTCTTACATGGCTGTACCAGCTGTTGAATGAAAGACCCAGTCTTTACCAGTATTCCTATCAAATGAACTTGTTCCACAAAGGCCAGCAGGACTAATAGTGAGGTTAGATTTGAATATTTTATGGGGGGAAAAAAAAAGGACTTTTCTTTCTTTTATTTTTAAGAAATTTTTTAAGTTGTATTGTCAAAACTACAAGTTCAAATTAAGTCACACCTTTTCTGAAATGCTTTTGTATATTTATCTATAAATTAGAAAATGTTATCTTCAATTTCAATATACGGAAACATGACATGGTGACCGCGATCATCCAGAAAGCAAGCCTAGCACACCAAGAACAGAACCCCCTTCAGTGCCCTCATAAAACTCAAAGCAGTTAAATATTCTTTCATTTATAATAAAAAATTGCAGTCTTTGTTCCACTTTACCGCTAAGGCTTTTCCTTTACATCTTTATTTACTAACACTTAGTATCTACTAGAACTAATAGAACCATGGAATGGTTTGGGTTGGACGAGACCTCTTAAGCTCATGTAGCCCAATCACCCTGCAATGAATGGGGACATCTTCAACGGATCACTTTACCACAATGCTCTTCCTTGCCGTGTATCCAAAAGACACATTTTTGTGATACTATTTGCCTAATCTCTTAGACGATTTTCATTATTGACTTTTCTGTATTCAAGTGTTTGGATTGATAATTAAGATTCCTGAATAAACACTTGAACTAAGGACTGCACACTGTGTCTAGAACACTGCACACATAGTATCTGTATGTAAGAAAACAGAAAAAAAACCCAGGTAAAATTCAAAAATATCATCAAAATAACATCAAAATATGATGTTAATGCTATAAAAAGGATTAGTTAAAATCTTAGAAGAATAGAAGATGATTCAGATGAAACTGGAGAAATACTTTAAAGAGTTAGCCAGAGTAAGTAGGTTGGTAACTTTCTTAAAAACGAAAATAAGTTTATTCTTTTCTGGCTGGAAATTTTGTTATAGTGTTCGATAAAAGCAGTACCTTCTCTTGGTAAAAGAAAAAACAGTACCAATGGAAAAATGATGAAATTAAAAAGGCCAAGGTCTTGCACTGTAAACTGATCAGTGGTGCTTGAGCCATGTCAGTGTTTTACTGTGACAATCATTTTCATTAACAAAAATTTCGCTAATGATTTTTGCACAAAATGCAGGTCCACACCAAGATGCATGGCTAGTCTGGGAGGCACTCTAAATGTAGGGAAGGATCAGGGTTCACTAGAAGGAAAGAAAGGCAGACTGGAAGCCTGTAGATAAAGAAACAAGCTGAAATGCAAAGACGGGGAACAGAAATGTGGGATGAAGACTTGAGATAGGTACAAATGTACATTGTTTCTTTCTCTCTGACTAGGGATGGGAATAAGCAGTGAACTGAGTGGTCATGGCTTGGAAATGAAAGAACTGTTTTCACCAAACAAAGGCTAAACCTGTGCTGCTAGTGAAGAACATCCTGTTATAATCTGGTTATTAAGATTATTAGAAATGCCTCTGCCTAAACTAAGGTACAAACGAGACCATATGCCAAAGTCAATAGTATGGATTTTATTTAATGGTAAATGTGAGACAGAGAAAGAGAGAGAGAAACAGGGGAACTCAGGAGGGGAGGAGAAAGAGAATGACAGAGAGAGATTAAAATAGAAAACCTACCACTACTCCATATAACCCGGTGGTGCGCCGTCAGTCTGGTTCTTCTGGTCTTCTTGGTGGTAAGGGTCCCACAAAACATAGGATTTATGGATTAATATATGTTCAGGAGATGCCAGGAACCTCCCCTGTCAGTAGGGAGGAAGTCTCTTGTGACAGACTATTGGTTTGTTGACTCACTTGGATCATGTGCAGTCCTCTGGTAGTGGAAGGCCTCAGGAATGAATTAGGGGGGCACTTTTGGGGTCTTTGATGGTTTATGATGCCTGCTCAGCTGCCTCTCGTGTGAATATCCTGTGTGTATGTGTTCTTCCCAGAGCAGGAGTAGAAGCACAGGGTGGGGGGTTTATTCCTTCAGTTTGGTGTGGTGAGATTTCACTGTCACACACCCAAAACCCTTCTCCTCCACCACCCCCTGAGCCCATCTAGAGCTGATTCTTAACACAGATACATTCTTCTTTCCTGAGCCTTGTTTACTTCTCCTCAGACCTGAGATGATTAGACAAGAGTCTTATCTCAAGTCCCCAGTCACAGTCCAAATTCCGATCAGATTTCAGTGGTCACAGACAGGCAGTTGCTTCCTTGGGAGTTTGACAAAAAGTCTTTCTGTGATTTTGACAATGATTAAGAGATTGCCAACACTTCAGTCCATCACACACCCACAAATGAAAAAAACTTTCTTCAGGAAGGTTTAAAAAGCAGTAAGTGCCACTGTACAAAGCAAAAGTAAAACTTGCTACTCATCTCCAAAAAAAAAAAAAAAAAAGAGAGAATGAAGAGTAGAAGATGGACTACAAAGACAACCAGAGAGAAGCCTGTCTAGAAAAAGGGCACTGAATAGTTTCATTCATTTAGCCTAGAAATATTAAAAAAGAGAAGCGTTGACTATCAATTGACTGGAATTGAAAGCAACAGAATACACTAAACAACAGGGCTGGTCTACTTACAAATATAGATAGAATGGTTATGGTAAATCAGAATTAAAAATCTCTCATTTTCAGGTATCAATCTCTACAAAATCTCTTTCAGCACGTGACTTTGAGAAGACAGTGTGAAGCTGTACAGGAGAAGGAACAATGGGAGAGTGAAAAACTGCAATAGTGTACAAAAAGAGATTGTACAACAATAGCTCAGGGTTGGACTTGCTATTCCAAAGTCTTTCCTATTCCTTTCTTTCTCCTTTTATCAGTTCCTAATTAGCCCTCACAACTTCTGACATAGGTGCTCAGCTTTCTTCCTGTTCAGCTTAAATAGAAATGAAGACAGGCAAGTTTGCACTAGTTTTCACTGATGTTATATTACTCCCTCTAGTAATGAGATACGTTTTCACCTTGTATTGAAATATAATCACTGGAGCCTGCAAGAAGTGCACTTGTCACTCGCTAATTTGATTTCACTTGTACAGACAGAGTACAAAATGGAGAGAAAGGAAAAGGAAATCAAGCAATAGCTTGATATGTTCATTATTTACCAACTAATTAGTAGATATAAAAAAATCTAATGCAATTACTGTCTTATTTGCATCCAACTTCTTTTTCTCTTGTAGGAGATAAAACAAATGCTTTCTGAAAGCTCACAAGAAGGAGAAAGAGAAAGAGACAATGAGAAAAAGGAAAATTAATTTAAAAAAAAAATAAAAAAAAAATTCTAAAGGGTAGGACTAGAATTTCATACCTCTGGCTTTCTCTACCACCACCTCTCTTTTGCCCATTGGTTGATACTGAATGGGTGACTTGGTGTATTGTATGTTAATAAAACCTGATTTTGCACAAAATCCTTTTCTGCAATTCATCAACTTTAGAGTTCTCACACATTCCAGCAGGAAATAGCACTGGAATAAGGTCAAAATATCTAAACAAATTTTAGTGATGATGTCTGATTTTCAGGTTTTTTTTTTTGAGTTAAAACAGTAAGGGGTCTTAAGCATAAGAATGAATGCAAACAGTAGTCAGGGACAGAGCACAAACGGTTGGCTTCAGAGACATTCAAAATTGCTTGGTTTTACACTTGCAGATTTTCTCATGCCTGTCGTTTCTGATCAATGTTATCCTTGGAGCTACTAAAAACATGTGTCTTTCCAACAGCTGTTTCTTTGATTCATTTCTGTACTCAGTGAAGCTGCCTTGACTCTGTCATTGTGGTGAGTAACAGTTTGTATTCTGAGGTCTGGTCTACTGTCAAGGATCTGGGGATTAAATTACTTTACTGCTATTGGCACTATAGGGGCTGTGTAAGTCCATATGTCAATGGGAAGCAGACTTCATAGAATCAGGTTGTTGAACAGGTAAGAGGCTTATAGATAAATAGTTCCTAATTGGTGTGAATGATCCTCTTTCTTTTTGTTGTTTTGGTTTTTTCTTGGTCAGGACTGAGCACTGAAAGCAAGAACTTTTACAGACACAAAATGGCCTGACAGTTTTCTGTAGTTTTCAGGGGACAGACAGGAAACACTGTTCATTCTGTTGGGAAACATCATTCTCTCTTGTCTGCATGATCTGGTTAGCTGGTGGAGTTTTTCAGTTTGCATTAGAGGGACTTTGCAGACCCTACATTTGAATTTTCAAACAAAAAAACATTCTAAATGCATGGCCACATGGATCTTCATCCTTAATTTTTCACCATAAATGTCAAAAAGGACTCATGCACATAACACAGTCAGTTTGGAACTACACAGGCCACTTCCTCCCTGACCAGCACTGGATTTGGCCCATTTTTGCAAGGCAGTCTATTAAAACAAAACAGAATCATCACACGATAAATAAAAGATAGATAGATAGATAGATAGATAGATAGATAGATAGATAGATAGATAGATAGATAGATAGATAGATAGATGGATGCTCACACATATATATTTCTCTCTGAGAAGCTCTTTCCACTGCAATAACACACTATTCACAAAGTGACTGCAGTCGCAATCCTGCAAGTGTTCAAATTTATGTCTCATATTCAAAAGCATCAGAGATTTGTCATCCTATGAAAAATAAGTAGTAGGAAAAAATAAAATTTATTAGGTTCATACATATGACTTTTAGTTTTCTGTTATACCAATTTGTCTAAATACACTTTTAAAATACTAAATTTAAAATCTGTGGTTTCTCGGTTGTATAGAACTTAGATGATTTTAACACAAAAGCAATTGAAAAATATGCAACCCAAGAGAAAGAAGTGACATTTTTTAAAATACAAACCAGCTGTGACATTTTTGTTATTATTATTTTTATTGTCACATTTCCCCCCCTCTTTAATTCAGCCCACAGACACCACAGCAGCTGCCTTAGAGGCAAGCTGCTGGGAAAGGCAGAGTCTAAACCAACCTACTATTTAATTACTATCCTTAGTTATGAATCAGTGAACAACAGGCCCTACACAGTGCTTTGCCTTATAGTTTTTGTCTTCCTGATTGAATTTCCCTCCTTGTAATAATTGCTTTTAGCACCAAGAACATTATGTTCCAGAAAACAGTCTCACCAAGAGCTGAAGTCCCCAGCTGGGACATGAACTTGCAGCACTGAAGTGCAGGGAAAGAAATGCACTGAAGCAGTGACAGAGCTTTGTCTCACTAAAATAAGAGCCAAAGCTCTTCTGTAATTAACTCAGTGCTGGCTGACTCCCCATGTTTGTGCTCAACAGAAAGGGATGTTGTACAGTAGCTTGAGAAATGAAAGGCCTCTCTTTTACATGCGATAAACCACTGTCCACCAGAGCTCACCAGGGCAGGCTGTGATGCTGGGCAGGACAGTGCACCAGGGTGCAGATGGCTGCTCTTCTCCCTCCCAGGAGACTCCAGCAGTCTGCCCATTGCCCTGCAGCAAAGGGCAGCATAGCCACGTCTGATCCCTATTTGACCCCATTTGGGTCTTTTTTTCATAATGACTTTCTGAAATACAGCTTTTCACTGAGTGTCCAGTCTGGGAGCTGCTCTTGTAGTTGAGAGACAAGAAGGTGCAGGCTGGTTCATGCACTGCAGGGCCCGTCAGAGGACACGCAAATTTTATTTGATATTAGTCCTCTTTTAGGAGACAAGGTCTTTTGTGCATCATTTCTGTGTAAAGAGATTCATATCAACATGACAAGCTGTCTTGCTGAGCTGATAAAAAAATACAGAAAAAAACCCTAACCAAACCCCATTTATTTTCTCAACATAACCAGAGCTCAATTAGGTCAGTAATGTGAAATACAACTTGCTTTGAAATGCTTTCTTGATTTACTTTCACTATAGGCACCTGTGTTATCTCAGAAAGAACCTGAAGATGTCTGTAATTCCAGTTACAAAAGGAGATTTATTTTCAGATATATAAATTTGGATTATACCAGTTTTGCTGATTTGTACCCATCTAATAGAGTTTTCTCTTTTCCCTCCAGGAAAGAAAGTATATTCAAAGAGAACATCTACACTTACCTTCAGCTAGTGAAACAACACACTTCAGATGAGGTCAAGCAGGGCCGCCAAAGGAATAGTCACTTTTCCTTTCTAAGATTCAATTATTAGAGTCATGAGACTAATTCCATACAAAGGTTCCTCATTTACTCCAAAGAATACACATGCAAAATTGTCTTCAAAATCTTAACAAAGCAAAAAAGAAAAATAGGCAGGTTTTTTCTGAAATTATTTTTAGAGGTCTCTTACTAAGTTTATTTTCCAGTCATTTTATTTTCTCCTACTCTGTCGCTCCTTTCTCACACTTTTCTTTTTCCCCAAGAAAATGTATTTTTCTTTTTTCTTGTCTTGGTATTTTTTAAAACCATTTATTAAACATTTATACTCTGTAACTGTTAAAGAGCCTATCTTTTATTTATTTGTTTGCAGAACTTGTATCCCAAAGTAGTGGGAGGGCACAAGACAATTAGATAAAACAAAGCAAAATAGACCCAAATAAAGTGGAACACTTATCAAAAGGTTAACATTTGCCCACAAAGTTATCACTGTGGGAAAATTGAGATGTTGCAATTATTTTGTTTTTTAATTTAAAAATCTCCATGCACAGAACACAGGTAGGGGCAGTAACAGGTAATATCTTTGGCCAAAACTTCCTTTCCATAAAGGAAGATTTGCTGAATTTCAATTTAGTAATTAATCTTTTCAAAGCAGAAGATCTGTACTTCAGTCCACACTTTTCTACTGGCCACCATGGCCAGTTGAGGCCAGATAGATAAAGTTATTTAAAATTCTAAGGAGGCAGATGAGTGACTCAGGAACCAAATGCTTAATACTTAATTCCTTCTTTTGTGTACAATTACCTGAATGCTTCCATTCCATTTGCCATGTTTATTTGCATCAATGTGAGAAATCTTGCCATGTCACTTGTTCAACTTGGATATTAGACAACAGCAATTGGCAACCTTACCTAATTAAGTGAATTGCTGAAGTTCACACACAAACAAGGATTGTTCCTCACATGGGCCTTCATTAGGGCATGGGCTTCAGCTCTGCCAGGGGAGGTTTAGGTTGGATATTAGAAAGACGTTCTTTACAGAGAGGGTGATCAGACATTGGACTGG
>JAWMRA010000090.1:22128787-22146042 GCA_035584735.1 Pseudotriccus pelzelni | reverse complement strand
GTACACTTTACAATATCTATAAAGCTATATTAAAGCAGAGTTTATAAAACTACAGAATGCAATATAAATTGCTCATATATCCTTCATGTTCCTGCAACATAATCATGTTCCTGCAAAACTAGCATATAAAACCTTTTTCCAGGATTATTAATTGTTCACCATAAATGAAGAATTATTCTAAATTGGAATAAAATTTCTCCAACATAAATCCCAAAGTACCATAGAAAGGTCACCACACTGAGGGGCCTAAGAAGTTTAAAACCTAATTGAAAAATTAACCAGACTAAATAAATAATTTAGCAATATTAATTGGAAAAAAAAAAAAGCACAAAGATTTTTCAAAAATCATTATTGCAGATTGAAAAAAGAACAGTGATTATTTTTTATTGACTTTTAAGTCAAGTATTGAATGAAGGGAAGAACATTTACGTGTGTGGTTTATTTAAAAAACATCAACATAAAAAGATGCAAACAAAAATTTAACATGCTGTGAGAAGAACTTCAATGCATTATTCTTGAAAGTATTCTTAGAACCTGATAGGACAGATTCAGATTAATACAGCACAGCTAACAAAACAAGCCAGGGCAATGCACCCATCTAAGCAGCTATAATGGCAAAACCATATTAATCATTGCAGGTGTAGAGACAGAAGTTTCCTTAGGGAATGTCCTTTCTTCAAGCACAATTTACAAGAAAAAAATGTGAGGGCTGGACAACAGGAGAAGGATAACCTGCATCCCTACTTGCTCTCTATTTTAACAAAACAGATGTTCCAAATATCTTTTATGACACGTACTTCTCAAGCATAACCTTTTGGTGCAGTAAGTCACCTCTGTGTCTGCAGAGTCTATCACTGCTGAGACTGTGAGCTTATTCTTTGCGTATCAGAGTCTTGCTTGATTGCTACACAGGTCATTTATTAAGTTCCCAGTCAGACTGTTCTTATTTAAAAGCCTTTTCTGCCACTTCATACCTTTACATCAGGGATATAGATGCCTAATATTAAGAAAATAAGATGGTTTCTCTGCTTGTTCTCCTTTTTATCCATCACTTACTCCATAAGCCTCTCCACACACACACTTCAATCTTCTTTTTATCTTATCCTGACTCTTTATTTTTTTTATAAAGCAAAATGAAAAAGTTCCTGACAAAAGGCTTATGTGATGCAAAATTACATGTACTCCCTTCACAATATTGCAATACCAACAGGATTTCTGTGTCAAAGTGGGTACACTGCAGTACTAGACTGAGATCAAGTGAATAAAGATAGGAAAGACATGGGTAAGAGCTGAAGTATACTAAGGCGAAGTACAGTGAGTAAGGGCACAAAGAGTGGGTATTGTTGGGGTAAACTTTGTAGAGAATACAACTGGTTAATAAGCCTGTGTGATCCACCTGTAACAATAAGAAAAAAGATTGCATGCCTGCCTCATTACTTTTCACTATTATTCACCACATTTTTTTTAATTTTTATTTTTATTTTTGCTAGAGGCAGGCAAAGAGGCAAAGGGGCAAAAACTGACGACATCAGGTTCAGGGAAACTTTCTGAAAACTGCACAAAAATTACATGAAGCCTGAGGCAGAAGAGGAAAGTTGTAAAGATTGTGCAGAATCTGAAAAATCACTTCAAGGCAAATCACTTTAACCAGTTAACCCTGACAGTTATCAGTTTAAGATTTTAATGTCCAAAATATATGTAAGAATCAAAGCATCAGCATAAACATTTTGATTCTTCTTTCCTGGTTTTGGGTATAGGGGAAAGCAGTGTTGCCTTACACAAATTCAGAAAAACACAGATGATAAGACCAGATTTTTACATGCAAGAAATGCTTTTGTGTGATTAAATTAATAAGTAAATATAACACCTGACTTTGTAATACTGTTTTTAATAATGTAGTGTAGCACATTTCTTTTTACGATAATGCATCGACTACATTAACAAACTTTTTTCACATCCTGTGCTTTCTCAGTTCTTGAGCTTAAGCAAAGCTATAACATTTTGTACTTAATTGTTCTTTTCTTTTTGTCTTTCTTTGTTGCATATTCATTGTTTTCCTCTAGACAGGAACAAATAGTTCTGCCAAAAGAAGAAGATCTAAACTTTAATGAAGTTTCTGGATGCTACCCATGATTGATTTTAAACTAATCCAATTTCTTGTAAAGACCATGTATCTCTTCTAGCATCAGAGCATTTGACACCACAACCAGTCAAAATCGTCTCATATTTGAGGGATGAACAGCCTCAGAAGTACCACTGACAGCATGCAGAGGCTCAGTGCTTTTCACAGTGATGTCAGGAGAGAAAAACATTGTCTCTTATACAGGAAATCTATTTGTTAATAGTGGCTATTCTTCCAAAAGTCAGATCTCAATACCTGGTTTTGCAGACAGATTTTATAGTCATCTACTTCATATTCAAAATAAATTAAAAAGGTAGTGTGAACTAGCAGGGCTTGGGATTTTAAGCCCTGATTTTTATGTCCTGCACCTGCTTCTGGACAAATGTAAATGGATGGAGCTACAATGCACTTCACTTATGCCTATAGTGTCCTTTTACCCAAAGGTAAATTCCACTAACCTCTATTATTTTTTCATCTCTATTCCCTCAAAAAAACCCAAACAAATAAAAACCAAAACAACAACAACAACCACCAAAATAGCTAGAAAGAATATTTCCATAAACTTCAACGAAAACTGAATCCAGCTTGCATGTTATTTACACAAAATATTAGGTTAATAATAATTTAATATTAAGTTTTGAAATAAAATCAAAATATTTCATCAGAACTTTCATTTCTTCCCTCCTCATTTATACATCTTTCCCCTAAAACTTTAAAAAGAGCAAAATAGTATTGATATATTTAAACAGTGACCATATCAAAGCTGCTACACTAACCTCTAAGTGAAGGAATAAATTAACACAGTGTGAACTACTACAAGTACTAGCAATAAGGGAACAATCAATTAAATCAACCGTACCATCCACCTAAGCTACTTTAGATGGAGAATACTGCTCTTAACATTGATGCCTTCACAGCTGGTATCTCCTAAAGATTTACGGTCTGCAAAATATTAGATTAAAAAATCATGCTGAATTAAGAAATAAAAGGTTTCTATTCTGGTAGTTAGAATTAAATTATGGAAAAATAGGACTTGAAACAACACAAGGAATCTTGTTTTCTTTCCATTGTTAAAAATATAGGATCATTTATGCTATTTTTTCATTGCACAAATTCCTCGGTCTTTTAAGTAACTTATTGTATTGTTTTGTTACCTTTCTCAACTGAAATAAACTGAAAATTCCCATATTAATTTTTTTGTGCTGCAGTTTAAGAAAATATCTTCTTTCTGATCTTTGCAAAAGCCTTGGTACACCTGACTTCTTGTTTCTCCCCCACCACTATTTTATTATCTTGGGTTTAAACAGTCCCAGGGTCCTTAACTTCCTCTCAGAAGTGATTTATTTCATACCTTCCACATCCTTTTTAGTGTTCCATATATTCCTCAAAATGTTGTACAGCATTTCAAGCTGTCCAAAATAAAACAAACAAACAAAAAAAACCCTCAAAAAAAGCAAACAAACAGAAGAATCAAAACCACCCAATCCCCCCCAAAAATCCCTACCAGCATACCTGAGGCCTTACTAATGGCAAACAAGTTTTGAAAAGGAACAATTATTTAATATTTTTATCAAGTTCTGTTTATGTTTCATCCTAGTATACAACCTAGTATCTTCTCTTACAACCTTGATTTTTCATGTCTAACTTCTTTCTCACCATAATCTAAAAAACCTTGGGTTTTTTTAAGTTTGCTCTCTAAACAGTTAATATTGTCCTGAATGTTACAGAACCATAAAATGTTAAGGGGTTGGAATGGACTTTAAGGATCATCTAGTCCTAATCCCCCTGCCAGATGTAGGGGCATCTCCCACTAGACCAGGTTGCTCAAGGCTTTATCCAACCCAGCCTGGAAGACTGTCAGGGTTGGGGCATCAACAGCTTCCCTGGGCAACCTGTTCCAGTGTCTCACCAACATCAGAGTAACAATTTTTTTGTAATATCTAACCTAAATTTCCTTTCTTTCTGTTTATTCCCATTACCCCTTTTCCTGTCACTACAGTTCCTGATGAAAAGTCCATCTCCATCTTCCCTGTAGGGTCCCTTCAGATACTGGAAGGTGCAATGAGGTCTCTACGCAACCTTCTCTTCTCCAGCCTGAACAGCCCCAACTTTCTCAGCCTGCCTTCATAGGGGAGTTGCTCCATTCTTCTTATCAATTTTTTGTCCCTCCTCTGGACTTGCTCCAGCAGTTCCACATCCTTCTGATGTTGGAGGTGCCAGAACTGGACGCAGTACTCTGGGTGGGTCTCATGAGAGCAGAGCAGAAGGGGCCTTGCCCTGCTCCACACATTGCTTTTGAACCAGCCCAGGACAAGGCTTGTTTTCTGGGCTGTGAGAGCACACCACAATGTGTCAACTGCAGTCTATTTTTAACAAGCAGATAAAGTCCTTCATTTCATCTTATTAAATTTTGCCCTTAAATTAGCAATACCAAATCTCTAATTTTTGGAGGAGATTTTGAATTTTAAACTCTTCCTCCATGGTAGTTCTTATCCAATTTTGTTTTCTATATCATACTTATTACATAAACTCTTTAGTCCCTCATCCAAGCACCTGAAAGTATCAAAAAGTGTCTCAGCACACCATCATATTCTCCTATTTATTAGACAACCAGTTCCCATTTTGTGGTAGAGCTGTCTTTTGTATATACTCAGCAGTTTCACTTTTTTTAACTTCATATTGTATTCAGTTTAGAGTTAGTGTTGTGAAAGACAGATTTTGGCCTCAGGTTTGCTTTCTGGCTAGCACACTACCACACATGAATCAAACAGATTCCAAATGTGAAATGCTGATTGGTTTGGTTTGCTGCCACTTGTGATCTAATCATTCCAGAAGGTCATTTGTGGGTGGTCCATGTACTGCAGAGATCTTAGGTCATAAGTAGGAGCGGGTTGTCATCATATGTGCCCTCAAAAAACCAAACCCAAAACATAAACAAAAAACCCTAAACAAATGAAACCAAAAACAAAAACAAACCTTTAAAAAAGAGATCAAAACAAACAAATGAAAAAGCAAAGTCCCAAAGAATTGCAAAGAGCAAACTTTTTTTCCCCTGAAACAAGTCAAAACACAAAACTTTTTACCAATGTGTCCTAGTTCCATCATCCTGCATTTTAAGAAGAAAAATAATAAAGGCTTTTGTGCTTCCTTTACATTAGAAAGGGATGCAAGAAACATGTTGCACCTCCCTACAACATTCTAGACTGACTGGTACATGAAGTATCATGCACCAGTTTCTGTGACACTGCTCTCAAAATGAGGTATTATTCAGTGTAATGATGGCAGTATCTATTCCTGTGGTATTGCAACCTCATGTGTGTTCAAGTGAAAGAGATGCACACATAAGAGGACAATAAAAGAAGGACAGACACAAATGTCCTTGAGCAAATTTTAACTAAACCAGTTTTTTTACTGTTACAGGAAAAAATTCAGCTTTGACGAGTGCAGAGAAAAAGCTGCTATAAGCACTGAAAAGGCAGACTGCTTTATGCCAAGCTGCCTTCTATTCCTCTGCATTAGACAGCTGAAAAATTAAGTATACAACAGTAACTGACTTCAAATTAAGTGTTAATGAATGCAGATTTACATGAAGATTCCAAAAGTTAGTAATTACAGTTTTATTGAAATTGGAAATGGTGAAATAAACTCAGTCTCTACTGTCCTATACATGTAATTGATGAGCTAATTTGTCTTCAGCACTCTCACAGTTTCAATATTTCTCCATCAATGCCATGAAAATTAATAGGATGCAAAATGTATAAAATCATGTTCCCCACGAAACCACTGTTAACTACCAGTGAAGCATGTTTATCTAATTTGCCATTGGTGTGGGCTCACCATATTTTTCCCTTTTCTGTTACATTTCTTTTTTTTTCCTTTTTTTTTTTCTTTTTCTTTTTCTTTTTCTCTTTCCTTTAGTCTTTCCTTTTTCTTGTTCTTTTCTTTCCTCAGTGACATTTTTCAGACTTGGCATTTTGTGACATTTTCTGTTTCATATTGCTAACACACTGGCTGCCGAATTAAAAGTACACCCAGAGGAAGAGTTGCATTCAGGCACAGAGGCTTACATGGGCTCCTTTCCTAACAAATATTTACAAGTATACAGCTTGCCTATGAAGAGGCTAAGTTGATTTTTCATTTTGTTTTTGTCTCAGTTGTGGTTTCTGTCATGTATCACTTCATTTTGCAAAACCTGTGACTCTATAGCATTCCTCTGGGATTCAGTCAAGCAATAATAAACCAGAATAAAAAGAAACTACTGCCCTGCAGTGGTTGCACCAGCTGAAGGGGGACTCTTAGGGAATTGGGAAGAAATAGTCCTCATGGAATAATTTCACTTGATCTGTGTTCCTCATATAACTGAGGGAGTGACTTGCCCTGCTGCTTTTTGGTAAGGGTATGTCATCTGAATTTCTGCAAGGGGTTATTAAGGTTCCACCAACTACTGTGCAGGCTATGGTTCTAATCCATTGCCAGCCACGGCATTTTTAGGTTTTGGGCTACACTGACTTGATTTTAATTGATGTATAATGCGTGAAATGATTTCTCACTTAACCTTCAGAAAAGTGAGAAAATAAGGTTGTCTTTATAAGACGGGATGAGTTGGGACTGCTTGCAACTGCCACAGCTAATTTCATTCAAAGAAAATTTCCTTAATAATTTTGGTAGTATCACTGGTAAAAGGACAGGATATTCATCTATCTGACCTGAAGGGCTATTTGCTTCAGGGACTGAAAGCTGGAATACATCTATATCTGCAGGCTAAGTTAAAAATTAGATGCCATAAACAACTTATTCACATAACATTTCCTAGTTGTTTTGGGGGTTTTTTTAACAGTTTATTGGCATGAAGTTATTCTTGTGTTTGTGTAAATTCCAGATGTTATTCTTCCTGTGACAAAATGGCTTTTCTGATATTTTAAGAGCGGTGGTGGTGTCCTCTACTTCTTTCCATTTTCCACAAAACAGAGTATTGCTAATGTAGTTGGTTTCGATGTTGGCTTCAGTTGTTCGAATTGAATAGACAAATATTTAAGAAAAAGTCAAGAGCTTTAGTATAAAGGAAAGGTGTCATAGGAAAAGAAATAATTTCTCAACAAAGTTCCGGGTTGAAGCTTAAGTAACATTGGTACTGTCATACTTATTTATATCTACATAGATTTATTAAAAGCATCCCAGCCATGCTCCAGGCACTAGTATAAATTTTAAATATATAAATCAAATGAATGTGACACCTGGGGCAACCATTTCTGGGATTTGAAACTGCCATACAGAGAAACAACCTGTAACTGGCTATCTTGGTCACCTCAGCCTATGCCTTGCTAGGTAGAACTGCCAGAATTAAAGGTCAAAACTTGGATGTTGTGCTGATATAACCAGTGAAAATTATATTAGATATATAACCACTGCACAGACAACAGAAAATCTACTTCCTCCAGGTTTATCTATAAAGCCACTGTGCTTCTGCTTCTTATAGGTGAAGACTGTGAATAGTCAGGTTAAACATAGCATTACTAATGTATCTATATAAATAATATCAGGCGTATCATGCAAATCATTATTTGCTTTTACACCACTGTTGTTTTAGTGATCATGCTGTGTATTTTGTGGAAGATAAGTCTAAAAATTCACATTTTCTTGTGATTTTAGTGAGCATTCAAGAGTAAACAATAGTTGTTTTCCCCAAAGCATCTGTCTCCTGTCCTTACCATATTTTTTCTCTAGCAAATGCAGTATTTTGTCAGCATATATAGCTCCATCTATTTTCATTACCCTTCTACTTTTCTTCTGGATATAATTGCTTTATGTATAACAAAAACCATACCTGTTACAGATAAGAACTTCTTAAACACAAAATTGATTTTATGCTTGTCTCTGGTTTCCCAGTATGCAAGCATGGTTTAGAATTTGTAAAAAGACAGTAAAATTTAACACCAAAATCCACCAGTCCTCATCAGAAGCTAGCAGAAAGAAGGAACTGACTTGTCACCCATAGGATAACTTATGTGTTAAATCAAAAAAGCGAGTCTTTGGTTTATGAAATCTTTCCTCACCGAGGTTTCATTTATGGATAAACGAGGAGACATAAACTTAAACACTGTTTCTAATCTTTTAATCATCATAAACTGCTGAAAATAGAACAAGAAGAGCAGCACTGAACAGCAATAAATACTAAACCGGGAGAAAACAATTTTTAAGAAGCAATAAAATGAAGAGAGATAAATCAGCATAACAAGTTAGACAAACTACACAATAGATAAATAATAAATGATGTGTAATATTTTTGTAGTCACAGTTTGTTCTCAGTATCCAGCAACAAGAAAGCAATAAAGCCAATGCACAAATGCCCCTGTCTTGTGAAAAATAAAAAAAAAAATCCTACTTCTATTTGTCAGTAATGACTCAGCAAGAGATAAGTTTGATTTACAATATTATGCAGTCTTATTATAACAGAATTATATTGTATTGCAGGGAAGCAATATCTGTTTTAAAATGTAGTATTAGGTTCTCCCTACTCCCTTCTGCTTGTGTGCAGACTCTTAGAGAAATGGTGCACTGCACCAAAATTCACCTGGCAATTCAAATAAAACAGAAAAGCAAAACTGTAAAAAATACAGTGAAAATAACACTTTGATAAATGAGTTACCTCAATTTCTTAGGCAGCATGTAAATTCTTAGGCAAACATAGAGTTTCTCATTTTAACATAGAAACAGCAACTATATAATAGAAAACCAATTTTAAAACTCTTCTATTTTCACAAGGTTATGAAGGATCACATCAGTGTCTACATGAGCTTAGAAATAATACAGTCAAACCTGACGGGCACAATGATATTTATACGTTCAGCCAGAGTGCAAAAGAAACAAATGCCTCAGGAACCTGTCAGAGACAGGTGTGATGTATCCTGGTTAGATTCAAACTGTGTTTTGGGCTTTATCCCCTGTGACCACCTGTCATTAGTGTCCATTTCTGATCTGATGAAATGTTGTTACGTAGAAGCATGTAGCCTTTGCTATCACTGTCTTTTCTCTCAGAGATATTCACATTTTTGTCTTCATAGATTTTCATGATAAGCTTTTGATCATTTCTGATAATTTGGTGAGATAACCTCCTTCTGTGCCTTTGTACAACGAGCTTATTTCTTGGTCCTGCAAAACATTTCCTGTGATGGGAAGATCATGGCTCAACTTCTTTGACAGAGACACCCCCCAGGAAGAAGCAGCCCTGCTTGTCCAGCGTTCATTACATCACCTGGCTGTCAGCAGTGTGCTATTGAAGCATCCCAGTGTTATCCAACAGATGGTAAGGAGAACGGGCAAAGCCCCTTACACTATTTATTTTGATCTGTGTCTATCACACCATACCCATGGTAATTTGTAATTTTCAACAAGAAGGGTCATGCAGGTGAAACAAAACTTAATCTTGGTCCCTGGCCCCTGAAGGGACTTTTGGCATAACAGTCACAGAGCTATTAAAAGTGATAAAAAAGTTGTCACCTGGAAGGCATTTACAGGTTGAGAAATTTATAATTTTGATCGTAAGAGCTAGTTCAGGTCAGCACAGGAATATGGAGACACGCCTTTGTTAATTAAAATACTGTGAGGCAAAAGATAGGACTGGCAGCTTGTCTGGCAAAAGTTTTAGCATCAATTCATCTTATATCAACAATTCAGAATATATTTTCTGCTCTAAGTTGTTTCAGTCAGCGGAATGTAGAATATACTCTGCTGGCAAAGCCTCAGTTTCTATAAGTTACATCCAAGTACTTTTTTTAAAACAGTAAATCAATTTAACAACACTGGTGAAGCATTTCACGCCTAGTCTGCCCAAAGCTCTCAGCTAGCACCTAACTCTTTGCAGTAAATATCCTGTTTCCATGTATTTTGATCACATAGGTTTTCTTTTTCCACAGTTCAGATTGTATGTATTTCAGGCCATGGAACACTAATTGCTGTATAAAAACAATTAAATGTGTGATTCTACCTCCTGTGAGATAAGGAATACACAACAGTTTTGAGTTCACTGGCTTCCACAAAACACAACTGGAAGACAAGCAGAATTAAAATGTGTTCCTCTAGAACTATATTTCACTTTATTTCACTTATATGTCACAAAATCAGAAATAATTTTTCGTGTTGAAAATCTACTTAAATTTTACTAGAGGTAAGAAAATAATGTGAAAATTTTCTAAGACAGTTATTGGCTTGGTCATTTACATATGTAAAGCTTATGCTCTTCCTTTTGTTTTTATGGCAGGGTTTTTTTAGTTGCTTCTATGCTTTTTACACAAATGTCTGTTTCCAGGTTTACGTCTGAAAAAAAATCCAGGTATTTCTACTTATTTTAGGCCTGCATTTAAATTTTAGTAGACTAAATAATAGACAGATAGTATTAAAGGATGTACACTGGTTTCCTTTTTAAACCTCTGACTGGTAGTATCTAGCGATCCTTCTTAGACCCTTATGGACTTCTGTCATTCAGGCAATGAATAACTATAAAATCAGAAATATAAAATATTCTGGGGTGATTTTATAAAGTCTCAGATATAAACTTAATGTTTTCAACCAAGTTCTCATCAGCTATGAAATAAGTTTAAAACTATTGCCTCCAATCTTATAATAAAGGCAATAATTTATGTCACATGGTCTGTGATGTTGACCTAACCTTGAGAAAGGAATGCCTGCTTGAAATAAATGTGTCTCTAAAAATGTCGGTCTTGGAATCAAAAGCAGGGATGCAGAAATATTCTATATACTGGAAATATTTTCCATGTTCTCTAACAGAAGCATACCATAAACAAATACTCATATCTTGACTAATAGCTCAGTAATAAGATGTACCATTCAAACCTGAATTGCAGTGACTCTGTAGTCCTGATTCAGCTTATTTTATGAATGCTCCATTCAACTCTAAACCAAAATGTTCGTGGAAAACGTAGTGGTAATTTTATGTTTGACACCATCAAAAACCCCCATGAAATTGAATTAATATCTTTACAGTTTGAGGAGAATAACTGAATCTACGTTTTGGTAAATTCTCTGAATTTCTATTTCTTTTGTGTATATTCTTATTTCTATGTATTATTCATAGCTTATAAATATAAACTGAGAAAGCAGCAAAATTTCTTTTGTATTTTATATTTTGGCTGGGTGAATGGTGCATGTCCAGACTGTACATTTAAGATAAGGGATTAGCTGAAGACAATTTTGAAACAGGGTAGAAGGAAAAAAAAAACCACCATACATTAAAAAGTTACTTGAAAACATGAGAAATGCTAAAAAAGGTGTAAATATTTCCAGGTATACCCAATAGGTGTACCTAACATTGCTGAAGCAGCTTATTTCTGATCTGACATAGTAAAAAGCTTTTGAGTTTTAAAAGGGTTTGGTGAGTGGCAAGAATGGGAAGAAACTTCCTTTGGAACTGTATCCTCTGCCAATGACAATGACCATTTGGGCCAACCATTTGGCAAAGAATAATTTTTTTGTTCAGCTTTTATTATTGGTCTGTAGTGGCCATTGCTTATAAACAGTAAGCTCTTCCCAATTCAGTAATGTGTCTACTGAGGCTCTTTCTGTTGCTCTCACCGGTACAAAGTAACAACTTTCATGATAGATGTCTCTCTGAGAAGGTGAATGACTTCCGATCCCTAAAAACAGGACTTTGACTCAAAGTCAAATATGGGCTTGAATACCTGCTCTTGGATTCCCTCTTCAGACAGAGAGCTTGTGTCACTTGTAAGCAACAAGGAGCCTCAATAATTATGAGTTTGTGGTCTTTATTTTAAGATGCTGTCCTCCACAATTCAGAAATATTTGAGAATTGTACTCTGTATTTTTCTCCTGAATACAGATTGAAATTCTTGATGCTCCAGACTGAAGGAGGGATACTTACAGACTGGTCACACAGAATTGTGTATATGTTTTATTATATGTTCTAAGATTTCAAGTTGTTGTTACTTGTAGAATATTTTGGTTTAAATATATGAAATGGGTAAGAAAAGCCTGTTGTCACCAGGAAACAACTAATTTATGCACAAAACGTACCTAAATTCCTCAACTCATCACGCCAAGTCGTTAAATCATGGACTTGGGAAAAGTAACAAGGATTAGTCAGTCTACATGCACAGAATCTTTGGCAAATACGTTTTTGTTCCAAGCTGTCTTCCTGCTGGATGTTTTTTGTACACTTTTGTGGAAAGAAAATGTGCTTAACATTGACATACATGGTTCTCTACCCCTTTCCAAGAAAGTGATCATGTTCTAGAATTAACTGCAGTAAAACATGAATCTGTAAAAAAGGACAGAGAGAAGATTTGAGAGGGGGATTTGCCAAATGTGTAAAAGAAATCATGTGCCTAACCAAAAAAAAAAAACGCAAACCAATAGTAACCTTCATGTTACTATAGATATTACTTCTTGGGTCTCAGCTGTAATGTTTCCTTAGAAAGAAAAGACTTTTTTTTTTTTTTGGTATTGAGAAAAGTGAGATTAGCCAATATCATCTTAGTATTAATTTATTAGAGAGAACAACTTAATCACTGGTATTTTTATTGCCTCTTTTTAATGGATAAATTTTCCTATTCTTTTTGTTCTATACTACCTTTTGTTTTTGTGACTTTTCTTCCTCCAAAGAAAATAAAAAGTCAGTGAAAATTTACTTTGATTTTATTTTTCCTGGATGAGAGAGTCAGCTGGGCTTTGCCCCAGGTTGTGCCCGGCACACAGGTATGCTTATCACATATCAGTTATAAAACCAAACTCAACATGTCCAGGTGGGTTTTGAATGTCTCCGGAGAGGAAGACTCCACAGCCTTCCTGGGCACCGTGTTCCAGTGCTCTGCCACTCACAATGTAAAGAAGTTCTCCCTCATGTTGAGGTGGAACTTCTCATGTTTTAGTTTATGGCCATTGCTCCTTGTCCTTTCTCTAGGTGCAACTGGAAGACGTCTGGCACCATCCCCGTGTTGCATGCCTTTGAGATATTTGCATGAGATCCCCTCTCAGTCTTCTCTGGACTAAACAGGCCCAGCTCTCACAGTCTCTCCTCATAAGAGATACTCCAGATCTCTAATCATCTTTATGGCCTCTGCTGGACCGTGTCCAGTACCTACGTCTTTCTTGCACTGAGGAGCCCAGGACTCAATAGGGCTGAGTAGAGAGGGAGGATCATCTCCCTCGACCTGCTGTCCAAACACTTCCCAGTGAACCAGAAGGACACTGTTGGACCTCCTTGCCACAAGTTCATAGTCAACTTATCATCCAACAAGACTACCAGGTCCTTCTCAGTAGAATTGTTCTCTAGCAGGTTAGCTCCCAAAATGTACTGATACTTGGGTTTATTCCTCCCCTGGTGTATGGCCCTATACTTACCCTTGTTGAACCACATTAGGTTTTTCTCCACTCAATTCTCCTGTCTGTCGAGGTCCCACTGAATAGCAGCACAGATTTCAAGTGTATCAGCCACTCCCCACAGTTTTGTATGATCAGCAAACTTGCTGAGGGTACATTATATGGATTTCTGTGGGCCACTCAAAAATGTGTGATGAAGTCACTCTAGACTGACTGAGATATTTGTCCTACTTGACTGGGTGTCCCCAGCACAGCTGTGCAACCACTAGCTCAGCTTTCACTGAGAGACTGCAGATACAAAGTGACGCACCTGTGAGTTGATGCTGTTATGGGTGCAAGTAAGGTTTAATAGCTTTGTCAGCTTTTCAATCCATATGAATTGATACAGCTTCAATGTTCACACTCTCTGTGGATCCAGACCTTCAGAATTAATGTAAGTGCCTAAAGCAGCAATGTGGCACCTGGAGCACACTGGTTATCTACACAGTAGCAAGAATGATGAGCCCTGGAGATGACCCTATACCTCTCAGCAATGTATTTCTGGTGACCATAAGGGTTCTCTGCTTCATTACAGTGGGTAATAAGAAACATGGCATGACACTTATCTCCCTGTCTATTCATCTATCTTATGTCTTCTTCCATTAAAAACAAAACAAAATAAAAACCCAAACCAAACAACCAAACAACAAGAACCGCAACCAAAGCCACAATTACAGTAAATTGAGGTGATGTTTTATGACAAGGACATCTGAATGCTGGGAACTGAACTGAAAGCAGATCTTTCTGCCATGGAACAGAAACAATCCATAATAATTTTAGTCATTTTTGTCTCACTGTAGAATTAGAACAACAATTTTTGCATGTCCTTAGCAATTCCCTATGCTAGAGCACAAGGAGCCACTACTAATCTCCTGAGTTCCAAAAGTTATTCTGCTGAAATCTGCCAGAGCATCCATATCTTCCCAGCAAAGGAATCTTACCTAATTGTTACCCAAACAAACAAAAAACAAACCCCACTTTAAGAATGGAAGCAAAAGTTATTAACTATATTCTATTTTCTTTCAAGTTACATGTTACCTTTGAATCAACTGAAGAAAAATACAGGGTATTTTTCTAGAAATCTAGAATATTTGAGCAGTTAAAATTTTCATTTATTTCTTATTTATGCCTGTATTTTTTGTAAAAAATGTATTTAGTTCAAGATTAGGTGTGCATTACTGTATAAAATTGCAACTTCAATCTAAAAAGAGATGACATAACAGCAGCTCTTCCGTTAACTTGCATACACCATAGGAAGTGTTCTTGTCAATATTTTAATTTAAGTGAGGCTGAATAAGAAAAAAATAGCAAATATGTAATTCTAAGCAGATGGTTGTCATGGATTGCATATGACAACTATGCAAGTTTATGGAACTTGATACATTATAAAAAAATCTTGAAAATAAATTCTGCCTAAAATAAGCCTTGGATAACACTTCAGCAAAACAATTCATTTTTATTATTTCCTTGGTTCTCAAAGAGTTTTTTAAGATTTCTAGATAATGACAAATAGACTACCAAACCCCATCAGCAGATGTAGAGTCTCTGCAACTCTATGGCTCTTAAAGCAAGTTCCCTGTGTTCTCATCTTTTCACTAAGTGTGAAAAACTAGCAGTCTCCACTCCACAGCAGGACAACTGCAAGCATTTCTTCAGGCTTGACAATAGAAATTGTAGTGTTGAAAATAAAATTATAATGAAATACAAGAAGCACTAAATGGCTTTTTGAAATTTAACATAAATATAAGGCACTGTCACTTTGCTTCCCCATTTACTTTCTGAATACCAGGAATTATGGCAGAAACAGTTCTACTAAGGTCTCATAGAGGTCACATACATGGGCACACATGGAGCTAATCTGTGCCTTACAAATGGATGTATTGACTTTCAGGGGATTTAAGTAATTGTTTTGCTCATGAGAACACAAGTGGCCTTAGGTGAAAAGCCAAGTAGTAACCACTAGAAATCTTTGCCCAAATACTTAACTGTATAAAACATTGCTTTGGCTGTATAATATTCTGTCATTTTGTCTTTCTTCAACTGCTGCTGCCCCCATGTTTTACCTCTCAGCTCCTCAAATTTATTATTTACTGTCACTCTCTAGTTTTCTTTAAGTTGCTGGTGAAAAATCGTAAGACCTCTTATAGTTTATAACTATCAAGTACCCCAGTGTGCTAGGCACTGAACCTACACAATAAAAAAGCATGAGTCATCCACTCATCAAAGGGTCCAGTTGGTAGCAGTGACATATAGGAATAACAGTGCATATTTTGAATCTGATGTAAGAAAATAAAATTCTTTGTGTAGGTTTGTACTGATAGAATAATTGGAATTTTTTTTTTTTTCTACTTACGAAGAATGACGTGATGGGGTTTTTTTAGCATTATGCTTTGTAGAGATCACTGCATAAATTATTTCACTTGGAAGGATCTCATGTAAACTTGCCCTCCTTAGAGTCTTTTTATTTTTGTCTTTAATTGTCAACTGATCCACCTGGTTTGCATCCACACTTCTTGATTTTTCTCAACAAGTTTTTTTTTGGTAGGTTGGTTGTTAGGTTTTCTTTTTTTGGTAATTTCTTATCCTAGAGAATAAATTCTACTAAAACAAAACATAGGTATGGCTACTTTGATATGCAGGATTAGTTTTCCAGATGTTCTATTACTTTCCAAGCCACACCTTTCTCATACAGGTCCAGTTTCCTTTCCAGGGAGGCACTCCAATGCACGGGGCTAGAGCTGTCCCAGCTGCCCACCAGCCTGTCCTTTCCCCCAGCTGGGGCTGGTAAGACAGATGTCACATCCCCCAGGGCCCTGAGAGCCTGAAGGCAGATCTTAAAAGCAAACTGTGGGACAAAAACATGTGCTGAGAACTTCAGCTTATTGACACCCTTAGTTGTGAGGTTGCCTGCTAAGTAACTGACCAAGAAAACAAACCTCGAAAGCAAAATCTACCATACATATTTTTACAGCTAAGAAAATGCTTCTTATGAAGTTATCCAACTGAAATTTATATTCGATTTAAAAAACCAAAAAGGTCTTAAATTATTCTTTAGTTGTAACATTTCTGTAAGAGATTGAGAAAAAGTCTAGAGCTGTCATAAGCCAATCTTTAAGACTACACCTGAAACACAAGCAATTTACAATTATAAACACCTTCTCTGCTGCATACAGTTTGTTTTGCATCAATCTTACATGTGTTAATTAATTGCTGTTTGAGGCCATCCTATGTTTTCCAGTTTATTCCCTTTCTCTTCATATCCTTTTCCATAGAGGCTGTTGTACTTTATACCCCATAAGGAAAACTAGTTCTGAAAATGACACATTACTGTTTTTTTTCAACAGCTTTACATGCTTTAACAGCTGTAGCAAACATAGCATAGTTGAGAAGTGCTTCATACAGCTTCATACAACAAAGTAAAGTGGCCCATTTGTAACATCAGTGGTGCAAGACTTCAGCTAATACCCATCTATTTACATTACGTCTGAAAAGAATGTTCCAACAAATTTCCCTTTCACTGGAATTGCCACTGCAATTAGATGGAGTAAAGCAATTTGTAACTGAGACCCTCAATAAGTAGAGCTTTGTTCTCTCAAAAACATTCGAGGAGTTAGTCAAGAAGAAGAAGTGTGAGAAAAGGCCTGGAGATGAGATGTAGTTGTTCATCATCATCATGGATAGGCTTCGCGAACGAAGATTTGGGAAGGGCTCTACCCACGCTTGCTACAAGCGCGCTGATGGC
>JAWMRA010000090.1:22117333-22128687 GCA_035584735.1 Pseudotriccus pelzelni | reverse complement strand
CAGATGGCATCTGGTATTTCAGGTGTGGCAACTGCACCACAGTTTACCTGGTACAGTTGGTGTTGTCTGCAAATTTGCTGAGGATTCATTTGATGCCTTTGTCCATGTTATTGAAGGCATTGAAGAGTACTGGCCCCAGTAGGACCCCTAAGGGACACCACTCATTATCAAACTCTGTGCAGACACTGAGCAGTTGACCATTACTCTCTGACTATGACCATCAAACGAGTCAGTTCCTTATCCACCTAACAGTCCACCCATCAAATCCTTCTCTCTTCATTTTAGAGATAAGCATGTTGTGGGAGACCATATAAAAGGCTTTACAGAAGTCCAGATAAACCACATCTGTAGCCCTACCCCTGCCCACTGATGTAGTCCCTCCACTGTAGGAGCCAGTACGTTGGTCAGGCAGGACTTGTCCTTGGTGAAGCCATGCTGAGTATCTCAAATCACGCCTCTGTCCTTCATGTGTCTTAAGATAATAGCTTTTAGCAGGATCTGTTCCATAATCTTGACAGGCACAGAGGCAAGGCTGACATGTCAGTAGTTCCCACAATCCTTCTTTCTACCCTTTCTAAAGATGGATCCCATGTTTCCTTTTTTCCAGTTACTGGGAACTTCACCTGACTAACATGACATTTCAAATATCACAGAAGGGATTCTGACAATTACATCAGGCAATTCCTTCAGGACTCTGAGGGATGCATCTCAATTTCGCATAGATTTATGTATGTTCAGGTTCCTCAGGTGGTCTCAAACCTTATTTTCTCTTACAGTGGGAATAATTTTGCTCCCCCAGTTCCTATCTTGCAGTCCATCCACTTGAGGCATGAGGAAAAAGAGACTGACAGTGAAAAGTGAAGCAAAAAGTTTGTTGAGTACCTCGATCTTCTCCTTGTCTGTAGTTACCAGTTTGCCAGCCTTGTTTATTGGGTGGGCAAACTTTCTTTGCCTTGCTTTCCTAGCTGACATATCCAACATACCTCTTCTTGTTATTCTTTGCATCCCTTGCCAAGTTCAGATCCATCTGCACCCTAGCCTTGCTGACCCCATTTCTACCTGATTGGACAGTCTTTCTATACTTTTTCCCAAATACCTGTCCTTGCTTCCACTGCCTGTCTATTTCCATCTTGGCCTTTAGTTTAATGGGCAGTTATTGACTCAGCTATGTCAGTTTCTTGCCTTCCTTCACTGATTTCTTGCACCTGGGGATCATGATCTTATATGCTCTATGGAAAGGATCCTTATTAACATACCAGATCTGTTCTGCTTTCTTGTCCCAGAGGGCAATTTCCCAGAGGGCCCTATTGACTAACTCCTTGAAGAGGTGGAAGTTTTCTTTCCTAAAATTCAGGGTCTGACTTTACTCTTCACGTGATCCTTCAGGGCTGCAAACTCCAGCAGTGCATGATCACTGCAGCCCAGGCTGCCTCGGATCTTGATGTCACCGATTAGTTCACCTGTATGGTTGACCATCAGGTCTATCACATCACCCCCTCTGGTAGGGCTGTTACCTGGCTTAAGAAGTTATCGTCTATGCATCCCTTGAGACTCCTGGATTGCCTACCGATTGTTGTGCTGCTTTCCAAGCAGATTTTGGGGTGGTTGAAGTCCCCCATCAGGACAAGAGCCTGCAAGCCCAAGTCTCCTGTAGCTGGAACACCAAGGCTTCTTCAATAGGCTCCACTTGATCAGGGGCCTGTAGTGACACCAAGCACAAGGGTTTATTTGTTGCCTTGATCTCTAATTCTTACCTAAAAGCTTTCAACCTGCTCAGTGCTGCTCTTCAAAGACAACTCTTCACAATCTTTCCAACTCTTGACATAGAGGGCAACTCTTCCTCTCTTCCTTCCGCTCCTGTCCATCCAGAACAGGCTGTAGCCATCAATAGCCACACTCCAGTTATAGGAATCTTCCCACCAAATTTCAGTAACAGCAAGTAGGTCATAGTACTCTAGCAGTGTGGGAGCTTCCAGTCCCTCCTGTTTGTTGGCCATGCCTCAGGCAATGAAAGAAAGAAAGAAGTCAGACATTTCACATAAGGCTTTCTTCAAGCTTCTCTAGCTTCCAGTTTGTTTTTACTCACTTGTGATGTGAGTGGGGAACAAATCTCTACAATGTCAAATGATACAATACAGAGTTTCTCATGCTGAGCATCCCTCAGAGTGCTGGACTAATTGAATAAAGTGTTTAAACATAGAATCGGTGCAACCACTAGAGCCAGCAGTGGTTTAGTAAAGAACAGTTCAGAAACATATCCACCATCTTCTACTCTGCATACCAGTGCATTGTTCAGCTAATGCAATCCTTTTGTTCCAATACCTGTGCTCCTCTTGTGCATACATGCAATAAAGTCAAGTAGCACAATTACAGAGAAAAAAAAAAGGTGAAACATATACTGCACAAGGAAACAAATGCTAGGAGATTCAGAGAAGATCCTCTTTATTTTCATGCCTTTGTTTTGTTTTAAAATATACCTGGTAAAAACAATAATCTAAACATGAAGGATTTCTATTTGACTTATGGAAGTAATTGTATTTGTCTGGTTGTTTTGTGTATGGCACAGTTTCTTTGACTGCCTTGAGCTATTTCAATAGCTGGATAAGTTTAGAAATATCAGCTTCAATGTGTGTTAACATTTTTATTTGTATTGAGTCTCTCCTATCTTACTGAAGGCATCAAGTCTATAACAAGGATGGTGAAAGTATTGCTTAGTCATAAGATACCATTACAAAACCCACCACTGCTTCTCATAGTTTCTGGGATAAACATGTTTTCCATAAATTCTGGGTTTACTGAACAAAGCTATGGACACTGGCACCTTGCAGAAAAGAACTTCAGTATGTGGAGTAGTTTGGAAATATCCTTTAAAATTCTACAGTTGTCTTTGCCACAAGGGGTCTAACATATAAGAAAAATGTCCCAATACTCATTCTCAAGCAGACTTTACAAGGCCAAAGTGCAAGTAGAGTTTTATGCCCTATTTCATCTCAAGTTTTGACATAAAACATAAATAACAATAGAGTGATGCTCATCGATCCCTCTTTCCTCAGAAGATAAAAGTGTTCATGACAGCCGTGTGGAGCTGTGTGCAGAAGGTACAGAAAAGAGTAAGGAATGGAATTGGTGATACCAAAGGATTAGTGAATGTCCTGGTTCTGGCCAGGACAGGCTTAATTTTTGCAGTAGCCAGAAGGGGCATGGCTAGGACTTGGAGATTATTCTATACCAGCTCAAGTCATTGCTGGAGGCAGAAGAAGGGGGCCCTTCCAGATCAGGTAGCCTGGCAGGGTTAGGTATTGTCAGGGGTTCCATGTGGTATAGAGGTGAGCACTTGTGTGAATCACTCACCTCTTGCACATTTTTGTTACTAGTATTGTTGCGGTTACAGTTCATTTTCTCATCTCAGTGCTGTTTCCAGTAAATTTTTCCTATCTTAACCCACAACCTTTACCTCTTATACCTCCAATTCTCTTCTCGGTCCTGCTGCAGGGAGGTGGAGGGGGTAGAGAGTGAGCAGCAAGTGGATTAGGGTGTTTCAATGGGAACATTAAACTGGGGAGCACCATTCCCAAACTATGACAGCGAACAGTTTACAGATTAATAAAATGGACTATTTTTCCCAGTGCATACTGCAGAGTCTGCCAGCTGATTTACCCAAGCTGTCAATATGACTACAGCATTTAGTGTACTATCCTGTTCAAAATCCTGTCATTTAAAAGGCAAGTTGCTAGGATATGAGACTACCAGAGTTGGAGCTCGCATTCTGAACCAAGCAGAGCCCATACAGTATAAGATTTAAATCAAGTTTCCCATATGGATGCAGAAAATTAATATTATGTTTCCTGGATAATTGTCTTTCATCTTTTTAAAGTACCCAAGTGCTTGAAGAAGAGCGTAATTTATGTAGGCTTTTAAAAGGATATGTCATGAACTTTTTTTTCCCAGAGAGTGTCTGTATAAGTACTGTACAAAGCCTTTCCTTTTATTTGAAGTTCTCTAAATCTTCAAAATAAAAGGCAAACATGTCCACATATTTGTTGAAAGAACTTGATAAGAACCTTTATAATTCCATAGGTGGATATAAATAGCATAGGTACAGGAAGATAAAGAGATTAATGCTTTGGTTCCAAATTGTGCTCTTAGGAACTAGAAGGTGAAGTGAATAATGGCCTGAGTTTGGTGACCCATATAAATGCAAATGATCTAAAGTTCTAACGGTTATTTAGACCTTTCTCAGGCGCTTGGTGTTTTGTTGTTGTTGTTGTGGGGTTTTTTTGCCTTTTCATAATTGAGATGAAAATCCAAAGAAGATAAAATCTTCCCAGTGGCATTTTGTTATTTCCCTTAACCTTCTCAATCGATACATCATTTGTATACAAAGTAGAGAACACTGTACAAAGTCTTGAATCTAAATAAAAAGACATTTCTGAAGAGTAAATCTTACTAGATTAATCAATAAAACTCTCAGTCTTAAGAAGTTTCTGGAGATGAAAAAAGGAAGGAAAAACAATCACAATACCTCATTTTCCATCATTTCCCAATTTTCTGCCTCATTTAGCAGTGGAGATCCATCAGCTCCTTTATCTTCACAGATGGACAGGTCATTCCTGCATCATCCATGCTCATGATATCCTCTCTCATGCACATTTCTCTTATGCTCTCTCTCTAGGTTCCAGTCATGGCATTTCATATTTCTCTTTTTTGATCTGTGTTACTCTAACTGCAGCATCCTTTGAAAGAAATGCTTTCAAAGTATGCAAAAAGAATATAGATGCTCTAGCAAAATTGTTATTTGTTATCTTTCCTCCTTACACTGTTTGTCCCATTGCTTTCTGTTCCCCTGGTAGTTCTGTCATGTCCAATGGAAAGGCAAATGACCTTTGGAAGCACCAGCAATGTTGGGGTTTGTATATGAATATATAGATATATATATGTATATATGAATTGCATATACTATTATATACCATGAACATTCCCCAGGATCATCAGTACTGTGTTTTGAGCTTTGCCACTTTCCTCTGCAGCCTATAGTCTTTCTAGGTAACTTCTTTGCACACTCTTTAAGGTTGCAAAACAAGAACAATTTTGCACTTAGATAGCATTCAAACCGCAACAGTGATTCTGGAATTACTATTTCAATGTTATTGGCATGACCAGTGTGTGCAAATGCCAAATAATCCCCTGACTATAAGCATTTCATAACCATACTGAATGACATACACATAAAGCCCTGTGTAAGGATCCACAGATTTGAGCACAACTGAGTAATAAAACTTAATTTTCACCAAGTCCGGCAAAACCAGCAGAAATATTTTGAAGTTTTTGTTTGTTTTTCTTATTGTTCAACTTAATGCCATCAACAGCAAACTTTCAGTTTCTTAGAGTATGCACTAATTCTTCAGGCTCCTATAAACTATTCTATTTCCACCCAGTCTCAGAAGTTATGATGTGCTTTGTGTATAATACGTGCAAATGAGGTTTTGCAAAGAGCCAGAAGTCATAATGCGAAGACGTTTTAGAAAACTTTTCTTCTATGATCTCAGCTAATGATAGCTCAGCGGATTGAAGACACTGCTTAGGTTATGCCTTTCTCATCAGCCTGAGAATATCAAGATTTGGGCAGATAAGCACTGGAGGCTGTGAGAAATCTCTTGAGTCCACAGCTGCTCCCACACCAGTGAGGGCAGTTCAGTTGCTTTACTTCATGGTTCTTCCTTACCATAGTACAAACAGTGAAAATTCCCCATGAAGGCAGCACACATTCTTTTTATTGTCTTCTTTGTCTAAAGACATACTAGCCTTAATTTTCTGGAAAATACCCTTCTCTTATATGGCTCAAGCCCTTTTTTTCTAGCAAGACTGGTTTCTACATTAAGGTTTCTCAGAAAACACGTTAAGGTATTTTCTTTTGTCTTTAACAAAGAGACCCCTGAATAGCCTTCAGTAGAGTCTGATTTACTGTCAGTAAAAGTAACACTGTCAAAATGCAGTCATAGACTTATTGCATTATCACATTTTTAGATAATTTCTACATGCTATAATACTTATGGTCAGCTGGGCAAGTGTTATGATCCAGTTATTAAAAGTATTAGAAATGCCTCTGCCCAAGTTAAGGTGCAAATGAGACCAGATGCCAAAGTATGGGTTTTATTTAATGGTAAATGTGAGGCAGAGAAAGAGAAATAGAAAGAAATAGGAAAAGGAGAGGGGGGAAGAAAGAAAGTGACAGAGAGAGATTAAGTAGAAAATGTATCACCACTCCATCTAACTCATTGGTGTGTCTGGTTCTTCTAGTCTTCTTGGTGGTGAGGGTCTCACAAAACACAGAGTCCAATGGATTAATATACATTGAAAAGAGGTCCAGACACCTCCACTGGGGGGAATCTTTGCAATCTCTTATGACTAACACTGGATTTGTTGCATCACTTGCAGTCGTCTGGTGGCAGAAGGCCTCAGGAATGAATTGGGGGAGGGGGGTACTTTTGATGTCCTTGATGGCTTATGAGCCCTTTACAGTTGCCTCTCATGTGAATGTCCCATATGTACGTGGTCTTCCTGAACTAGGCAGGGGGGTTATGAATCCAAACAACCTCCTTCAGTTTGGTGTGGAGAGATTTCACTGTCACACACCCAAAATCCTTCTCCCCTGCCACCTGGCAACTGCTGAGCTTAGCAAGCACTGATTCTTAACACAAATACATTTCTCTTTCCTGACCCTTGTTTAGTTCTCTTCAGACCTGAGACCATTAGACCATAGTCTAATGGCAAATTCCCATCATAGTCCAAATTCCAGTCAGAAGGCATTGGGAAGGGGTTGCTTTGGTGGGCAGTTGCTTCCTTGCAGTTTGACAAAAGCTCTTTCTAAGATTTTGACAATATTTAAGACATTAACTACATTTCAGTCCATCACACTGAGGGTCTGATATCCTTAGAGAACGGCTCTAAATATATGTGAAGAAAAATTTTAGGAAATGAGAACAATAGAGAGACACTTACTATCCACATAGCCTCAATGAAAACTAGCATAGGTGGATAGATACTAATCTTTATACTTCATTTAACATTAAATTAAGATAAATTAAGATAAATAGCTGTTTCATACACTTAATTACTGAACACTTGTTTTGTGAACAATGAAACCCATGTAGTACAGTCATACAATTTACTTTTACACCAAAACCTGCAAGTTGTCCTGTCTCTAATGAACACAAGAAAGACAGGAAAAGCAGAAGTGTTTGAATTTAGTAATTTCATAGATTAAATTGTTAGATCATGACATGACCCATAACCCTTGAAAGGCTACGACATGCTCTAGGGCTTGCTACATACAAATACTAGGATTTGATGAGGTAAATTGCTCTCTGTAATGTTCAGCTAAAAGGTGGTGCTAAAAGCAATTCTATTACTACAACTTATTCTAAAAAGATTGAAAATAACAAAGCAGTATCAAGTATAAGGCAGCATGACTAAATATAAATAGGATTTGCTCTATGTAAATTTTAAAGCCACTATGGAAAAAGCTCATTCTTAATTTTCAATCTGCTCCACTTTCCTTGTGTACCCATACTAACTTAATCAGTGATCAGGGTGCATAAACACCCTGAGAGTGAATAATGGAGCCCTTTAAATCTATTTTCCCCAGCTGAACTGATGACAGAAGGGGAAACAGGAGGCTCACACTGCAGATGGACCAGGATCCAGTTTTCTTTAACAAATTTACACTAGGGATAAATAACTTGTCTGCTGTAATTAAAAGAAATCAGTATAAAAATGTACAAATGACAGTGAAAAATTTAGTGTACACACAGAGGATGGAAAATTATTATTTATGTGGTTAGTAAACTAATCACAGACACTGCTTAGCCTGTGTAAGTTCATCTCTGCTGTTTATCAAAAAAATAGAAATGCAAATATCATCAGAGAAGAAAACAGAGAAAATAAAAAAGATGGGTTGAAAAAGCAGCCCTCTGGTATACATATACCAAATGATCTGATATGCTGAAACAACTTTAAATCTCCCTTCCTTGACTATAAAAGCCTCAACAGTATTATTGCAGAGCAAATGTAGCACTTAAATCCACAAATGGGCTGTTTCACAACAGAAAAATCAGAAAAGCAGAAGATGTGTTCATTGCAATGCACATTTCAAAAGCAATTTTTTGTCTCTGTATCTTTAAAAAGTTTTATAAATACTTCAGAATGTAAAGGACAACAAGAAATCACTTTTAGGTGGCTTCTTCCATGGGGAAGGAACCTCCTTACCTCCAGGTATGAGGTATTACTAGAAGACTCCCTGGACTAATTCAGTCCTCTGATTTTTACCCACTTCTGGCTGTCCAGGTGGGCAGCAACAAGGTTGATGACAGAAGTCATAGGGCAATCGAAAACGGCTTCAGGGCACTGAGACAACTGGTTGAAGGGACAGGAGCACAGGTCGTGTTTTCTTCAATCCCTTCAAGTAGAAGGAATGAATTCTAAAAGGAACATGAGAACCCAGATGATCAACATGCAGCCTAAAGACTGATACCATTGGTGGAATTTTGGCCTTTTTGATCATGGGGTGGTTTATATGGCACCAGGCCTGCTGGAGAGAGCTGGTGTTTGCCTGTCTATAAAAGTGGAAAAAGGATTCTAGCCTGTGAGTGGGCTGTGGGCTGATTAAGAGGACTTTAAACTATGTTTGAAGGGGGAAGGAGATAAGATCAGGCCCTCTAGAGATGAGCCTGAGGGCAGCGTGCCTGAATTAGGACTGCAGCTGACAGCCCAGCTGAAGTGCATCTACAGAAATGCACGCCTTATAGATAACGAACAGGAGGAGCTGGAAAGCACCATGCAGCAGGAAAGCTATGAGGCGGAAATGAGATGGAATGACTGCCATGAATGAATGCTGCAATGATGGTTATAAGCTCTTCAGAAGGGACAGATATGGAAGAAGAGGACAGTAGCAAGGCTCTGTATATTAGCAAGTGTTTTGGCTGCAGAGCTTAAGGACAGTATGATAAGATTGAGTGTTCATTAAGGATCAGAGGGCAGGCTAACAAGGCAGACATCCTGTTGGGAGTCTGTTATTGACCATCCACCAAGAATGAGGAGGCAGATGAAGTATTCTGTAAGCAGCTGGGTGGCATTTCATACTCATCAGCCCTTGTTCTTGTGAGAGACTTTAGCTTCAGAGATGTCTGCTGGAGACTCAACACAGTGCTGAGGAGGTAGTCTAGGAGATTCCTGGAGTGTGTGGAATATAATCACCTCATACAGCTGGCAAGTGAGCCTACAAGGGGTGGTGCCCCACTAGACCTGCTGTTTACAAACAGAAAAGGGCTTCTGGGAGATGTGTGGTCAGCAGAGGCCATCTTCAGCACAGTGACCATGAAATGATGAGTGCTGGAGCCAGTCCTATTCAATATCTTTATCAAAGATCTGGACTAGGTGATCAAGTGCATCCTCAGTAAGTTCATGGACAACAATCACTTGAGTTGGGTGTACTGATCTGCTGGAAGGTAGGAGGGCTCTTCAGAGGATGGATCAATGGGCTAAGGCCAACAGTATGAGGTTTTAATTAGGTGAAATGCTGGGCTCTATCCTTGGATCCCAACAACCCCATGTAGCACTACAGGCTGAGAGAAGAGTGGTTGGAAAGTGATCCAGCAGAAAAAGACATGGGAGTGCTGGCCGACAGCAGCTGAGCATGAGCCAGCAGTGTGCCCACGTGGCCAACAACACCAATGGCATCCTGACCTGTATCAGAAATGGTGTGTGCAGAAGAATCAGACAAGTGATTGCCACTCTGCACTGGTGAGATCCCAACTGAAGTCATGTGTTCAGTTTTGGGCCCCTCACTAGAAGAAAGACATTGAGGTGCTGGAGTGAGTCTAGAGAAGGGAAAAGGAGCTGGTGAATAGTCTGGACACAAGGCATACAAGCAGTGGCTGAGGGAGCTGAGGTTGTTTAGCCTGGAGAAAATGAGGCTTAGGGGGGAGACCTTATCACTCTCTACAACTACCTCAAAGGAGGTTGCATCAAAGGGCAGGTCAGACTCTTCTCCCAGGTAATTAACAGGACCAGAGGAGATGGCCTCAAGCTGCACCTCATCAGGAAGAATTTCTTCCCTGAATGGGTTGTGAAGTGTAGGAACAGAGTACCAGGGAAGTGGTAGAGTCACCAACCCCAGAGATTTTCTAGAAACAACTACATGTGGCATGTGCCATAGTCTAGTTGACAAGGTGGTGATTGGTCAAGGTCTGGACTCGGTGACCTTGGAAATCTATTCCAACCTAAATGATTATGTGATTTTGTCATTATATGTAGCAGAAAACAGGTATATCTTAATTTGTAATTGTGGTAGAATTTACAAGTTCTTTTCATTAAATGATTTTTCACTACATAAAGTAACACGAATTTTGACTCACCAACAGAATTGGTTTAATTTCCCTGTAATTAAATAATAATCCATAAACTGATTCCATAATTTTAAATTAATCAGAAGACCATAGGATTGATTCTAGAGCATTTCAGATCATCAGGAAACACATCATGTCTTCAGTCGAATGCCCTGTCCATTGGCCTCAGGTTGCTGAGGGTTTTATCGCATGGGAATTGGAAACCCTCCAACGAGAGAGACAGCCCTGGGCGTTTGCTCCACTCACTCACCATTATCAGGGAGGGAAATCTTCCCTTTATCTTCAGCTTCTCTGTCCCTGCTCAGCTTGGTGTTGAACAGAATGTAGGATCTTCTCCCCAGAGCCTCCTCCAGTCCAATCAACACCTTTGCCAGGGCTCTGCCTGTCTCGGATGTGCCTGAGCAGTGCTCCTGCCTGAAGTGCATGGGGGTTCGGTCAGCTCCTTACTCCTGGTGGTCCTGATCCCAGTAGAAGGCAAACCTTGTCCTCACAACTACTGGCAAATGCAAGGATTCAGTATTATTTTCTGACTGGTTAAATGAGTTGTGAATGTTGCCCCAAATATTTAGCAATTTTTCATGGTCTGTAATGCACAAAATAAACTGAGATTAATTATGTGTATATGAATTTCAGAAGAACTTAATCCTCATAAGGGGTGTTTGGCTATCTGCGCTGTCAGTTAGCAAGCATGACTGCCTTTCCCAGAAGAACAACCTCTGATGCAACACAGACAACAACCTGGCAGTGGGATGTTTTTCCTAGGAGAGACCCATCTGCAAGGTTGGCTTTATGCTGACTCCGCTGTACAAGAAGTTATACATATGGTTATTTTATTTAATTAAGTACCTGACTGTTCTAGAGTGGACTGCAAAAAAAGAGATGAAATTTCACTTCCTCTCTGTGAACTCTTCTATCTGCTGACACTTCCCCCAGTGCCGCTCGTGTCATCGT
>JAWMRA010000090.1:22091415-22108553 GCA_035584735.1 Pseudotriccus pelzelni | reverse complement strand
TGGCCCTTGTCCGGAAATTCATCCGGACAAACTATTTTCAATCCCCAAGGAGGGGGACTTTTGCAAACCCATGACACAGTAAAAAGGAGAGTAAAGACCTGCAATATTTAGAATGTAGCAAAGAACTGTTTCAGGGGTGAATGTCAAGTTTTGGGTCTGATCCTGAGATGGTGGGTTTTCAGCTTTGTGTAACAGGCATCCCTGAAAACTGAAAAAAATGCTACTGAACAAGCTTTGGCCAACTGTTCACACGTATAGTTTCTTTAAAAAGTACAGACATTTTTATTGAGAGGCAAATCCATTTTTGTTACCCATTTAAATATTAATGTGTTTTCCTCCTAGAGGTTGCCCAGTTTTTGAGCCTATTATCCAAACAACTGTGTTTGGACATTCATGATAATATTTAGCTTTTCATCTCAAGGCATTATCAAAATATTAAATCTAGTTTCTCAGTATGGAAGGGGAACAGGTCAGGGAGAACTATTGCCCTTTACTAGGTGAAATGATAACTCAAAATTCCTCGGTGCAGTTGTGTGATTCTCAGGCAGATTAATTTTTAATTCTTTAATATTGTAAAGGGCAAATCTTAAAAGTATTTTTTCCATCTCCCAAAATGTATAAATTTTAAAAAATGTCATGATCATTAATCAAATAGTCATAATTACAGAAGGGTATGACTTCTGCTCTTGGTTCAAATCCAAATAGCTCAGTGCTGAGTAAGTACTGGTTGTGTAAAGAATGGTTGATATCTGCACTTTTGGTAGCTGATTAAAATAGTAATAGTCGTTATATATTTCCCTAAAAAAAAAGCTATTTAACTGACATTTAAAAGCATACATCTAAACAATATATACTTTGCATATCCCCAAATCCAACAAGAAAACAAATACACAGACAGACATCTCTTACATGTCTTTAACATTTGTGTACTGCTCCTGTCTTCCAGGATACCACAGCTCCTGCTTAGTTGTCCACTTTAAAAATTTGGTTGTGCCTCTTTACTTGGACTGACTATCTTTCTTCAGATATGTGCTGGTTTCGGCTTGGAAGAGTTAATTTTCTTCACAGTGGCAATTATGGGCCTGTGTTTTGGATTTGTGCTGAACACGGGGTTGATAATATAAAGCAGTTTTTGTTATTGCTGAGCAGAACTTGCACAGAGCCAAGGTCTTTTCTGCTCTTCGTATTGCCATGCTGGTAATGAAGCTGGGGCTGCATGGGAGGTTAGGAGGAGACACAGCCAGGCCAGGTGACCCCAACTGACCAAAGGGATATTCCAGACCATATGACATCACGCTCAGTAAATAAAGTGGGGGGAAGAAGGAGGAAGTGGGGAATGTTTGGAGTGATGACGTTTGTCTTCCAAGTAAGTCTTACAAGTGATGGAGTCCTGCTGTCCTGGAGATGGCTGAACACCTGCCTGCCCGCCCATGGGAAGCAGTGAATTAATTATTTGTTAAAGAATTAATTAAACTGTCTTTACCTCAACCCTTGAGTTTTCTAGCTTTTACCCTTCCAGTTCTCTCCCTGATCCTGTGGGGTGGGACGTGCAGCCTGCAGAAAGGACCCACATTGCAGAAGTTCAAGGTGGACTGACTCCCATAGGTGGTACCCCACACTTGAGCAAGGTAAGTAAAGATTCCCTTGCAGCTCGTGGTGAAGATCATGGTGAAGCAGACTATCCCCCTGCAGCCCCTGAAGGACTATGATGTGGACTGTACTAATGGTGGACTATAGCAGGAAACCCCTGTTGTAGCCAGGCTGGCAACAAGGGAAGGAGTTCATCGCAATGTTAAAAGAGATAAGGTGGTCCAGAAGGACGAGGGTGGAGGTTGTGATGGATGTGCCTTTAAAGCCGTGATCTGCATTGTGTGTTACAGGAATCACTACAGCAGGAACCACCCCAGCCAGTGGAGCAGAAGACTTACAAGAAGCAGTTGCAGCACAGTAGTGACCTGACTTGAGCTGGCTTTGGTACCCAGGAGCTCCATGCAACACACCACATCCTGTCCTGAATGACACCAGAACAGATGGTGTACAAAGTTATGGACTAAATTAATTCAACAGACATTTTATGGACATTTTGCAGTCCATAGAATAGCTTACATGAACATGTGAGTTGCTATTTTTGCCTCTACTCTGATCCAAACATTGGAGAAAGACATAGCATGTAGGCAAAGTCATTGGACAGACGGAGAATCAAAGGATGCTCAGAGTCTTAAGAAACTTGTATCCTAAATTGCTTTAACAGCTCTGAACTTTACAGTAAAAAAATACAATAAAAAAGTGACCCAGAAGACAGCTCATTCTTCAGGCACAGTCAGAGATCTATTTCTACAAGAACTTCTTTCAAGTCAAGATTGTTAAGTCAAAGTCAAGACTGTGCTATTAAGAAACATATGACTTGATATTGCCAGTGTATGTGGACCAAGTGACTTGTATTTGGCTGTGTTTTCTTCCACTAGTTCCCCAAACATTCATGTGCCTCAGTTAGCAAAATCATAAATGAGAGTCAATAACATTTCAAATGAACACAAATATAACTAAAGACAGAGTTTGGTCATGAGGTTTTCAAATGAGGATTAGTTCCTGATTCATTTCCTCGTACTGCCTTCTAAACAAATACAACAGAACAAACAAAAGTGTGAGAACAAAGCATGAGAGATTAGGGGAAGGAGGAGATAGATAATCATCATGAATGATTGTGTTCAGCTGCAAACCAAGTTAATGAGATCCTTATACACTGTGATGGGTTGGCCCTGGCCAACACAGGCCACGCTAGAGATACTGGTTCATTTTCCACCCCCGTAGGATTGTGGAAGTAGCATGAGAAACAAAAGTGAGAAAACTCACTGGTAAAGCTAAAAACAGTTAAATAAGTGAACAAAAGAAGAAAAAGTGATACAGATGCAAATACTCCACTGCCTTCCACCAGCAGGCCAATGTTCAACCAGCTACAGAATAAAAAACCTTACTTAGTGTCGGGAAGGGTGGGAAAAAGATAAATCCTCAATGCTATGCAAGCACTGTTCATCAATAGCCAAGACACTGATTGTTACCTTCATGGGTTTAGTCACATCCAAAACACAGCACCATACAGGATGCTGAGAATAAAAATAATTCCATCCTAGCCAGACATCAGACACACCACTGCTTAGGTTCATCACCTCCTCAGTAACTTCAACACAGATGGATGGCAACAGCTTCCCTTGAATCAGAGATCCAATTTTAATTTTCTGGGGCATTCTATTTTCAGCATAGCTGTAACTGCTCCTATGAGGAACAAATATTTTTTAGCCTGGTTTTGCCAGTGACATCCTCAGAACCCTAATGAGCTACAAATTATGCTGTTCAAGAACATAATTTTGGCCTTCCATGAAAGTTCTTCATTTCGTTTGCTTCTCAAACGTTGCAATAAAGTGGCAATAGAGGAGAAGAGAAACAAACAAACAAACAAAATACAGAAAGAAAAAATAGTAAGGACACAGTAAAATGCCTTCTCAAATTCTACTGTTTCAGAATCTTGTTAGTGGTCATTTTGCCAGCCAGGTCACCCCAGAAAACTACAGAGTTTTCCAGGGGAATTTGGCTACAGCAGCTAATATAAAAATACATGCAGAGAAAAGAGTGTCATTTACAAAGAATAATCCTTGTCTTCATAAAGAAGCGCTAATAATTCCTCCAATACACACTCCTTCAGCTGGTCATCCTTCAACTCTCTATAGTGATTTTACCCTGAACAGCTATGCAAACATAATTAAAAGTCTTCAATCTTTCAGCCATAAGGAAAAAAATTAGAAGTTCTATTGCCAGAAACCATGAAATAAACTATGAGGCCTTACTAGAAATTTTCTGTGCTCCATTAATGGAGTGTTTTAAAGCACAAAGAACTTAAGAAAATTAGCAGCCTGTCATAAAGGAGCCGTCGAGAAAAGAGAACTTAAAAACCCCAAAAATACCAAATCAGAAAGTTATTAACACAACCCAAATAGCCTTAAAATGATTTCTTATATCTCTCCACAGTGATTACACAGTTGGTCCCTTTCATTTACAAGCTGACAAACACATTCTACACAGGCCAGGATATCTATAAAATTATTAAAGAACAACCTGATCATTATTTTCAAGACTGATATGTTAATGATCTATGATTTCACCCTTAAAATCATTTACTATTTGATTTCCTTTATAATTTATTACAATCATTTCATAACACATAATAATCATCATTTGTGTAGGAAAATGTACTAGATTAGCCTTTTTAGAGCATTCTAGCTGACATGGGGATCCAGATTTTTCAAACAAAATAGCACCAGAACTTGTAAACTGTAGGCACAAGGGAAAGTCCCAGGGGGAGTTTAATTCCCCAGATAAGTTCAGAAAATAAAAATTAATTAGAATACTTGTTAATAAAGAAAGTCTTGTTAAATCCATATGCACAACTTACTTTTCTGAGAATGTTTTTTTTTTTCTCTATTTTAAAATACCCTGGTCTACAAACAGGTAAAAAATAGGCACCCTAAAATAATTTTTAATCAATTGGAATAGGTCTATGTTTGGACATGTATGAAATAAAATTAATTTGGTTTAGACAAATAATAAATGTATTCTCATTAGCTTTATGCATCTAATTTGGGTGCCTAATTTAGAGATCAAAAATTTTTTTAGTTAACGGAAAAAGTAAATGTTTTTTCTCCAGGTATTCTGATGAGCTGCCTTCAGAGAAAATGAGTTTGTTTCTCATACTGCTTTCTAATGCTTTCATTTACAGAAGAAAACACTTTCTACAGACATGAGGTGATAAAGAATTTTTACTCCTTGGCATAAATGAAAAAATCCATACAACTGAACATGGAGAATAAATTCTCTGTTCAGTTAGTGTTTGTATTCAATACTGGAAAGGCTTGTATCTTACTTGTAAGTCTTTCTGTGAGAGGCATCTTAATCCTGCTTTTAGCTTGATGCTACTTAAAAAACTATTGATCCTTACATACGGGATACATTGATGTGTGAGTTGAGTACTGGAAATCAGGGATTTTAGTGGGTTTTTTTAAATGTTATCTTTTTATAGAAGTTTACTAAAAGTATATTACTGAGGGGCAAATACAAAAAAATTAATATAAAAATGACACCTTTTCAAGGAATTGCTAATTTATTTAAGGATACAGTGAAAAGATGTGAAGGAAATTTAGAGTCAGTTGCTTCAGTTCTAATAGAAATTGCTTTCCTAGAATCATAGAATCAGCTGGGTTGGAAAGGACCTCTGAGATCATCAAGTCCAACCCTTGATCCGCTACCACTGTGGTTACCAGACCATGGCACTCAGTGCCACATCGAGTCTCATCTGAAAAACCTTCAGGGACAGAGAATCCACCACTTCCCTGGGCAGCCCATTCCAATGTCTGATTACCGTCTCTGTAAAGAATTTCTTCCTAATATCCAGCCTAAACCTCCCCTGACAGAGCTTAAGACTATGCTCGCTTGTCCTCCTGATAGTTGGCTGGGAGAAGAGACCAACCTCATACAAGCTGTATAAATAGGAGGATGCATGAAAAAAAAGACTTTGAAAATAAGTCATAAACTGATCTGAGATACTTAACTTCTTGCCTTGAACCTATGATTTGTTAAAAAGAACATTATGTTATTGTCACAGAGAAGAAAAAACTGAGCTTGCTTTGACTGAAAGCTCTATATAATTAGCACCTTGCAAATTAATACTGTGTGGTTTGGTACTGAATCTTAACCAAAAAACTGCAGCATTCCTTAAGTTTTCATTGGAAGTCTATAGATATTTTCTACCACCAGGTACCCTTCAAAAGTTTTGTCTATTATTGACAGACCTCTTGAAGGCTGTACAAGAGCATCTGTGTGCAAATATGTATGAAAAAACTCATTCATGAGCCCTAACTCTGATGTTTGACATTTGACAGCTTACACGGTACCAAATAACCTTATCCTCTGAAATCAAAAGTTTTTCTGGTAAGAAAATAGTTTTCTCCTCAAACTACTGCACGACAAAGCAGTGTACTCTTTCCAGAAATGCTCTCTTGGCTTCTGCCATACTTTAAAATGGCCATTGCCAAGGACTAAGAATTAAGTAAAAAACAAACCACACATATAATCTTCAGATTAAAGTGCTAAAAGGTCAGGAAATGGTTCAATATACATTGTTTTTTTTTCAGGAGGAGGCAGGCACTCAAGACAGGACAAATAGCAATAATTTAAAGATAAACTAATGCCTGCAAAGGTTTGAAATCTGCATGAAGTCTTAGCTTTCTCCAAGTGTAAGAACTTCTAAACTTCCCAAGGGTAATGAGAACATAATTTGGAAGTGGGCAGAACTTGAGTACAATATTCCAAAGCTCTCTACCACATATATCAAAGTGTAATAACACCATCTATTTAGAAATATGTACTTACATTGAACTCTTAAACATTATCCCTCAAGAATCATAACTTTTGTCAGTAATTATATATCTGAACAAAATATTATTGTATAGCGCAGTATACTCCCATTTTAAGGTTTTCTCATGAGGAAAACCTTCATTTATTTGTGAAAAAAAAAAAAAAAAATCAGAAGCAGAAGAAACAGACAGACCTTGCAGATAAATCAGTTTTTCAGGCGCTTACTTGAGTCCAAAGTACTTTCTGAAAATAGATTAATGAGAGAAACAGCAGGTGACTTTCCCATGAACTCTTGCATGTAAACAGCATACGGGTAACAATCTTCGAAAATTAGTTTGGACAGTGTAATATATCTGCCTGATTGACAAAGGAATATAGTGGAACTCAAATGAGATTTTAAAAGTTCACATATATTATGTAGAAGATTTAGGAACATAATGTATTTTGTTTCCTTTTTCATCCAAGGCCATTAAAAAGCTTTATTTTTTGAACTTCTGTCTGTGCATATTTCTCCTCATCCCAGCTTATAATCAGTGCTCTACATAAAGAAACTTACCATTTCGTTTTAAATCCAGAAACATCAAAATCTGCAAGACTAAAGCACTGTCTTGGATCTACTGTTTAATAACATGCAGTATTACAGTGGATAACATGAGCAAGCACCAAAGTAAACATGAAAAGTGAGCCATTAATTGGTGGCTCATGTCAGGTTAAAGGACAAAGAGGTGGCCAATCAAATAATAAAAACAAGAATGGTAATTTTGGGCTGTTGAGGCCTATGAGCTCTGAATCCAGACTCTACTGAAGTAAAAGCTTTCTTGGAAACACAATGATATGAAGTGATGTCATATTTGCTTAATGTTTTCAACACACCTTTCAAAAGTGGGTTCATTTTGTTTCCATAAAAATAAACAACAAGATAACTTTTTAGGACTGCTTGTCACAAAGGCTCTATCCTGTAAAAATTAAGTTTAGAATTTAATTGATATTACTGCCTTTCAGGGCAGTAATATGAATTCTAGACACAGTGAAGCTAACCTTTTCATAAAATTCTGATTTGACACTGCAGTGAAATCCTCATAAATAACAAGGTCATAAACCTTCAATATCTTACTAAGAATTTTCCTGCAGTCTGTAGCTGTGTCAGAGTTCCACCCATCATTCAGGTTCTTCTGCATCAAGATTTATGTGACTGAGAGAAGATTCACAAGATAGCACCAAATGCTCCACAAAGCCTACACCCTTTTTTTTTTAAATAAATTTAATCTGCATATAAATTATTCAAATTAAAAAAAAACCACAAAAACCCAAACAAAAACAAAGAAATAAAAATAAATAAAAACCAAACAACAATGACAACAAAAACACCACCCAAAACCTGAATTTAAAATCTTAAATGTAGACCTTGGAATTTTTTTAAGTTCTCAGTGCACAAACATTACTGTTACACTGAAATAGTAAAACTCATGACTGTAACAAATTTAATCCTGTATTACAGGATTTGGTTTTTAGAGGTTTTTTATTAAATTACTCCTAAAGGCTACATAAATATATTATGCATAGCATTATAGGTATATATCTGTAACTTTATACACACAAATACATATTTTTACATATTGTACATGTATTAATATTGTATCTAGCATTAGTTATTGGAGACTGTTTAGTAAAAATCTTATAGGGCACCAAATGCAATTTGTTGTATACGTTCCTTAGTACTCAAAATTTAGACAATACACAAATGAGATACATGAGCAGTCATGGGTTTACTAGTGCAAACTCCAGGAATTTTTTAAAAATCTTAAACAAGATAGGCTGTAAAGCTGATCTGGTTCATTTTCTATTTAAAGAAATGAGGTCAAGTTCAAAACCAACATAATCAGGCTCAACTTCATTAGAATAGTTTTTAGCTACTATATATTTCTATCTCATTAATGTTAATCTGGAAGTGGAAGAGTTTACAAAAAATTGAAATGTCACCATGACATTATATCTAACTCACTATTTGGTAATAATGTTGCTTTGAGCCTAATTTGAAACTGGAAAACATTATTATAGAAAGAGTTTCCCCATAAGATCCCATCTTGATGTCTCAGATGGAAGGCACTGAAAAACACAAAAGTTATAACAGTGTGTTTGAAATTTGCATTTAGCAGACAGATTTTTTTGCAAGTAATATTTCTATGCAGGACAGCTGAATCGCCAAAGCACAATCACTGTAATTCTGAGACGTCTGCTTGGCTCAGCAGTTTATTACACAGATCAATTTTGCATTACCTGTTTCTGGCTGTGAGTGCCTGTGAGTGCTCATAGAGGGAGGCCATAAAACATTTATAGGCTTAAGAATGTAAATTGCAGCAAAGAATGAATCTTCAATCTATGGACAGATACAAAAGGGGTTTTTCTGAGAAGTCTGTGGTGAGCATTTGCCCCATCCCAAACCCTATCAAATTTTCATTTTAATTTCCTTCATAAAGTTTATCTTCTGATTAGTATTTGGGATTCTAATATATAATTCTAAATCCTACATATACTAAAAATAATATGCAACCATGCATAAAAATAATATGCAAACCAAATTACTTGCTTATTATTAATGTCCCATGTACTTAAAAAATGGGAGAAGTAAACCATGTTTCCATTCTGCTCTCATGATAAAACCAACAGGCAATACAAAAAAATATGAAAAGATCAAACTGACAAAAGGGTGTATTGTAACACTTTGCAACACAAGGGTTGGCCTATTTCAGATCAAATATGAACAGAAAGAGGGCTTGTTTAGTTTTATTTCATATGACAAAGTTCATACTGAGTGCTAAAAATGTCCAACTTCTCCCTCAACATTTTGTCATCAAAATCACACAATCTTTTCAGCTAAGCATGTTGTGGTCATTGAGCTCCTGATGAAGAAGTCCATTTGAGGCTTTGTACCTCACAGCGTGGACACTCAATTCTTTCTGAAAACCTACAGTATGAAAACAGAACAAAGATTTCAGCTTCTGAAGCACAGAGTAATTCAGCAGTGAGAAAACCACAGAATTCTCAAACTATTTTTTATGACACCTTACAGGATTTTTGGAATAATTTACTAATATAACAAAAGGGATAAACTGGGAAGGATGCAGAGCAACATGCCTTCTGGTAACCACTAGTAGTGGGTGTGACCACTGTCACTAAATAAACGTTAAAAATAGTCTATGAAAAAATGAGAACGAAGGTGAAAATGAACCATAAAGTAATTATACAAAGGCATTAGCCATAATGACACAGAAGACTGAAGGTACTGTCCACAATACACAAATTCTGCTGGGAAGACACTATGACATAAAGAAGGGAAAAAAGTCAATAATGCTGATAAATTAAGTTAGGAGAATATCAAATGCAATATACATCTTTATTCATGGCAAAGGACTGATATACATATACGCCTGAAAACTGAATAGTCTGTCCTACTTAACCCAGGCTTCAACCTCCTTTCTCACAAATGTTAGGAAGCTAAGTTATTAATTCAAAAACCAGGAGAGTACTAATCTTGAATCTGATTATAATCAAATGACTAAGCAGCAGACAAGTATTCTATACACATATACATGTTTATACACGTAAGGGTGTTTTTTAGACGTTCTTGGTGTTACAGAATGACAAAGCAGTTGATCTTGGAAGGGACCTTTTGAGATGGTCTAGGACTACTGATATGCTTTTTTTCATAAACCCAATTGTAACTGGAATTTCCTTCTACATCAGCACCTAAGCTGTTCCTTTCAATCCACCTCATGAAAAGCAAACAGTGTATTTCGATAATCAAGTGTACATAATTCAGGAGAAAATGAATCAGCAATTTGCAATTCAGTTAGGGTGACATTTATTAAGCTCTGAAGGTCTCATCTGAGCATCAAGGAATGTCATATGCCGATTTTACAATATTTACTTCTTGTATACTTTGTAGGTTGAAATTGCATTTATATGTCTTGCTTTTCTATGATAATGAAAACTGAAATCTAATATCCACAATACCACAATACTGAAATTTTTTTTCACAGCTAATCAATAAAATTCAAGACCTTTAACCACAGCTTGAGTTTGGCCTTAGAAATGACAAATGAAAACTTTAACATCTGTGCAGGGCCGGTACAGGAAATATATGCAAATGTGTAAATGTAGGAGTCAAAACATACAATTTCTCTCCATAACAAATACCACTGATATTTATTTTCTTTCAAATTCAGAAGTCATTAAGTCTTATCTGCATAAGTATAACAGCTATTTCACAGATTCTATTCTTTGATCCCTGGGGATGCAAGGTAGCAATTACACATCCTTTTTCCTTTGTCATCTGAAGTCTTTTGTGTGAGTTACTATCCCAGCTCAGCACCCTCTCTCTCAATCCTGTTCTCACTTTCATTCAGTGGATTATTGTGCTTCCAGTGTTTCCTTGTCACTGAGTTTTTCAGCTCCCTATCTGCTCTTGCTCAGCTCTTTCCAAAGACTCATCACTTCTGGACTCATCCACTTTCTGGATTTTGGCATCTACTGTCAGAGCAAAGCAAACATAACATCAAAGTTGAAGGTTTTCCTCAAACTTAAAAGCCCCAAGATGGAAGATGTATAGAATAAGTCATCTTTCCCATAACAAAGCTAAATGCTACCCTCTAAAATTAAAGTCTTTGTGAATCACATGAAAACTGTGGGGTTTGTTTATTGGCTAAATCATAGATTTAAATGATTTTTCAGGTGGAAGACAAATGCAAAAACCCCAAAACATCTCTCCACCCATCAGGTAAATTCAATATCCTTGACACCTTTCAAGACCCTTTCCAGACAGGGAAAAGCGTTTCTTACCAAAATGATTGATTTTTTTTTTTTTAAAGGAACAAATGACAGCATTTTCTCTGTGTCTCTTGAAAAATAGGCTGATGATTCCTACATTTCTACCCTATCTGAGAGAAAGATGTCATTTAAATTAAATATCTGCAAAATTACACCAAACTTAGAAATGGTGGTTCAAAAAGTAAGTCTACCATAAGAGGTAATGTAATTATCTGAACCTCCTGTAAAAATATTGTGTCATATATGACCAATAATAATTTCCTTCAAAAAGAGAAATGCACTCTACAAAGATCTGTGGATGAGTTTTAGTGCTTTTCACAGTTAAAACATGAATTCTTTCTGATTGTATAATGAGAGCAAACAGGTAAGGGTGTGGAAATACCACAGTACTTTTGCAGAAAAATCTAGAGCAAATTAGCTGAGTGAAGCTTTCACACTTCTCTATTCTGATACTGAAGACCAGATTCTATATTTTTTTAAAAATATTCCTTTAGTATTAGTAGTGGTACTCTCTGCAAGTGCTGATTTTCATCCATCGCAGTAAGTCATTCAGATTGTGTCTTTGTATTTGTCTGCTAAAACTACAGTTCATATATAGTTCATATAAAGACTATAATTAGCCTCTACAACCAACACCGAGAGATTGTTCCACACCTAAATGCATCCCGCACTTGCTCTTCACTGAAAAACGTAGGCCGGGAATTTCTCTCCCTCCAAATAATTTCCACACTTTGTCAAAAACTAGATAGTGGAAGAAGGGCAATGCATGCTTATAACTAACTCACTGAACAAGAACATCATATTTCAGTGCTTTGAGATGCATTGTGAAGTGCCTGTAGCTCCAAGAATGAGGGCAGAACATCTCAGCAAGGCTGTATGAAGTCCAGAGGTATGACAATCTACTTCAGGGCAGTTTTGCTCCAACCACGACTGATAATTTATAGCAATCTGTTTAGAACTGCTTTGGTCAGGGCAAGTCTTACATTAGTATTTCTTCCTTCTTGGTGTTGGATATGATATTCTAGCAAACAGAGTATTATATATCAGTAGCCCTTTTATCAGGGAGCATCTTACAGCCCGATTAAGGTAGAAAATGAATACACAGACCTTGTAACAGAAGCTAATTTTTTTAATTTTAATTTCTTAACTGAACTTTCCAAAAACTTTGGCAACTTCACAGATACTGTCTGCTTATTGATCTACTGTTATACAGTAGATTGATCTACTGTTATACAGTCATATTAGCATTAACAGCTATTTCTTCAGCTACACAAGTGAACTTGTAATTCCTGTGTGTAATTCACACATGGAAGATGCGTAATGTTACCTTGGAGTTTCAAGTGATAACATAGAAATAATATTTGGCTCTGAATTCCAAGTGGATACTCATTGTCTTTGGTAATTCAGTAGAAAAACAAAGGTAGAAAAAATGAATGATGACTCATGAAGATACCATTTCAAAAACTGAAGCAGGATGAGAGGAGATACACTTTGATATGGCTGAGGAGCGGAAACATCTCTTCTCACAGAATTCAGCCTCTTCTGTTTGCTAAACAAAGCTGAATTAACCCAGTCTTAATCCCTTTAGAAAATACCAAAGAACATCAAGGCAAATATGATTTCTTCTGTGGACAAGGAAAAGAAAAGACATTTCAGAAATATTTTATAAACAGCAACAAGGATGGGCAGATAAGTTGAAACCTGATAAACTTTCACTGTCATTGTTTATGTTGTATTTTAACTACCTCAATGTTACTGCACCATGCAAACACAATTATTCCACAGGATTTTTATGAACACCATATAATGTTTCTCCCTTCCTTTGGTTTAACTGTGTTTTACTTTCAATATTTCTGAAAAACTCGTCTGATATGAGTTTATCTCCATTTGTCTTCATGTGTTTGTGTTGATTATATTAGGGTTTCTGTTAGTTCTTTTCCTTTTTTTTTTCAACATAAATACATTATAGTAAGGCTATATAAAACACCTATATATCTATATCAGGCTATATCAAACATAATTTGGGGGAATCAACAAGTAGCACAAAATGGAAGAGCAGTTTTTGCTTTTTCTTTAACTATCCACAAGTAAATGGGTTCTCTGTCTTCCATTTAGTCTGATATTTTATTGTTTCATATTGTGCTCTCTTTTTGTGTGCTAATTTCCCTTCTGACTCATGTGTGCATTTGTCGGATTCTCTGTCTGTGTCTTTGTCTACTTCAGAATTTTATGACACAAAATGTTAGCCCATAAAAGTAAATACCATGAGATACCATAGAGACATCACCAACAACAAAAAAAGATACTTTTTAAACAGATATTAAGAAAACTCCAAACTCTAATTTGTGTTTCTTTTAAATGTATTCCCTGGAGGGTAAATAAGACAACTATAAATTCTCTTCTTGAAGATTTTTTTACATCTTTCTATCTCCAGTTCTTTGTGTTCTTTTCTGAATGAGAGAACACATAAAGTGAACTGGAAAATCATAGGTTCTATGAACTCCACTAACATGGCCTGCATATTTCTAAGTAAAATAAAAGTATTCTTAGCATTTTATGTCCAGGTTACTTATACACACATGCTATGCTAATTTTCCTTATTAGGCAATGACACTGATAGTAGGGGTATAGATAAGTAATGGCTGTTTGTGTGAATGGATCTCTGTATATCTTCCAAGTAACTCTGACTCAGTAGCTTGTATTGATTATTTTCCTGTGCTTCAAGGAGGATGACAGTGGTTGTACAACTCTGGAGTTACCTATTCTGTGGATGATGCACATTGCAACACAGCATAAAGTTATCAGTGTAAGGAAGAAATGAAATTAGTTCTCTGAAGTTCAACTTGAGCATGTATGGAAATTTTAAATACAAAAAGCAGGAATCTAATTCTTAATGATTATAACTAGTGACTGCAACAAATGCTTTAGTGAAGAGAAAAAGGTCTACAGACTATTTAGCATGTCAAAAGAGATAAAATATATTTTTTTTTTTTTCTGATTTAGATATATATTTTCTGATTTAGACTTGCACATACTGTTCAGTATCCCTCGTAAGCATGCAACTTTTCCATATGTAATAGGTATGCATTTGGTAATTATGGACTAGGAAAAAAAACAATTTCTTTCTTCTTTTCAACTTTACTTCTACAAATCAGGGTTACAGTGATAATATCTCCTATCACTTGTAAGATTTAACATAATTACACGTGCAAATTTTAACCCTCTTAAGACTTAATTCTGTATCAATTATCAAATAGCTTTACGTTGTGCTATATAAATTTATGTAAGAAAGTTATTAATTAACTCATAAAAATTAGATGAAAACTAACAGTATAACTGAACTATCCTATATTTGTTATATATGAAAAATCTCAAACTGTTTGTTGAAGCAACTCAAATATTTTACTAGATCAGCTGCGGAATGATACCTGGACATGTTAAATTTGTGTGATAGGTCTGTACCTATGTTTGTATGTTAAATTTGATGTGTTAATTTTGTCATTTTGCCATTGTTTAAAGATTGGTTGCTGTACTTTGTACTGGTACTTTGTAACCAGATTTTTTATCTTTTTTTTTTTTTTTTTTTTTTTTTGTTGGTGTGATTTGGGTTTTTTTTGATTTTAAAGTTTAACATATTTTAATCTGATTTTGGAATTTATGGTATGTTGGCTTAGTTGATATCATCTACAGTGAGAATGCCTTTTTTTTGAAGTTATTTTTCACTCCTATGCTAATGACGCAAAAGCATTGTGACCTATGCGTTTGTGCTAGGAGTCCATTACTATTCAATCTCCCTCCCCAGCTAATACTCAATCCAATCTTACTCCAAGTCTGAGTGAAAAAAAGGTTTTTTTCATACATATTTAAAAAATCTGACAACAGTTTCAGTAAGAGTGCTAACTTTTGAGCAGGGACTAGAAATTTGCAGCTCTCCTTTGGAAGAGCTCTATTTGTTTTTTAGAAAGGGAAAATTGACATTTCTGTAAAAATTGACATTTCTGTAAAAATTTTCTAATGCAAAGATACAAAATTTAAATTTCTTGCTCTTTTGGTACATGCTGTACCTTCAGGCTTAGCATAAGGAAAGCTGTTGCTTTTACTGCAATAGTTTTTATTTGACCTAAGCATATTGGAAGAAAGAGAATAGCCTAATTTGAATAAAAGCAAGGGGAAAAGGCTGCTCTGGAGAGACTAACAAAATTACTAGCAACCCCAGAGAGAAACACTATCAGAAGGAATGAATAACGCTCGACAACAGTGGAAAAACGGGCCTGAGGAGGAATTGATGAGGCCAGAAGGAAAGAAGTAGAGAGGAAGAGATGCCACCAAGCAGTCTGTACAATAGTGGTACCAGAGTGATTCTGGCTGGTATTCTTTTCCTAGCAGATTTCCTTAGAGAGGAAATAAAAATTCAGAGGAAGCAGACTGAAATAAGAGATATCAGATCCTGCACCTATTTCCATTAAAAAAAAACTACTGTGATTTAGGCAGAGGTCACTGTACCTAGGCTTCTGCAACCTTGTGGTTGCACATCCATGCAGACCAATATATCTGTATTGTAAAGACAGATTTTAGACTAATTGTGACTAATGGAGAAACAACTGCAAAATAACAATTAAAAATATCCCTCTTTCATCCACTCTACACTTGAAATGACCTGATAAGTTCTGGTTTATTGGTGGCATCACCTAACACATGTTACCTAGCATCTAACGGGTCTATTGACAGATGACTCAAAGAAACAGCAAACAATAACTACATATCTGTACATCTGTTAATAACGGAATCAGCAAAGGGGAATGCATCTTAAAATATTAAAGGGGAAGCAGATGCTCTGTGCAAGCTTAAGAAAAATTCTTGTGCTTACAGAGTGCCAGTAGGTATTCCAGTGCAGTACTGGCTTTCTCCATGCTACTGACTTTGACCTCAGCCAAATCCAAATGTGAAAAATGCTGTCAGAAGATTTAGTGTTGATTCACCTGGGGAGCTGTTGGAGAACAGACAGAAGAGGAAACTTTGAAAACTGGAAAAAGGACTTCGTTCACCCTGAAATCAATCAAACTTCAATTGCGTGAAGGACTTTTCATACAGAGACTTTGGGCTAAAACCTGTGGTTAGGTAGATGCCACCACTCCCAGTTCCACCCCCAATTGCTGTTGCTGTGTTGCTCCCTGTTTTCCCATTGGGCAGCTGCGTCTGCCTCATCCAATCCCCTTTCTCCTCATTACCTCATTAATGTAACACTTCCCCTTCATGTGTATTCATTATTCCTCACCAATCCCTATTCCAAGTTTTGCATACTCCTCCCAGTTTCCAGAATCCTCCCTAGCCTACCCCTTAAATAGCCCTCCATTTTAAAATAAACCGGATCAGCTTTGGGCAGGTGAGCCTTGGGCACTGCTCCAGAGAGATCTGCAGTCTTGCCTTTGAACCCCGCTGGTCTCGGGAATTCATTTCCCTTCAGATTCGTAACAGGGAGCAACAACAGAAAGGGAAGAAGAAACATTAAACAAACTCAAACTGGCACATCTAGGTTTTTTTTATTAAATCTATCATTTACGCCACCATCATCTACTTTCTTCAGGTTTATGGAATCACAAAATCATAGACACATTGAGGTTGGAAAAGACCTCTAAGATCGTCAAGTCCAACCATTAACAAAGCACCCCCATGTGCACCACTACAACATGTCCCCAAGTGACACATCCACACTCCTTTTGAACACTTCCAGAGATACGATTCCCCCATGTCTCTGGACAGCCTGTTCCAGAGCCTGACCACTCGTTAAGTGTAGAAACAATTTTCAGTATCCAATCAAGATCATTCCTGCTGCGACTTCTGGTGTACACTCCTGGTGGCCATTTCCTCTTGTTCTGTCACTTGTTACATAGGAGAAGAGACTGACC
>JAWMRA010000090.1:22039321-22067483 GCA_035584735.1 Pseudotriccus pelzelni | reverse complement strand
GAAGACCAAATCAAGATTATTTAATATAGTTTGTGAAGGAAAATTTGGCTAACAATACTATACCTTTAGGAAAAAAAAATCAGGACATTATTTAAAATATGTCTATTATTCTTTATCAGATGAGCCAGAAGAAAAATAAAAAAAAGAAACACACAAACACATTCCTTGCTTCAGAAGACTGCAATATAAGTAAGTTAGACTACAAACAGTTATCCGGGAAGGAGAGGGAAGAAACCTAAAATCCTGAGATCTGGGACTTTTACATTTTTTTCCTTCGGTATATATATATCAGTTTATATATATTTATATAGATATATAGATATATATGCACATCTACATACATACATGTACATGAAAATAAACCATAAAGTATACCTACAAATAACATGATGAATTCATCTATTTTGAAAGAGAGAACTATGTATGAAAGAGCATAGTAGAGTCCACAATTGAGTAATGTCAAGTAAGAATTTACTTTTTTTAAAAGTCTCTGTCCAAAATACCACTATTTTGTCAGACAGTGCAAGTTACATAGAAGAGATGCCTACATACCTTGCATTTTCTTTTCTTTTAGAATTTTTTATTTACTCTATTTTCTCAGTCATTCAGTAGATTTCTTGTTCTGAAAAAGCAAATCCAAAACACCACAACCTTCATCTATTCCTGCTCTTTAAGATACTTACAAAAGTCCAGGGAGACTGAAGGTAAGAGCATATTTCCAGTTGTCCTGGCGAACTGCTGGCAATGCCACCACAACTGGCCAAAATCACAGATGCAAGGGCATGTTCACATCCTGGCCACATAAGAGAGGAGTGGGGCTCTACAGATGTTCCTAATACTCTCCAGTCCCCAGGTGGAAATGCATATCCTAATTTTCCTTGCTGAAAATAAAGTGTATCTTAGATTAAAAGTCACTGAATTAGGTTAGTACTATGAGAAAAACAGTAGGAAATACTAAGTCATGTCAGAGATATCCAAGTGACTGGCTAATTACTGCACATTCTGCTCTTTTGAGCCTCATATTTTGCAAAGTTACAATGGTTTTATATCTCACTGCTGTCAAAAAACAATTAACGAAGACAATTACATGCATGGACAACATTGATCTTACCCTCTCCACTCCCAGTATTTAAACTGGAACTGCCATCTTTCTCAACTTTCCCAGAGGAATGTTAATGAATGGACATAAGGACTCAGCTCTACTTTAAAGGAATTGTGTTTTATGGCTTTTTCTTCAAGGGGGATACAGAGAGGCAGATTCCTGGCTAACCAGGTACTTTAGAACTGTGGTGATCTTTAACTATTGGAGCACAAAATTATTAAGAAGGAACAAAATTCTTTCAATCTAAATAGGCAAACAAGTAAGTTTCCCTTTATTGAAACTTCATAAAAGAAATACACTGATAGAGCAGTTCAGCAAGTGCATCTCATGATTCAGAGGTCACAGAGGATAAAATCTTTTCATGACTGTGCTTATCAATAAACCAAAGCCTAAAACCCTATGATAGTCATAATGGGAAGATTAGGTGGCCATAATGATGAAAAGGCTACTTTTTTTCTGCCTCCTTCTTAGATAAAGGTGTAAAATACCATCAGCTTTGTTTTCATTGTCTAGGTGTAGTATGAAAGGGGGGAGAAGCTGAAGTAGAAGATCAAAGAACAGAGAGAGACAGAGAGAGAGAGAGAGAGAGAGAGATTGTTATTGCAATCTGTACCGGAATCTAGAATTGGGATCAGAGGGTTGCATTGGTCATTAGAGACACCAAAACCTAATATAAAATTTACATATCTCAACACCCATACAGAACTGAGCAACATAGTTTTCTTTCTATCCCATTTATGCCTACTCAATGAAGTGTAAGGTCTTTCCTTACATACATATACAGGTACTGTATGCATCTGCAAATGCTGATTAATATAGTGGTCCTTCAACACACAGTTACAATTTGTTTAATAGGAGGCATAACGAATGCTCACTGATTATGAAATCAAGCTCTATGTAACTGTTATCAATTCACAGTACTGACAGACCTGTTGCTTTCATGTTGATGTACACTATTTATTTCCACTTAATCATTAAGTATTACATTAAAAGCTTGGAACAGATACAGTTATTTAAAATGGCAACTCACAGCTAAGAATCTTAATAGTAACCGCAACAAAAAATGGCCACCAAAATTTGTTTAAACACATGAGTTCAAAGAACAAGTTGTATAGTATCCCACTTATGCTGTACAACACCTTCAAACCTCAGCAGATGCACAGTCTCAAAAGACAGTCCTAACCTTTAAGAACTTTAGGATAATTTTTAAAAGAGGGTTCACCAAATATCAGAACAAAGATTTTACCATGCATAATATCCTGCCAATAGTGATTTTTGTGTGATTCAACATTATTTAAGTGATCTATGTCTCCAACCAGCATCTGAAACTCTGCCCAGATATCTGCCACTAGATGAGAGAACAGAGCAAATGGGTTGCTATACTGGCAGAGCACTAAAGAAATTGAGTAATGCATTTAGCACCAGCTTCCACTTCTGGATGAACTCAGGGCACTGGCTCAAAAATGCACATTTAAGGTAATTCAGTTTTGAGAAAGAGAAGGTCACAACCTGCTACTCAATCTCAGATGGCCAAACAGTTGACCTTGCTGCTAAGATAATGCAGTAATGTAAATGCAAGAGATGATCGGAAACCATTCCTAAATTCCAGACTTAGCAACTCTTCGAGTTGTTGAACAGCTTGATCCTCATACAGTTGTGTTGTGCAGAAAGCGGGTAAACTTCCTGTCAGTACCGAAAGAGCATTTGGTTCCACTCAAAATGGGACCAAATAAGGTTGCCTATCTCGTTTGACTTACATGAGGAAGTCTTGAATTTAGATATCATTTACATGCTAGACATGCTGTACTGTCTTGAACTTATTCAGTTATAACAGGAAGGGCAATAAGATGCAATGCTGTGATGTCAGGCACTTTTTGGGCTCCTGTGGGTAGCAAAACAGGATTTGGATCAACTGGTTACACTGTACCACTGAAAGAAGTAAAAAACAGTCTTGTGTCCATGAACCAAAGGCTGAATGGACAATCTGGATAATAAATCATTATTTATTACCTTCAAATTGATCTTGCCACAAGTATTTTGAACCTTATTTACATTGTCATTATCTCAGATAGGCTTGATTTTGTACATATGAGAATCCAATGCCCATAATAACAAACACAGAATAAGATTTTATGAATGCTAACATAAACATCCAAGAAAAATGTTCAACTCACTCAAACTAGTTTCTAAATTTTGACAAAATCAAAACTATAAAAGACTAAAACCACAAACTTGTCACTTTCCCCATGGTTGCCGAAAGCTTCCTGTTCTCAAATAGTAATGAAAGGTGACATCTGTGGAAATGCCTGTCATTCATGGAGACATGTAAGTCAGTATATATTCAGGATACTTAAGCTACATTAAAATGAGAACATTTTAAAAGTAATATTTGCTTTTAATCTTCCAACGTAACAATATCATATCGTGACTCTTTTGTGGTGAAATTCTGCCTCGCTCTTTCTCACCCACAATGCTTTTCCCTTATGTGTTTTTGCAGTATAATTTACGAACCTACCCCTAAAGCCTTCTGAAGTCCACCCCCTGCCTTCTGAAATTAAGGGATACCTGTTCTGGTTCTCAGTAATTTCCAACTTTACCAATCAAGGCAATTAAAACCACAGTAGTGTGTAAAGGCAGACACCTAAGCTACACAGCAGGCTTTGCAGGGTTTTGGAAGCTCTCAGTAGCTTCTTTCAAGGTACCTACTGAGCAAAATGGTACCAGTGAGGAGTTAAGAGGTTTTGGTGCTGTGAGGGTGCCAACCCTGCAAGATCAGGGTATGTAAGAAGTGAAATGTTTGAACACTTCAGATGCAAAGCAGAAACCAGTACAGCTCTCTCAGAAGGTGGGAAATTTGCCAAGCAATTTTATAGATTTTTTTTTATATATATATACCATTGAGACAGGGTTTTGACAGATTCATAAGCAGTTGAGAAACTCAAACGATCAATTTATGTATTGATAAATTGAGATTGATGTAATCCTACCTGCATATGGTGAGTACACAGACTAACATAATTTTTCTCATCATTGTTGGAGAAACAGAAAATTGTTACATCTGTGTGGAATTCTGACATGCATATTTTGGTGTCTCTGTGATACTCAAGCAAACAAGAAAGTAGCTGCACTCAATTCCATTTGACTGAGCTAAACCCTTCCTCCATAAAACACACTGTTCTCACTACCACTGTGGTTCAAGAAACCAAGTAAAGTTCATTAAATCAGCTGTCGAATATTAATGTATCAGCAACTGACTGAAGGTTATGTAAAAATGCTGTTTACCAGCTAAGTAGCTCAGAGAAGCTCTTCTGTTGACTGCTGTTGGCAGAAATCCATGCTAAAAGGGTATTGCCTGCTAAAGACTGTTGTTGCCTTTGTACTTTGAAGAGTGACAGATTGAACAAGCAAAAGCTAGCTTCACAAAAGACTTTCTGGAAGATAGAAGAAGGGCATGCAAAGAGCTTGACTGAAATGTGATATATTAACTTTTGTTCTTCCTTGGCCTTGCCCTTTTTCTTCTCTCCTCCTCTATCTCCTCCAGCAAACTGTGACTTGCCTTCCCAACAGGACATTCTTCTGGAAGACAATATTTTTGTTTCCTCATCTACGAAGAAACAGATGTCCCTTCCACACACTTCCTCACTGCTTTTCCGATTTCATAAAAGATTAATTCCCTTTCCTCTCAGTGTTTTTCCTTTCTCTGTGATTTTTCAAAATTTAAAACCTGATAGTTACCATGAGTGTTCTTGCCTTGAAACTCAAGACAAAATACACAGGATTCACCAGTCAGGAAGCTGCTATCAATAAATGCCAACATGGCCACGTAAGCACCTTCTTTCTTGGAAAATAAATCCTGATCTGGAAGATTTCAGTGATACACACAGGTGGTCTCCAAGAGTAGTGACATCAAGCCTTTATTCTGGCAGAGCACAACTACCTGGGCTTCCAGGAGCCAATTTTCATCCTACAGATTTTGTCAGAGACCATCTGCACTCCCACGACACAGCAGGCAGGGCAAACTGGTCGTGGGCAACTGGGTCCTTAACAGGACAGTGCACCTTCTTGTTAACTGCCACTAATAATCTAATAACTGAGGCAAATATAGAGGTCCTTGATCAGTTTCCAATATTCACAAGGGCCAGGGGTAGATGTCAGAAGTTCAAAAACTGCATGTCTTTGTATGTGATTAAAACCTCAAAACCCCTTTCGCTATGTTTTTACAAATATCACAATATTTTCTTTCAGCATGCAATTCTTGTCAGTGACAATAGTGCTCATAATTATTCAGCTGGCTACCAGCAAGTTCCTAAGCATAATGATGTGATTTGCACTCAAGGCAAAGACAGATCACATGCACTCAAATGAGATGAAGTCCATCCCACTAATTTGGTACTCATAGCAAGGAAACCTAAAAGAAAGCAATAAAGACTGTGGAATAAAAGATAAGGAACAAGTGTAATGGATCAAACCAGTAGTATCAGGAAAGCAAATTATGAGTGTTAACAGGTCACATTTCAGACTATAAATCATGATGTTCTGCAATTCAGGCCAATTCACAGTTCTCCCCTGACAGATTATGTATAGCTAAAACTGTCCAGTTATTAGGTCTCACAACAACCTTACAAAGAGAATACTGCCCTATAATTTAACCTAATTATGGGCATGCAGATGGATCCTGCTTATTTAGTGATATTTGTTGATTGGGATTTCTGATTCAGAACTGAACATGATGCTCAAATAAACATCACAAGAATCACAGTTTGATTAGTTACATCATTCGCCTGTTTAATCTGCAGCCTGACTTCACATTTTCCTTCTCTAATTTATAATGCATATTACAAATCACAAGATTTGCCTCTGGTTACATTAAGCAGATATTACTAATGCTGCTTCTTTGCTTCCCTTGTCAAATGGCCTTCAGCAGACAGACAGGAGGCTTTAGATATTGTTAAAAAGAAATTAGAGAGATGCTGGATATAGAATTTCAGTGCCTGCATCTCTGCAAATAGCTGAAGGGGGATGGCTTTCACTTCAAATATTTTCAGTTCCAGAGAATTCTCTGGAGTACCATTTACTCCCAATAGTTTGAAAATGGCTCCAAACCAGTAGTTAATAGTCTTCTTCCACTCATGTGTTGAAAAGAAATTAAATTTTTGCTTTAGTGCAGAATTTTGTGTAATGCCGTGTAAATAGACCTATTAGGAAGGGCCTGAGTAAGAAATAACATGCAATTTTTACATCACATTTGTATTTCTGCAGTTGCTGGGTCTTTCACCGGAGGCTACTGGAGAGTACCCCGAAGAGGTCTGACAACTGGCTGGCAACGCTCTGTGTCCATCTGTGAGGCAGTACGGTAAAACAGTCCTGAATGAGAGAATACTGGTGACTGCAGAAGGAGGACAACAGTGACACAAAGACAAGATGGAAGCAGAGACCTGAAATGCTGCTTTGGCATCCCTAAAGATCTATAGAACTTCACCTAAAGGTATTAAAAACACCTCAGATACTGATAAGGTATTTAAGGATCTGATTGTTGATTAGTTCAAGATCAAGTGCCGGATCTTGCGCTTCAGTCAGCCCAGCCCCAGGCAACTGAGCAAATTAAGGGTCTAGAGAGTAATTCACATCAGATGCTGCTGAGGGAGCTGGGGTTGTTTAGCCCGGAGAAAAAGAGGCTCATTGGAAACTCTCCACAACTATCTGAAAAGTGGTTGTAGCCAGGTGGGAGTTGTTCCCTTCCCCCCGGCAACTAGTGACAGAAGAAGACACAGCTTCAAGTGGCACCAGGGAAGGTTCAGATTGGACATCAGGAAGAATTTCTTCACAGAAGATGTTGTCAAGCATTGGAACAGGGTGCCCAGGAGAGTGGTGGAATACTTCATCCCTGGAGGTATTCAAGAAGTGACTGGATGTGATATTTAGAGACATTTAGCTATGGTCTAGTTGACAAGGTGGTGTTCACTCTGTTTGGACTTGGTGATCTTGGAGGTCTTTTTCAACCTAAATGATTCTATGATTCATTTTTTCCTTGCCATCTTTCATGGTCTTTATGCCATACTCTTAAGACACCTTGCTCTGAGCTCTTGACCTCCAGGTCATTGTTACTTTCTTGGCATGACATCTTCTGATTATACCCACTAAGAAACCTTGTTTTGAGACAAGGTCACATTAATCTTGAAAATAACATAGAGGATGAAGTGGGAAAGGTTCAAAATCCAAAATATAATTACAAATGAACCTCTGCAAAAAGTAGGTCTTCATTTGTAGCTAATGTGAAGAAAAATAAAAAGAGAAAACAATGTATATTTTTATTGCAAATGGGTCATGTAACTGTAACTATGAGTACTACCTGATGGCTACAGTATGAACAGAAGGAAAATCCAACTGCAGAAACACATTCGGTCTTTTTTTTTTCAGATTATCAAATCTACCAGCAATATCTGATTGAATTTCAAAAGCATGTGCTGGGTTTTAGAAAGACAAGTCCCTTTATTTGTTGTGAAGGGAGCTCTGTATATAAATTTCTATGCACCAGGCAGAAAATATGCTTCACAAGTCACATCACTCACTTTTAACAGAAGTCACTGTCCCAACTGCTCATACACTCTATAAATCTATCCCAGTCAGTGAGTCACAATATCTGGCTGTGTGCCTTTTCAAATGTTAATTCTAGCTGTTCCCCTTTATGTATGACCTATTAAGAAGTGGTCTTGAAACTCAATAAGGCATTAATAAAGAAAAACTTAGCAATTTCTAGGAAAGTCTATGAGTTTGTGTTCAAGGATGCATGAAGTATTTCAAACAGTTTTCTCAAAGAGTGTACCATTTAACTCAAAGGTGAATATTTTTGCCATCTTTAAATGTAAGGATTCAGTAAGAATACAAATTCAGAGGTCTTTGCAGAGCAGGTCCTCCAGTCATTCTATTAAACATCCCAGAAAAGGCCAGATGATCCTCTAACTGAATCAGCAGCAATTAGATTTGACATTTTCCATTGTCCCAAAGCTAAAATGCATGCAGTAAAATACTGTATGAAAATAAACAAACAAACTAATAAAACAAGCATATTTCCATCATTTAGGATAGGAAGAAAAAAACCCAAGGCCCTGGCTATCCAATCATCTTAGGAAAATCGACAATTTTACCAGAATTTTTTATTTTTATGGATAGCTAACATGGTAAATATCTTCAATTGGCAAACTTATTTGAAAGAGAAAAGAGTCCTAACAATAGTTACCCCTTTCTTTTGTAACAAACATCTCATCTTCATTTCTTGCCCTTAAGCAGTTACTTAATGGTTCCCTCAGGCCTTAAAGGTCTCTTTCTCTCACTCTCCTGAAGAGGACTATTTGTTAATCACAGTGGAAGAAAATTTTTCTTAGAGTGTATTAGTTCTCTGAAGACTGGCTTAAATATAAATACTTGTTTTGTCTCTGCATTTAATCTTGATATTTTGATTAATATCTTAAATGGGCCCATTTTTCCTTTTTCCTGTTAGCCCATCTGCCCTATTACTAGTTTCATTAGGGTTGGCCTACATAAACCCTATTAAGAAAAAACAAACAAAACAAAAAACCACAACACTGTTTTGACTATCATTTAGCTAAAAGTTTTCCCTAAGCCCTAAGAAATGCAGCATAACCTTTTTTCTGAAGAAGAAATTAATGACTCATTCCAGACACTTATGCAGCGTGGTTGAGGCAGACCTGAATGTTTATGCCAAGATACTCTCCTTAACCATGAATAATTCATTTACATGGCAAACATCCACTTTACATCCAGTTGGAACCTCCAAGAATTGCAAGAACTGTTCATTGGATCCATCATCAAAACTGTCGTTAGCAACATTTTTGCCAATTTTTGTATCATTCTTGGATGCACTTTAAAACCATTAGTTTTTGAAAGTCCTTTCTAGCATATGTCCTGGATCCATTTCTCTTGGTTCATCCTCAGTCCATTTTTGTAAAAAGTAAATGCTGGAGCATTGCCCTTACTTTATAAAACCTTTACTGAATACTCTTGGGTTTTTTCTATTCATGGTCTCATTTTAAATGTTAGCAGGGAACAGATTTCCTCTATTAATTCGTCCTAACTTGTTTTGTTCAGAAGTGGAAAATGATACGCATATGTATTATTTAACTCTCACTAAACAGTTTAATCCTGGAACACACACACATAGAGAATACCCTTGAAAATCTCTCTGTAAGCCATATGAAAATTACCTTTTTTTTCCCCTATTGTTAATATAATAAAAAATCAAGAAAGTACTTCAAACTCAAGCATTTTTCAAGGTGAATAATGTATCTGAGAGTGAAGTAAAAATCTTGGAGGAGTGCTATGCACCTAATTTTTTTGCTTCTCTCTATGCCATTAACATATCATGTGACTGTGATAATTTACCTTTTCTGTATCTTGCAGTACGGCATTTCCCTTCCTGCACTTGACCAAAAAAATAAAGTAACTTAAAAGAGTTTATTGTTGCATACTTGGGTTTGTTCCTAAAACAAAGAAATACTACTTGCAGTTACACTCAGTCACAGAAACTGAAATCACGCTGAACATGTTTATCTGAATTTTCACTAGAAATTTTGAAGTAAATTCAGGCATATTTTAAGAAAAGAAAAATTCTTTGTATGGGAAAAAATTATTTAAAGGTTTTTGTGTTTCAATTCTAGAGAAGTCATAAAGAAACCTCTGAAATTACTACAAGTTTTCTACAACATAGAGCTGAACGTGTTATCAAACAAAAAATATATAATGAGAAAAATGTTGTATGCAATGACCTTATTTTCAATCAGAACAGGAGTTTCATGCAATTTTACAGTGATAGGTTTTGTAGCTCAGCTCTACATAATTTTTCTAAAGTAAAGTTAGTCCATATTTACAATATTTTGTATTATTGAGAGCAAATCTATAGGACTGCTTTGTAATCAAAACCATAAGTCCTCTCATTGCATAACTTCTCAGATTTTGAATGAAGAGGGAAAAAAATGTCATACATTTCAGACATCAGGAAAAAGACTGTTGTCTAGGAAATGGTATTTTTGAGGAACATTAAAGTTCTGAGATTTCCACTTTCAGGAGTCGTATTTCTAGAAGTACAAGCAAAATCTCATCTGTAATAAAATTATTTTACATCCTACCTTTTTTTTGGAACATTGTCTACCTCATTAGAAAAAGCTAAAAAGCCAATGACAGGTGTAGATTGGCCTTATACCAAACTATAAACTGCATTAGATCATCAGTATGAGTAAATCTTATCTGCCTTGGTCATTAATCTTAATTTCAATAATCAGATTTGAAGCTGCAATTTTGTTTGTCTGTGTCTGGATGGTCAAAAAAATCAGCCACAAAGAAGACACTAAGCAGATTTTTGAGCTGAAAACTTTGGAGTCATTATATGGACTTCCCTAATAAGGATGTCTTTAATTAACTCTCTTTTTCTACAGGAACTAAGAATGATGTAATGTAATAATCTTACTAAAACAAATGTCACTTCTTCTTTAACGAATACTGCTAAAGCAAAATCTCAGAGTGTAGGAAGTTTTATGTTTTCATTTTTCTGACACAGTTTAAAAAGTAAAAGTTCTGCAACAACCCCATAAATTGATATAAAATATCAATTGATATAAAATTTATATAAAAAGTGTTTCTGTCAACGTAGTTTTTGTAATTTTGAAACTGCTATGACAAATATCCTTACAAGATATCTTTGTACTATTGTATAGTTACATGGTAATATCAATATTAGTGTGTGTCAATAAGCTGTAACAGTAAAAAATGGCACAGACAACTTGCATTTTTTTACAGAATATATTTTTATTCATCCTATCAAAAATATATAAAATCCTTAATGTTATTTTGCACAAATCTTAACATTTAAAACAAAACTTAAAATTCACAGAATCAAACTACAATACTAGTTTCATCTAGGTGAAAAAACACATCACATGATGTTGCCAGAAAACTCTTGTTGATACTGTGTTAACTGAACAAGGAGTGGAAAACCTCTAACTTACTGCCACCACCTTTTTCTGTAAAAATAAGGTCAATAATGTTTTTGCACTGTGTAATATAGTCACTTAATGTACTAGAAACCCTTTATCAAATGAGTAATTAAACATAAATGATAATGACTGAGCTACCTCAAAGTGCATTTCTACTCTACAAAGAGGCTACAAAAAATAGCACCATAGTATCTATGTTTACTGATTTCCAGATTTAGCTTGCCTTTGTGAGTTCCCTTGTGAAAGATTTTTTTCCCTCTTGCATTCCCCTGCTACCAGCTCATAAAACTCAAACTTTAATCAGAAAATTTAGCTAGCTTTTTTGTCTTTGGTTTTGTTCGGGGTTTTATGTTTCAGGGGGTGAGGGAGGGGGGGTTCCCATGATCTTAACAATGGTAGCAATTGTGGGCCAAGTTGTGTTCTCAACAGTTTCATATGAGTGCTAATCTGCTTGTAGAAACTGCAGTAAGAAAAGAATGCAACAAATCCTCTTAAACCAATACACATGATACTATATACATAGAGTTACATATGCATATACAGCTATTTTTTTCACATACACTCTGAGCTTGACTCTCCCCACAGCTGCAGAGAAGGCCCTAAGGTATTGGATGTGGCTGTAACACAGCACAGACTTTCTGAGAAAGCAGACAAATGCCACCACCCTTCTCAATTCAGCAAGGTGCCAGGACACATACAGTGACTGTCCAAAAAAAAGTTAGGTTTCTATGTCTAACTTAACAGCGTTTCTTTACATTGTGTAGTACTGTAACTTTTGAAAGGCTCATCTGGCCATTTTACTCTCTCAGAGATTATCCTGAACATAAGAACCAGATACTGAAAAAATTGTAGATCACCATGTGTGTCGCTCCTCCGTTAACCCCTCAAAACAAATTGAAGCCTTAGTTTTCTGCATCCAAATGTTTTCTCTTCCATCATATATTATTACCTTCTGTGATTCTTACTTAGGTTTTTCTTAATCCGCAAGGAAGGCCAATTGGTTATTTTGTTCTGTACCCAGTGGGTCCTAAGGAGGTCAAGGATATGTCAAAGAATTGCTGGGCATGGGAATCTGAGAACAAGACTGCTGAAAAATTATATTTTGAACATCTGCATAAATAGGTACAGACAGCACATTGCCTTCCTCACCCTACAAGCAGAAAGCATGAATGTCGCTTTCTTTTCTGCCCTGCCACTCTACCCTTTAAGTGTCAGGTTATGCAGGTAGGTAGGCTGTACGGACAGCTGTCACTGTCACTGGTGTGGCTCCATGTTAGGCTCAAGTATCCAAGTTCATATTACCCCCACACGGATTTCTAAATTCATGAGCCTAACAAATCACAGCTAATTTGTTGGTGAAACATAAAGAAAAATCATCGATATCTGAAGGCAGACATATTTTTTTTCTCAGTGGAAAATTTGGTAATAATAAATTGCAAAAAAGTAATTATGACTAAAGTAACCATAGATGTGACACCAGGTAAAAGATCAAAGATAATGAAAACAGTAATGATATTTAGAAACATAAAAGATTAGTCATTTACTTTACTCTCTTCTGTTGTCCTTAATAAACTTAATTTCTTAATGTCTCTGTTACTGCTGTCATGAAGCAAAATCTTGCTTGTGGTAAAAAAGGAAGATTGCAATGAGATATTTTCTGGCCTTGGTGTTGCTTGAAGGTGTAATGCAGGTGAGAATTCCAGCTTGCAGAGGGCAAAAAACCAAAAGAAAACAGCTCCTCTTAGTGGAGAGCATACAAGAAAACAAATAAAATTAAATCATTTTAGCTTTCCATGCCATTAATTAGGATATTAAAACCTTGACATAGAGAAATCAAGTTTTCCTTTATAACAGTAACATTTGAATTAATAGAGACTAGCTCTGCTAGATCTGCTCACTAAGCAAGCCATTTTATTTTATTTCTTGATCTTCAAAAGTATTACCACGTAGTCGTGACAACACCTTTGTTACCACAAAAAACCATCTATTTTCTGATCTCTGAAATGGCCAAAAGTTGTATATTTTTGCAAAACAACATAAGTCAAGGTACCAAGTCAGCAAGACGCATGTACAGGATTTTGAGCAGATGCAGTCTTGTTTTCTTTTATGGGATTTGACAGTTTCTTCCTAATGTGCCATTTAGGAATATTACTGACAAAACCAAAGTTTTCTTTTGTAATATTGCCACAGTTCAGAAGTACCATTATAGATTTAATCTTAGTTTCATAATAAATGTTCATAAAATACTTTTAATTAATGTTTTTAGATAATAAAAAATTCTGTGGAAGTATTAGTCTTTGACCGGTATCTCATACCAGGATCTTGACCTGAACTACTATTTCCGTGATGCTGAAGCACATCTCTGGGTTCATGTTAGCTTGTACATTCCGTATTCAGCTAGGTATATGCAAGCACCAAGTAAAAAAAAACCAAAATTGTGAAATCTGAAGGAAGAACATGCCTTGAAGTAAGACAATCAATTTAAACATACATCTCTGAATTATTGTCTGAATATGCCTCACTGTTGTGGTGGAAGCTCAGTTTATGCAGATCATGTACAAAATGCCATTTTATGTTTGTGTGTAAACTAACTCCAGGAGGACCAAAGAAAGATGTCAGTAAGATGTCTTGCATTTGGATCACATCTTTTGTTGTACAATGAGATCATTTGGTGTTTGTAGACACAGCAGTAATATTGTCTAGTCACTGAATAGAACCCATTTCTAAAGACAGAAAAAGGCACCATTCACCACGGTGATGCAATACTTTAGCAATCTCTGAATAATACATATCAATAACTTACAGAAGTTCATGTCTCCCTAAGAGAGGTATACAAAAGCCAACAGAAATTAATACATATGCTGTCTCTTTTTCTGAATTTTTCAGCCAATTTCTGGTATTTAAACAGAAAATTATATTTCTACTTAAGGATTTCACAGGTTAGCAAAAAAATTAAATTACAACTAATTCTGTATTAAATTATTTAGCATTTCACTGAAATTGCTTTAAAACTCACTAGATTTCTCAACAACCTTTCTTTTTAATTCCATTCAATTGTACCGAATCCTCCAGAAAGTGCTGCTTTTGGCAATACCAGAAATGGAAAAGTTCCTGAGAAGGAACTCCCTTGGGGCCAGAGACAGAGAAAATATGTATTCATCTGAATACAAAGAATCAGAACACAGTTATAAATGTTCAAGATTTCTTTTCCACTCTTTCAGCTGCTAGAATGGAAATGTGAGCTATTTCCATAAACTCACCAGCATCTTATGATCTAAAAAGTTATTTTTGAATTTACTTCTCACAGAAGAAAAGCTACATCTTCCAATCTAAAATTAGACTGTGAGACTGTCTTATGCTGCAGCCTATGTTAAGGTAGGTACTCAAATAAAAATGAGAAATCTGAGAACTCTAAAAACATTAGAAGTAGGTCACAGGGAGACTTACCTATGCTTAAGAGAAACTTTCAGTAACAAAGGTATTCTTGCTAATGAGCTGTAATTTAATCAGCTTTTTTATGGGAAAAAATTGGCTCCACATAAGCTGTAAATTGCCCCATCCAGAGCCAATTAATGAAGCCAGAAAGTTTTTTTTATGTGACCCATCGAACATGCTTAGGGAAGTCTTTGCACGTGGAGCAGTTCTCAGGTGCACGTTAGATAGTTGCTTATTGCTGATTCTACCAAGCTGCATTAGATTTAAAGCAAGGTGTTACATATTCATGAGATTAGTAGAGAAACACTGGTTCAAGTGAATGATCCACTTAAACCATTTAGAAATTGAAAAGAATCAGTAACTGGTATCTTTATTGCACAAGTTCCATTTCTGCAAACCTGAGACTGTGGCAGTTCTGCATCTGTTCCATTTTTTTCTTTTCAAATGAGGAAACAAGTGTAATACGGTGTCTATTTTAAAGTGAAAAGTGCCAGGAACTGCAGATCTGTGGAAAATGCCCTGGTAACAGCACAGAATAGTGTAACACCTTTTCTTATTTTGTGTCTTTTCTTTTCCAAGTCTGAAAAGACAAAATCCACTTGCAGGAGCTGAAGGGCTGTTGCACACTCTTGACCTTATCAGCTGTATTTCTACATTCAGGGGTCAATTTGGAGCTCATTTTGTAACAATATCTGCCAAGATCTCAGGTACATTTGCAAGAACCTTGGTGTTACTTCACTAGTTGGCTGTCAATAGCAGGAGGTGCAACTTCTGATTAAATTCAGAAAGTCGTGTGGGGATTACAATGTGCTTTTGCACAGAAGATAAGACTTGGGGAGAAATGATGAGCTACAGACTCATGCTTTCAAAAACATGCACAATGTAGAAAAAGAAAATGCTCATGTTTAAAAAAAATTACATTTCCTAAAATTGTATAGACACACGTGAGGCAATAATTTTCTTCAGTGATTTCAAACCACTTAACTAAACTATTTCAGTAAATTTCTGAGTTCTTTGCAGTGTTTGTAACACTTTTTTCAGCCTAATTCATGGTTAGTAATTCTTTTGCAGTCTATACTAATTCCTAATCTAGATATTTACTGTGCCTGTGTCTAATTTACTATTTATTTTAACATATTACTTGAAGAAAAACATTCATATCACCTATAAAAGGCTTATTATATCATTAATTTTTTAATCTAATTATCAGACATTTTTAAAAGCCCTATTTTTGTTTGCATTTTCTATTTCTCAATATGGTTTTTGTGCTAGGGGAACCAAGAACTTAATGCAACTCTACACAGTAAGCAAAGACCAAGATGTTTCTAGCATTCAATCGTACTTGCACACAATTAAGAATTTCAGTGTGATACCTATATGGGTGAAAGAGAAACTGTATGATTAAATAGGAGTATTGATAGTTCTCTTAGGGTACTTAGATATGCACAGGAAATTCTTGCTAATTCTAAAGACTAATGACATAACGGCATTTTCAATTACATGAACCACTAAGTAAATTTGCTACTTCCCACTCCCCTAGTCACTTACTTTGCCCTTATAAAAGCATTTCTTCATTTCTTTCTTAATTATTATTTCATCACAGGGAAAGCATTGTGCTACATATTTAAAACACTTTCATTTAAAATTTATTTGCTAATAATAGCACATTTAATGTATAGGCGTATTTAGTAGGTTTTCATGCACTATATTAAGTAATAATAATAATAAGTATTAAAGAATAGGTAACTCCATTCATCCTTTACTCTTAGACATAATACTGTATAGTACAATTTCATGTCAGAAATCTCCATGCACCCACTCTTTAGTCATTTCAGGATGTTTTTAGTGGTTGTTCTCTACCAAAAATATACAATAAATAAAATATTGCTATTTCTTGAGAGTCCTTAGGCACTGAATTTCCGAAGCAAATTTCAAAAGCACATCTCCTGTAGCTGACCTCTACACTACCTCTCATGAGAATAAATATAATGAACATCACACTGTAGCCATTATATAAATATAAATATTAATATAATAGTTGTATCATTATAGCATATTGATATACTAACGAGGTCAATAGCTTAGCCACTTTCTTTTAGGAAATACTGAAATTGCATATTTTTACAAATAAGTAATGGTGGTTGTCAAAGCTACACAAATCAGTGCCTTGTAATTTAGATTTTCTGCTGCCTAAACTTTGAGAAGGAGACCGTTAGGAGAATATTTATCTTTTTTTTTTCCAGGTATCTAGAAAAAATAGATAATAGAAATGCAAAAGGGCCCAGGACAATGTGTCCATCTCAGGAATTTTTAAGATCCTATACAACCCCGCCTGCTTGAGGTTATAATCTTATTACCACATTTCAGTTCCAAGAATTTTACAACATTTTTTCTTGATTCTAAGTCATTTTTATTTAATTTAAAATATCTTTGGAAGGGGTTTTTTTCCCCCCATTAGTCTCCTTTGCCACTTAAAATACTGCTCTCTCACACTCAATTAGCTGATGAAAACATAGTATATAGACTTAGTCACAGACAGTGCTTGCTTTGTTCTCTTTTTATGTAACAACTGAGTTTCTCTTTTTCCCATCAACTAGAATAATGGAAAATTTGCTTACAGAGGTACATATCTCATGCCTCATACTTGGCATTAACCTTTACATGATTTGATTATGGAAGAAATGGGGAAATAAATTTCTGTGGTGAATACTTTTGTTTCTGGGGGGATTTTCTGGGGGGATTTTGCAGTATTTATGGAGCAGTTAAATTTGATTTTCCAAATGAGTTGATAGATACCAGACGGCATGAGGAAAAAAAAATGTCAACTAGTTTCACTCGTCAGATTTTTCTGTTTGTTAGTTCAATACTAAGTTTACATTCTCTTGCAGCCAACATAATTAAAGCTCTTCTTTGAAGTGATATCTTACAGAAATGGGAGAAAACATCTGAGGTGAAGAATACCTCTTATGCAGGCAGAACATTCCCACAGCCTCATACGTGCAAATACTTATAGCTCTTTCATAGAGGTGAGAGCCATGTGATAAATTGCAGAATCATGTGATAAATTACAGAACCATGTGATAAAGTAATTTGTCATGTACCTCTGACTGCCTTACCTGCTCTTTACGCACTAATCTATCTCCTGGGACTTTCTTTAGCATTCAAAGCCCTGAACAACTTCCAATATATGCCATCCTAATTCTAAACCAGCTAGACAGTAAAAAAAAAATTTCTTCTTCTTATTTCTAGCCAGAGAAATGAAATAAATCTACTATGAGTCACTGAGTATGATTTTAACCTCTGCGTCTGTGGCATTTTGGAAAGAAAAATATAGTTATGAGTGCCGATGTATATATATATATATATATACATATGTATATATGTACAAAAAACTAATTTTCCAATTTTAAAAACTTCTAAAATAATTTGGTCAAATAGTCTTTTTGTAATACATGTGATATACACAGAGTCTCCACTGATATGTGATCAGTGCAACAACTTTCAGAAGTGGAGACTCGCAAGCCATCAAGACAGAACACCACTAACGTGTCCTACATTCCTCCATTCTGTAGGCCCATGTGCATGGCCCCAGACACCAAAGAGTAGTGTTTCAGGGATGAACAGGTGGTGGTGAAACTGGCCTGTACCCAGAAGAAATGCTGCTGGAATGCAACTACTTCTGGCTTAACTGAGATCTCTGTGATCAGCTGCCAAATTCTATAAGGGACCAGTCAGTCTTTAAAAGGTAACTTCTCTCCTGGAACATTCTCAGGTAAATAAGTAGCCCCCTCATCATACTGTGATTACCTCAAATTAAATTCTGTTCTTCTCCTGTCCTTGCAGCACTTTGTAAAAACCCTAATGAAGGGAAATGATGAGATTTTCTTTAGCAAATCTGGAGAGGAACTTTCATAATAACACCCGCCGTAAGGGTTCTTCCACAATAGGTATCTCATCATATGCATATGCAACAGGGAGAATAAAAGACACAGCTAAGGTCCTCTAAGGCCAGGTTTCCTGCTTTTGCATAGTGGATCCATCAATAAAGGCCATTAGATTTTTCTGACTAGGTGATTGAGCTGGCACTAATGGCTACCCACACACCTAGCTGGGATTGCAACCGTTCCTGTACCTCTGTTCATTTCCAGCGTTGCCTTTCCTACATATCTTCTTATGGACAAATAGGTATGGATGAGTGGCAGCACAACAGTATAAATTCTGAACCAGTTGTGCTGTTGCGTCATACAATTCCCAAGGGCATTGCTTTCCACACCTTCATAGTCAGTTCAACAACAACAGCTGGCTGTAACAGCTAAGGAACATCAGCAAAATATTTCACCTGTGGCAGGGGAATGATCAGAATGCAAGACCCCTGACACGTAAATCAGCTTTTACTACATTGCAGGAAGAATGAAATGTGGGAAAGCAGGCCAACACACAGATTTTGTATTAAATGTGGTTTGCTGCTATCACTTGCCTAGTGGGCTAACTTTTCTAGATTGAGGAAATGCTGAAAATAAAGAAATTAAAATTGAGAGGTGAAAGTTCATGCAGAAAAAATTTAGAAGTTTTCCATCAACTGTTGCTGCTTTTTATTATTGAACTTGCTGTAATATTTCTGCTTACACATCACTTACTTACAGGTAACTGGCCATAAATAATTCTCTCTTTAACATAGATTTGGCATTTGGGAAGGTACAGTTCACTGAAAACTGCAGTACTTTGACAGCAACTAGTTAATTTTTTTTTTAAATCAATGAGTTTTCAAAAGGTTTTCTTTGCTTATTTGCAGAGGAGACAGTTGAGCTGATGAACATTCAATAAATATCCTTATAGTGAATCTCTGTTATAGATCCTCCCAGATGACAACAGTAAACCACTCTTAGGTGTTTTAGAAAAATCTGGCAAACTTATCCTGCCCGGACCATTTTCTTAGGCAGTTCTACGGTAATGATAAGGAAGTCAACGCAGAGCTTGAAGGTTTTCCTTGAGATCACAGTAAAAGTCTGTAGCAAGAATCTCCTTAATCCCATTCAGATTTTGGGTTTGTGTTTTTGTGGGTTGTTTTTGTTATGCTTGTTTTATTTTTTTGGAAAATAATATGACAACCAAAAGAGCAAGTAATATTTTCAGTGCCAACATTATTTTAGCAGTGATTTTGTCCAACTTTCTGACAAGCAAAAAATAAGAATCATGAAAATATTCCCAGTAGTTTAAGGACTTAAAATAAGATATTTGGCATAATTCACAGTGTATAAGTAGGCTGCGCACCAGTGAAGTCTACATTATGCCAGCAGTTTTTCAGAGAAATATGAATGGTGTCATTTCTTAAACCTGAAATTGAATGATGAACAAAGAAATTTTACCATAAAAACTCAGCTCATCTCACCTTTTGTTTAGGCTTTAATATGAAGAGGAAACAGAGGCATTTTTTATGGAAACATAAACTATCACTTATGTCTGTGCAAGCTTTCCTAGTTGACCAGGATGATATAAGAAATCTTCAAGCAAAGGAGAAGAGGTGACAACCAAACATTCTAAACTTATTCTGTAGACAGAAGTACAATTCTGATAACCTGTTCTGTCCTAATGCTAGTGGGCTACTTTTTTCCTAACCACGAAGTGTTAACGTGTTGAATCAGTTTTCAAATCACAGGGAAGGACTATTCAACATTTGCAACAGCAACAAGGTGATGGGCCCCAAAACCACATCCCCATACTTGTTTTCATATGCCAGTTTCTTTATCAGTTTAATAAAAAGCTAATTGTGAGGATCCTATCTAAAAACTCTCCATAGCTAAATCTATTCAGTCAGCTGCTTCCCTGAATTCATTCATGATGCCAAGTATCTTGCTGCATTCTTTAGCTTCATTGGTTATAATAGGAGGTATTCTCTAAGGAGGACAAACGTTGGAAAGAAGAAAAGAACTACCAGAAAAAAGAATACCTTCTCTTCCTTAATTTCTGATAGCACCTACATTCTGCCAATACATAACATTATTTATATGTGCATAGTGTCTAAAAATTAGTGCCAAATTGACTTGGAAAAAAACCCACAACTCATTTACTAGCCAAAGCTTTTGACACTTGTTTCATCTGCATTGAATTTGTGTACATAGAATACAATAAGCAATTCCATGTTTATGCATTAAAATATAGTCAATTCTGTGTAAAGTGAATTTAAAGGCAATTTATGGTGAGTTAAAACTAATGACAGACAAATTAAGAAAAGCAACTTTTTGGCAAAGCTGAGTAGGCTCAAAATAAATAAAGTACTTAGTGAAGAGAGTGGGAAAATTATACTAAATGATTAAGTGTTGAATCATCATCCTATTTATCTCACACTGCCATTTTTAAAAATAGCTTTCAGGGTACATGTTTGCTATTTTTCCTACTGTAGGAACACTGTGTCATATATTTTTTGAAACACATTCTTTCTATTCACCAGACAAGAAATATCACTGTTAATCATAGCTTTGATCCATCTCTGAGACTATAGTTCCCTTCCACACAAGGGCAATAATTGGCGTAGTCTGACAATAACTGAAACACTTCAGTGTTCCCAGTAAAGTAGTGTGAACTCTCAATGCATCATCTGTGCTGTACCTATTGTAAAATTTGGACTAGAAAGGTTGTCCTGACTACCTCTACTCTATAATAACCTCAAGTCAATCAATCACCTCACACATTACAAAAATATTTTTTATAAAAAAAAATCTGCTTTTTTATTTTTTTTTATCTGACAGCTTATTCTACAATACATGTCACCATCATTTATATAAATATTGGATTAATGTAGGCTGATACCACTGACCCTAAGGGGAGATTGCAAATGTTAAATTATCTTCAGTTTGTATTTTTCAACACAACTATGGCAATAATATTTTGTGACAATGTTGCCATAGAGTTAAGTCTGTAGACAAATTGAGCTCATTTTCTGGTCTTTTCTCTAGTCCCTAAATGGAGTGAATGATCCATACATCTTGTGTGCAAGTTCTGTAGGCCAATTAGCTCATTTTAGACACAATCCATCTAGAAAGATCTATCGATCCGGATCATGTTCTGTTGGCACAAATGCTTCTCACTTCATGCATTTCACATTCACCCAAACAATAATTTTCAGAAAGGACACATTGCAGTCTTACTAAAGAAGGATCTATCATTCCTGAGCTCAAGAGAGAGGACTACGGAGTAACTGCAAACTAGAACAAAGTTTGCTGTGGATAGTTCCTGAATTCTTTGTGTCCATTAGGAATATACCATTTGCTTAAGAAAAAAGTTGTATGTTGAATGAACTCAACAGTTTCTTATCTGTAAACATGAATGACTTGAAATCTGATGTTCAAAGCAAGAAATTAGAAGAGGGGATTTATGGAAAATTTTTCCATTTTAGCCAGGCACTTAGAAAAGTTTGATGGTATGTAGTAGGGGTATAGAGCTGTGTAAGCATCTGGTTAGCAGGAAGTCAACAAAATCTGAGCTATGTTAACACTATGCAAAACAAGGACAGTGTCCTATGATGGATGCTGACATTAGCTATGAAAAAAATCATCTCCCCTGCTACTTCTCCAAAGGAAAGAAATTCATAAGAAGCTGTTTGCATGAAAAGATGAGCCCCCGTCAAGAAATGCAAATTATTATGCACAGTCAAATGGAATGAATAGTTTGTTCTAAAGTCATCCTGGGGGAAATTCTATTACCTGCTGAAGACTCTTAGCAAGAATGTATAAAGCCTGCTCATTGTTAATATCTTTAACATATACACTGTTAGTATTTTTCATACATATTATTAGTTCTGTGTAGTCATAGATGACTGTGTAATTTTCTGCTGCTTCAGACTGAAAATCTGATACTTTGCCCTTATACATTCACTGGTCTAGTTTTTGTTCTGTAGGCACCTGCAGTTTCAGGTTTTACCTTTGTGTAAACTACTCGTTGGCACTACCTGAAAATGAAAGTAAAACAGCTTTAAATTTCTGCAGAAATACAATGAGAGAACAAAGTGTTTGTTATAAAGCGATCTGTCATTACAGTTGGCACTATCTAGGCATTTTTAAGTTTCATTTAATTTCCAGAAACCTTGTACAATTTTATGTCCACACATTTGCTTAAGCATTAACTGAAAAAAAACAAACCCAAACCCAACCAAATAGAGCAAAATATTTCACAAAGAGTTCAAGGGGTTATGAAGTACACCAAGGACAACCTCTCTAGTACTACACAGTGCTTTGGTTCCCTTAACATTGTAGCTTTTGCCTTCTCTTAGGTTTGGCAAATTATAATGCATAACCACAACAACTTGTGTAGAAATTTGTCGTGATCAGGAATTATGTAATTTAGAGTAAATGCTGTTTATGCATTACAGTGACCCAGATTTGAATCTGTAAAGATCAGCATGGAGCTTAGCAGCATGGATTGCACAGGGAAAAGGTGCTGAGAGGCCTGTGTGCATTCTGCTGGATAGAGATATAATGCCAGCTTTAATATTATCTCTAAAAGATTTCTTAATTAAAATCATTCTATCTCAGAAGTGCAGAACACTTCCAATTTACTACTTGGTGCCTGACACATGAAAGAGAGCCATGATCTCACAGAACCACAGGGAACACACTTACCCAATAAGAGGGAGGGGGAAGAACAGTTAATTTTTAAAAAGTTAATTTAAGAAATAACAAAAATAGCTCATTTCATATGCACAGTCAGAACAAGCAAAGGAAAACCAAGCAGAGTTTTGATATTCTGTAATGTTAACTCCCCCCCAAATTAAATTATTATTTTTCAAAGGAAAACTTAATTACCATTTTGCTAGCTGTTGAAAGAAGAAGAGAAAAACATGGTAAGACCATTTCTGGATAAATCTCTGTTTGAGGTAGAGAAACATCAGGATATGTACCCTGACTCTGGCTAGGATTCGGTTTCCCAATGTGCTCAATCAGACGTACAACTATAACATGTGAATGGCTCCATTTAACCCAATGGAAATATTCGTAAGCTTTAAGATATGTCCATACTTCAGTAGTTTGTAGATAGAAGCCTAAAGTCTTGTTTCCATATTAGACACTCTGTAGGAGAGAAATGTGAGGGACAAATTTTGCCTTTTGAAGCTCCTCTTGTGCTATTGAGAATCTTCCTTCACCGGCAGACTCTTTTGACTTTACTAAGAACTGCGTAGTTTTCACCCCCAAAAAATCTGATTGCTGCCTAAATACTCTCCAAATGTTAGAGTTTCATTGTTTAGCTAAAGATAAAGCTTTGTTTTCTGACAAGCAAAATTTTTTAAAAATTAAATATATAAGTAAAAAAATATAATAAAATCAAATAAAATTAACTATTAAAAAAACCCCAAATAAATAAAATGCTATTTACCTAGAAAACATACATACATTATTGAGTTCCAATCTCAGATATTTCCATATATATTCAAACCCCATAATTAATGATTTATAACAGCTTTAAGAGTTTAGGGTTTTTTTAGTTTAATGTATATTTAAAGTGACATATAGCTAGAAAAGATACTTTGATCTGTAATTGTGGTGCATGAAGATAAACCTATAGTAAGAAGGTATAAGGCATCTTGTATCTTCTATTAGTTAAATGAGAAAGAAAATGGTACGTGCCTGCCAAAGCAGCCAAAAATTCAGAAACTATTAATGGAATGATGTAATGAATTAAGCTTCAAAGAGGCACAAAATAAACCCTAGGGAATCCTAAGGGATTTAATGGTTTTATGCAAGACTTCTAGCAGAATGACTGCAGAGGTGAGCAGTGGTCATGGAAACAATCACTCTGTCATTCCCCATTTTCATAGTAATGTAAAGACCTTTCTGCTTTATACTCTGCCTCTCCCTCCTCCTCCAAAAGGAGATCTGAGACCTAAGCTAAATAACAGAAAGTTTATGTTGTATTTCTTTATGGATCACATTTTTTTAATAAGTCAATAAATCCCTTTCCTTCGTGGGGTGTCTCTAACCATTTTGATGAGTGTACATTATTCTCTTGATATTATTGTGACTATCTTCCTAAGCAATGCAGTGAGTAATTCCTTCAAAGCTTCAGAACTGAGCTATAATTGGAAAAAGAAGTATACTTTTTATGTACATGTGTAAAAATATTCAGCAAGTCAGCATAGACAGCACCGGGCTCTGAATTCTACTTACAGCTCAACATATTACACACCAAAATATAAAGAAATGCTGACAGGAAATCTATGACTTAAAATGCAACACAGAAAACATTAATGCAAACCACTAACACTCAAAGAACACAGAATTTACTACACTTTATATTGGAACCACATGTTCAGGTGCAAATTCATCATACCTCAAAAAAACAAATTTTAAATATAGAGAAACCTTCATTAATTGCAAAATAATCCTCTGCCACTTCCTTTGTTACTGCACACTTCCATTGCATATAACAGCTATCTGCAACTAAAAATAAACCAAATAATAATGCCGATCTTTTTGTAAAGTTCAAAATGAAAAATTGTTAAGATTCTGTGAAATTTTGTAAAGATGCTGTAACTGTTTTCTCTTTATTAGGATATCTATTTTTTATTAGCTTTAAATTATGCCATTGTCTCATAGGGACTCTGCAATTAATCCTGTTTTCAGGTCATGGGTGTGACAAGACATTGTTGTCCATAGAAAACTGTAAGTGACTGAATCTCATTGCTAGAGACAGTGTCCAAGAGTCGGGACTTCTGATATCCATATCTGCCACTGCCCTTGCCCTCCTCTGCTCCAGGTTACCTAGTTATGACAACAAGGTTATCATAAAAATACAGTACATGGGTGTACCAGATTGATGTCTTCAAAGTGTCAATATGAAGTGTCTTTAAGTGAAAGATCACTAAAAGAGCAAGATAATACATATTGTACTGATAAGTAGCATGATTTCACTTGTTTAGACTTAAATCAATTGTTTAAATCATACAAAGTACCAATAAACAGCACAATTAACAATTAATCTACTGTAAAAAAATGCAGAATGTGTTCAGTAAAAAAATCAGCTCAGAATAGGGTAGCATAAAGGCTCCAATTATTGCCTAGTTTCCATTTTCATTTTCTGTAGAACTATTTTGTGAGTCTCCAGGAAGTATTTAATCACCAGCTGTGAATGATGTCACTCAATTTATGTGTCATCTCCTATCAGTACCAGGTCACATGCACTGAAGATGTACAATATCTCCTATAGCGTCAGATGAAAAGAAAAATTTTCTCTTATATTTTGCCTTTGAATGATATAAAGCTGGTCATGTTCTTCTAAAGATGTCTTCTGCACAATTCAAAGCAAAAGAAAGAGTTCAAATTTAATTTCTGATAGAAACTTCTTTTCAAAGAGCCCCCCTGTCTGAAAATACTGGTATTTGCAGGCTTTCTAATATATTTTGATGTCATCACACCTCAGTATTGACAGTGTTTTGACTGCTGTAGAAAAAAGAGAACAATTCACAGTATTTCAGCTAGATTTTATTGACACATTTGACTGTGCTTGGAGTTTTAAAGAGAAAGAAAAGTACTGAAGAGTTACAAGCCTCCCCTGTACCTACACTGCTGACCGACAGCCCTCTTTATGTATCACTTGTTAAAAAAAGAGGAGAGATCTACAGTGGCTGCAACACAAATAACTGGAACAGTTCAAAAGGAGACTCGTGTGCTGAGCTTGTGTTTACAGTCTCTGGTTCCTTCTACTCTGTGGGTTCTTAGTGGAGGCGAATTCTTAGTACAGCTATATGGAAGTCAGTGGTCACCACCCTCTTGGAAGGAGCTCAGCTATGGTATCCACTTGGCAGGGTGCTAATGTCTCTGCACTCACCAGAAAGCATCTGGAGACACAGATGAAGCTGCCACAAAAACGTGCAGCTGTCTGGGTGGGCATCAGGCTGCATGGAGTGCCAGAGCTTAGCATTGGTATCAGATAGCTGTGTGAGGTAAAACCAGGTCAATAATCTGCTCAGCATGATGGCAGAGCTAAGAGAGGAGGTAGAAAGGTTAAGAATTATTGGGGACTCAGAGGAGGTTAACTGGTGGAGCCGTTCTCTACCATCCCTGAGGCAAATGCATCAGCCAGTTGCTTCACAAGAAATGAAAGATCCCCTACCACCTCCACCACCAGATAGAAGGAGGGAACTTAAGAGGTTGGGACAGGGGGAAGAGTAAGAGAGTGTCAAAAAAGACACTATCAGATTGCAGCTCAGGGTATCCTCAGCAAGTGTATCCTCTCCCAGCCTCTGTGGTGTCCCAGGCTCTGCAACTTGGGGGGCAGGCACACAGCAACATGGGCAAAGGTGCATCCAGGCTGTAGGGACTGCCTAGGGAGGGTCAGTCTAACCCCACCTCTGTCAAGAAAAAGAGAAAGGTGGTAACTCCCTTCTGAGGGGAAAAGAGAGTCCAGCCCAGTGTGCCAGTGGGATCAAATCCATAAGTCTACTGCCTTCTTGGGCCCAGGAAAGGGATGTTACCAGGAAACACTCCAAGTACAACCCTCTAGTTATTATGTTTTTTCAGATAGGCAGCAATGAAGTTCCAACAAGAAGTCTGAAGACTATCAAGAGGGACCTCAACTCCTTAGGATGACTAGCTGAGGGATCTGGAACACAAGGTGTGTTATCCTCTTTCCTTCCAGTTACAGGGAATGACGTGGGTAGAACCAAGAAAATTATGCAGATTGATATCTAATTCTGAGCTTGGAGCCACCAGCAGAATTTGGGAGGCTTTGGTCATGGATTGGTTTACTCAACACCAGGTCTGCTGGCAACAGATTTGGTACACCTATTTCAAAAGAGGAAAAAGAATCCTTGCTCAGGACTGAGCAGGGTTCATTGAGAGAGTTTTAGACTTGAAGGGGGAAAAGAGTAAAATGAGGAAGGACCTTTGGAGATAAGATGGGGCTGGCATTTCATTGTTTGAGGGACAGTGTGTTAGTGAGGTCCTTCAGTCTGCTGTCTCAGTAGAAGTAAGGGATGGAGATCCATGTGGCAGCAAGAATTCAAAGGTTAATGATGTGCTAGAAACCAAGAAACCATCTGAAACAGTCATCTAGGAATCAATGTTTTCCCACTGAAAAGGCAGTGGAATTGATAACCCAATTAAGTGTATCTGTACCAATGCATGCAGCATGGGCAAAAACCAGAAGGAACTGGAAGCCATGGTGTAACAGGAAAACTGTGACATAGCTAACATCACAGAGTATTTGTGGGATTAGACACAGAACTGGACTGCTGCAATAAATGACTATAAGCTGTTCAGAAGGGAAAGAGAGGCAGTGGGGTAGTGTGATAGTTCGGACCTGGCTCCCTGCCAAATGCCTGAACCCACAGTGGCAAACCTCCTTCCCCCCTCCCTTTCCCTCAGGGCAAAGGAAAAGAACTATAAAAATTGAAGAGCCTGAAATCAATCTAATTATATAAATATATATATATATTTACATATATTACAGTTATATACAACTGAAATACTATGTATACAGTGAAGGGAGTCCAAACACCCCCGAAGGGAAAGGGAAAGGGAAAAGAGGGACAAAAGGGACAAAAGGGACGTGGAGCAAATATACGCAACCAAACCCGAGACTTAGCAAAATAACTATTGAAACAAATCTCACCACGTCCCTCAGAGAA
>JAWMRA010000090.1:22019771-22035286 GCA_035584735.1 Pseudotriccus pelzelni | reverse complement strand
TGTTTGTCTCACGTTTACCTTTTCAGCCATCAGCGCGCTTGTAGCAAGCATGGGTAGAGCCCTTCCCAAATCTTCGTTCGCGAAGCCTCACCATGATTACAGCTGTGTACAAGAAGCAAGCGCCAACTAATGTCTGGTAATCCAAAAACACATTACAGAGATCCTCAAAGTATTTCTGCAATTTTAAATGTTTCTAACTTTTAATAACAATTTCTAATTATGCGGACAGATACACCTTTTCTATCAATTTATGAGAAAACAGACCTGCAGATTTTTCTGTTTTTTTTTTTTAAATCAACATAAGATTCAATGGAAGTAATTGACAGAGAGTGGGCATTCAACACCACTAAATGAGCAGCACAGTAAAAACTGGCACCAGGACAAAAGGTAAAACTAAATTGTTGCTTTCGTTGTGGGGAAAAAGAAAATATGTGTGCACACTCAAAGTCATTAGAAGAAAACACTGTTATTATACTTTGCTGAAGAAAGATTCTACAGGGGAATATTTGCAGTAATATTTGTGATACCAAAAATCACCTCTTAATTTTGTGCACATCCTCACACAAACTTCGTTTTCACACAAGACCTGCCCTTCAGGCCCAATATCCTGTCCAGCAGCTTATAACACCATATGCCACAGGAAAAGGTGTCATAGCCCTGTAGTAAGCAGATGTAAGATAATTTGTTCCCCAGATAAACAGTTACAGCTCACCCTTCACTCAGAAGGGTGAACGTTACAAGAATATCTTATGTAAGTAATCAACATAAAATTCAGAATTTGGAAGACTGGCTGTTTGCCATTTGCATTCTGCATCTCTGCTTCTCTTCTTGTAACAATGGTAGAAAGGAAATTGAAGGCAATAGAATTGCCTGATTTTGCAGTATTGCCAAATGTCATTGCATGAAGTATAGCAAGGCAACTACTTCACACTTTTCTTGTGTGCTTACTTTAACAATCCCTGCAGACCATAGAGAGCACTGGTTAAAGGTGACTTGCATACTAGCAATTACTGTGTATTCAGCCCATTCCATTTGTTCCATTCCTAATATCTGCTTTAGAATGTGAAAGACTTTACTAATCAACTGAGAACAACACTCTAAGGTTACAGTTTGATTTTTGTGAATTTCTTCATATTTAAATAGCATAATTCAATAACATTATACAATGCTGAGCTGCAAAAGAACAGAGAAGACAGTGTAAGACTCAGATTCACTTGAAAAATATTAATATTTTTATTAATTTCTGTTAGAAGAAAAATAATCAATTATATAAACACTAAGCCAACATTTTTCCAACAGTTAACCTCATTAATTCACACTACTCTAAAAATAAATTCTATGCCATTACTAAAAAAAATTGATGATGTCACCAAGAATATACTTACGTGGTTTTAATATGACCCAGGCAAGCTGACTAAATTAACCCTCTGCTCTTGGAGTATGCATAACAAAGTCAGAGGTAGTAAGTGCATCGTACACAAATCATAAAACTAACATGCATCATCTGCTACTTAAAGTAATTGTGACAAGAAGTGATAGGGTAGTCCTCTCAGCCACACTGCTATCAAAGGGTCAGATCACTGACAAAAGGAATCTTGATTTTTATGGCCTAGGCATGTATCTTCTAGCAAATTCAATGAAGGAAACACGTCATAAAAACCGTTCTTGTTTCCTGGGAAGCAAACCAACAAACTCCAAAAACACAAACAAACAATAAAAATAACAACCAGGAGATTCTAATTGATCCCCCCCAAAAAGGGACATGAAAAAGAGAGGTAAGGAAACGCAAATGGCTTTGCATAGACAGAAAACTTATTTTACTGAGTAGGTGATCCACGTTGCTGTAATCATGCTATCCAGAGATTACTGAATATTACTAAAACATCTGTAAGTTCTTATCAATTTATAGCACTGTGATTTCAAGAAGATCTTGGAAAGAGGCACACAATAATCTCTGTCACTACAATATAAGGCAACATGTCATTCCCTTTTTTTACAGAGTTTGCCATTTAGTTACCATTAAAACTAAATGGTAGTTTGGGGGGAGGATTCCCTAAATAGGCAGAAAAATAAGATGTTATAATTAAAAGTGCATTTGTATAAAAGAAAGAATCATGACAAATGAAAATGAAAATACACTGGGCAGAATTTGCCCATTACACTCCACACGTTTCATGGGAAAACAAATAACTCTGTCTGACAATTGTGCTTTCTATTTACTGATGTGATAAAAAGTGAGGATTCTGGCCCTTTGTTGCAGTTGTAGAGTTGTATTATGAATAAAACTTGTACTGAGTTTATTAAGAATTTTTCTACTTCAGGAGGAGAATAGACAAATCTAAAAGAATTTTTAGAAAAAAATTACAACAAAGGAAAATGCCTTTTCTGATAAGGAGCTCCGTTTTGTCCTATTCCTCCTTCTTCCTGCTCATGTTTGAATGTTCTAGTTTTTCAAGGTTATTAAAATATCTACTCTTCTTTCCCCCTTATCCTGAGTCAAGGCAACTTATACTACCTGATTCTTATTTAGAGGGAACAAGATGGGAGAAGAATTAATTTCTCAGTAAGTGTGATCCAGTAACAGAAGAAATGTGACTCTGCTAAGTTACAACAAATCAAAGTTAATAATACAAATTCTTATAATACAGTGTTGCAATAAGAAACATATGCACTTGACTGAATGTTTATTTTATATATATATATATATATATGGGGGAAGGCTGGGAGTGTCTCAATTGCACACATGTATTGAATTTGGGCTAACATCAAGGTTTAAGACCTGCCAAATGAATTATTTTCTTTTTATATTTTGATACCAAGGCAAATTAGACAAGCATTTTCCAAGTAGTCAGAAACTAAAAGTCATATTTACTAGCTTTGGTCCAGCACAACAACATCTTTCTCTGCCTGGAAAACTAAGGTTTTCTTACAGTAGTAGAGGGGCTTCATTAATAATAAATATACTTTAGGATTTTTTTTTTATTATATAGTTATGGAATACCTTGAGGCAGAACTAACCCATAAGGTTAGTCCAACCACCACGGTTTAGAAATGGTGTTCCCTAATTTAGTGTTCCTACTGAAACATTCCATATCGCACTGCCGCTCACTCACTCATCCACCCCCTCTCCCATGAGGCAGGACGAAGACGAGAGTTGGAAGTACAAGAGGTAAAGATTATGGGATGAGATAAGAACATTTACTGGAAACAGCAATGAGATAAGTCATTTACAGTATAATGAATAATTTCTGTACAAATTCTGTCTCTAAAAATTGCCAACATTAACTCCAGGGCTTTGAGCTGCCCATCTCTCTTTCTACTGCAGAGAAAGATTTGGACTTTCAGAGACCATGGCAAACCCATCATTTGAACTGAATTACCCATGAAAAGCATTCTGGTATTACACATTAGAGCCACACTATTTTCTTTCGTTGCTATTAAGGACAATCTATATCTTAACTGCTTTTAAATCACAGTCAGAGGATCAGTGACATAAGAAAAGTCACTGCAATTAGATTAGGGGGTAATGCAGGTATTTTGGGGACATAGTTTAGTGGTAACAAGGTGGTATTAGGTCAATGATGACCCTACAGGTCTTTTCCAACCTTAATAATCCTAGAATTCTGGGAATTCCTAATGAGAGGTTACATTACTCATTAAGCTAAGACCTAAACACACTGAGAGGTTTTAGTCAAGAAATAAACAACTTGGAAGACTTTGAAAACATTACCAGCAGATCAGCATAACTGGTTTTTCACTTGATGAATTATGTCATTATTAGTGGCTTTCGAAGCTTAATTTCATTTTATAGTTTGGCTATGATAATTTTGCTATCAGCACTAACACCAGTGACAAAGCATAAAGGAATGACACTCAGAATATATTGAAAAGGTTTAAATAAACCATGTTTGCAAATCTGCTGATCCCAGTGAAGAAAATATTTTCAGGTTTTTTAGTGATTTAGTAATTTTTTAAAAACCATGGAGGCCAAGTAATGTGTAAAAGGATTGTAAAAGGGCAGATAAAGTGCCTATAATTATTAATAGGTGTAAGAGGAAAAGACGAACCAGGGAATTTCAGTTTTACCTTCATTCTTGAAAATATTTTAAAGAAATCATCCACAGAAAAATAACTTCAAATAAAGCAAATAGAAAGAAACCAAGGTGTAAATAACATCCATTGTGCATTTGCTGAAAACAAATCTTCTCAAATCAGGTTACTTTTCTTGTGTGGTAAAGGAGTATCCCTCATAGATAAAGAAGAAAATACAGATGTTACCTTTATGTCCTGGTTTCAGGTAGTATAGAGTTAATTTCTACTGAGTAGCTGTTACAGTGCTGTGTTTTGCATTCAAAATTAGAATGGTGTTGAGAACACATTGATGTTTTGGTTTTTTGCTCACTCGTGTTTATCCTAAGTCAAGGACTTTTTTTTTCTCATGCTCTACCAGTGAGTAGGTACACAAAAGGAACTGGGAGACTTGGCTAGCACAGGTGACCAAAGGGATATTCCACTTCATAGAATATCATGCCCATTGTATAATCTGGGGGGAAGTACCCAGAAGAGAGGCTGATCTGGGTTCAGGAGGGTGGTCTGGCATCAGTCAGCAGGTGGTGAGCGATTGTATTGTGCATCAGTTGTTTGGTTTTTTCCTTTCCTCTTTTACTATCATTATTAATATCCCTTACCATTATTACTGCATTTTACTTAATTTTCAATTATTAAACTGTTCTTACCTCAACCTACAAGTATTACTTTGATCCTCCTCCCTGTCCCACTGGGCTGGTGGGAAGACAGAGGGGTTGAATGTGAGGCTGCTTGGTGCTTGCTTTCCATCTGGTCTTAAACCATGACACGTCACTAACATAAGACCCTTCTAGGAACCTCTCTAGAAATGAGATCTTTCTAGGAACAAGCAAGTGAATCATGGTTAATATTAAACTACTGTAGGACCAAGTAAAACTTTCAGGTAGACTGGAGATATGTAATTATCAATGGTGTATTATAACACGTGAAGGAAAATTGAATCATCTGAAGGTGTCTGATATTATTCAATTTTCTAATTAAAATATGCTTATTGAATTCACAGAGTGCAGAAGACTACTCACACTTTGAGCAAAACAGAATTAGAAATCAAAATTATCTTGAGAAATTGGAGAACAGATATGATGAAATAAGACTAACATGAAGTTTATACCCAGCCAAGTGATCAATCCTGAAGCTGACAGATAGGTAAGAACTGATTAAACAGATCTGCTGAAGAAGACACAGAAGTTATAGTAAATTGCAAATTGAAGAGCAGGTCAACAGTGATGTGTTATTTTTTTTAAAAAAAAATAAAGGTAAATATCAAAGAAAGATATATGGAAAGATGAGGAGAGTTGGCAACACTACGTGTAAAGCAATCTTTCCACTAATCAGAAATGACAAGGGCTCAACCAGAGCAGAATCCATAGAATACATTCCATCAAATGGAAATGGTCCCAAGAAAACTAATGTTCTAGAAATCATGAGGTAGGGAAATATAGCGAAGAAGGTAGGAATCTTTGGTTCATAAAAGTAAAAAGGAGAGTCATACATTCCTTAACGAAAATAGGCAAAAAGAAGTTGTAAGAAAAGAAGATAAATGATTCTGCTCTCTTATAGAGAACAGAAGCAAAGGGCTTGGATTGAAATGCATGGTTGAAGCTTAGCATCAGGAAAGACTTTTAGTGATAAGAGACACTCAAGCATAGGACTAAGTGGTCTGGGAGATCTGCAATCTGTATCAGTGACATTCCAGAAACCTGCCTTGGACCTGTCTTGAAGAAAAAGATGAACTGCAGCACCTCTCAAGGTCTTTTACAAAAGGTCCTTTTCCGATTCTGTGATGAAGGATGAACACACTCATGAAGGATTCAGCAGCAGACATATCTTCTAGACAGATACATGACTGGAGTTCTTCCAGTAAAAAAGGATGCTGTTCTTTTATGCACATAGAGCAAATGGTCATTTGGGGAGCTTCTGATGAATTTAGGCTGCAAGCCAAAATACATTCTCTGGAGCTATATCCTCTGTCACCACAAAAAGAGTGGCAATGACCTGAGCTGATAACCATTCTTATAGAGATGGTGAAATGGCCATGCCTCAAACCATCTGTATAAAAAGTCTTATAATAGAAAAAATACTGGACATATCCTACTCACTGAGGTTGCTTTCATCTGTATTTGTCCATATGTGTTCCTTGGGGGAATAGTAAATAGGCACTGATAAAATGTCTATTCTCATACTGCTGGATTTGCCATCTCCTTAAATGCTGTTAATTGTGAAGTACCATTGACTTAGTTGAAAAGCCTGCTAGGGGTTAACACAACTGTCTTTCAGTAATTTTATTCTTTTCTCTCCACAGTCTTTTGTCCAATTATTTTTCACTGTGAGTTCTGTATCATTTACCTGAGAATCTACAGGATATCATCCTGTCTACCTCTGAATCTGTAAGGTCAGTAATATTGTTAATGAAAAAAAAACCAAACCAAAACAAAACCAAAAATCAAACCAACCAAATGGACAAAAACAGCCAATCAAAACCAAAGTGAGAACAAACTGAGAAAATCCTCTGCTTTTGAAAATACCAATTTGTCTGGGACAAAATGGGGTATCCATTGCCTTGTATATTCACTGTTGCCTATTACTAGCCTGAATAGAAGACACCATGATTAAGGAAGAAACTTTTTTCCTAGTTATGTTCTTATAACAGCAATTTAAAGAACACGCCTTAATAGCATTGTGCCTGAGAAGCACCAGTGCCTGCATCGGGACATATATGAAGCGAACATACACTTTAAAAATACATCTGGAATTAATCTGTACAGTACCTTAAGCAAAGGAATAAGGAATCTGAGTTAAGTCTCTGACTTCCATGTTTGTGAAAGATAACCTGAAAACAAGCAATAAGTCCATCTTACCAAGACTCCAGGGCTCAGACTGCATTAAACAGATTTCAGCCTTTTCTTTTAGTTTATATGTCATAATTTGTGTAAGTCTTAGGATCAAAAATATGTCAGATGAGAAAACACAGAATACCGGCATTTGCAGAGATAAAAACCAGCAGAGAACACAGTCAAGTTTTGGATAGTGCCAAGATGTGAGCTCTTCTTCTGTTTCTTTACAGTCTCCTGATCTCCCTGGTGGTGAGTAAACTGAAGCATATTGCTCTCTCTTCTCTTGTCTTCCTTCAGCCTCTGCAGAAAAACCAATGCATCATGCAGAGCTGTAGTGACCAAGTATTTGATTATGAAGATGCTCTGCTGTAAATGTACAAAAAATATTTATCAGTTCTATTCACACAAGACCAGTGCACAAAAGGCAGGTGTACTATGCAATTCATGCTTGCTGCCAGCAACCTGTGCTGTTGGCAGTGTGCAAAGGGACAGGCCTATGATCCCATCTCTTCCCTATCTTATTTCAAAGAGGTCAAAAAGAACAAGGAAGTAAAATGGCCTTATCTGTTCTCTTCATTTCTGTAGTATGGCTATATATAAAGGACAAGGAATAAAACAGCAATTTCTAAACATACAACAGTTGTTGACCCAACAGTTTCAGAGAGGCGCCACAACCCTGCAGGTGTTGAGCCATCATACATCAAAAGACAGTCTAGGGCCTTTGAAGGTCAAACGCTCAAGACATTAAATTTGTGATAAATGAACATTAAACAATAAAGAAAGCACCTGCTAACAATATGTGCAGATCAAACAGCAGCTTCCAGCTGCAAGATATCTACTATACCTTTCAGATTACTAGAAGGACCATGGGGTACCATTATTTAAAAATACCACTTTGCAAGTTTTAGGAACCAGAATTTATTCAAACACTGATAGGAGAAAAAAAAAATGCAGGTAATTTTTTGGATGTTCTTTGACCAGCTCTATTTCTAAGCAGCTTTTTTGTTATTAAAATGTATATTGAATGTAAGGCATCTATTCGTTTTTCATAAGTGGCCACCGAACTGGAGCCACAAATTCTGCAAATAAACTTGTTCCAAATATAGCTCAGTGTACAGAGGAAAACTGATTTGTGATATTTGGCTGCTTAGAAGTGCTGGGACACCCAGGAGTGATGTTTCTCCTTAGTTAACAACTGCTGGGCTCTAGCAGCATCAAGCATTCCCTAGTTACAACCATTTGTGTCAAACTCATCCAAATGTTTTAAGATACAAAATTATTATGGCATATCAATTATTAATTTTATTACAATAATTTAATGAGTAATTTTATGTATGAGGATTGGAAGGCTGAGTAGTTTGGGCACCTTTCCCACTAGGGAAACATTCAAGATTCCAAATACCTTTTTTTAGCTTGATTAGTGTTTTCTGCAATATTGTAAAATACCCATGATGGTTCTATTTTTATCAGGATTTTTACTTCTAACTCTATTTGGTCTCATATATTTTAATGAAATTCACTTCTCCTAGGAGGATGGTAGCTTCTTGCCCAGGGATAACAATATAATTGTTGAGACAGAAATTTTAATTTTTTTTGCAATATTTGAAGAAAACCATATTTTTGGTCCTCCCAGCCAGTTAAACACAACATCCTCTGTCCTCCCCTCAAATCTAACTACCCACATGCACTCTACCCCTCAGTGCTGTTCAGCTCTCCCCTCTCCCACATCTTACAGAGTCTCACAGAGAAGAGCTCAGAATTCCTGCTCCGCTGAACAAGTTCATTTCCCTGGTTCCAGAATTCTTGCCTGGAGAACTGATTTCTCATCATCTTTGCTAGGCACATCTCTGGCACAGGCCAACACACTGCTCTGCCAGCACAGATTCCCTGAAAACATGGAAGCAGCAGCAGACAAGCCCCCTGAAGACACCTCCTGTACAGAGAGCCCCCCACATCACAGCCTAACCTGCATCACTCAGGAAAACCTACAAAACTACCCAGAACCAATGGCTAGCCCTTTCAAGTTTAGCTTCTCCATGTCTCTGCAAGAACTAAAAGGAAACAGAGATTCATTAGCAAACAGTTTACATTTCAAGAGGAAATAAGCACTGAAGTGCTCTGTACACTGATGCTCCGCCCCACTGTAGCTAAGGGAGCAATCAGATCCTAATAATAGCTTTTGACTGGTGGCCAAGTAACTAGGAATACTGTTCAGCAAAGGCTAAATGAGAAGTTTCATATCAGATTAAACAATAAGTTGTATGGTAATGTACATCTTAATTTGCTTACAATGAGAAGATAAAAAAATCCAACACTAAAAACACCATAGGAGAAGGGGGAGATGCAAATTAATGACAGGACATAAACTGTCATCCTTCACAATTACATGCTTGTCCTGGAAGAGTTTTGCCTTAACATCGGTATTCCATATGCTGTCAAAAGGTCATTTCCCCAGATTCCCTCCAGTTTCTCTCAAGTCAAATGTAGGTGCTCGTGAGGCTTCATCACTGTTGCCTGCAGTAACTTACATGAGTTTCTGCCTCCAGAAAAGGCATGGCTGATACATCATGAGGGGCTAATGAACCATCACCCTCACCCTGGAGTCAGGACTGTGACATGGCCCTAATGGTCCCCTTTCAGAGCTCCACTAATGCCAGCAGCCTATGCCACTAGCTGCTCTAGTTTTCAGACGAGGTTTGGGGTGCCACAGTATTGGTAGTGCTACATTTCTGTTTCAAGTCCCATGATACCTGATGCTGGTTTTAATATCCAGCCCATGCCGTTGTGTAATTCCATGAGAATCTCTGCTTTCATTTTCAAAAAGGCAAGTTTCTAACCTTTCTAATTTTGAGGAAAACTTGAGCACATGTCTCAAGTGCATCTTAAAAGCTCAGAAGCAGGAAGGCTGCATTATGTAATCAGTTAGGAAGAGGGTGACTACGGTCAGGGGGCTTATGAAAGACAGGAGTGTACAGAAAATGGGGAAGAGATAAAGCCACCATTTCAAATGCACCGCCACAGTTTTATAACAGAGCTAAATGAGAAAATGCCAACATATGGAGTATGTTGACTGCATACAGAAAATTTAAAGACAATACTGCAGGTGATCTTTAATTAAACTTGCCAGTGAAGTTATTTTTTTAAACAATATGTTTGTGGACCAGATCCTCAAGAGAGCTTAAAGGTATTGTTTCAGGGAAGAAAGATAAACTACAAGCAGGTAGATAGATTAGCTGTAGGACAGCTTGTTATACTCATAGCTACCTCTGGAAGAAAGATTGCTAGCAGAAGTCAGTTAAAAATTAGAGAACAAAGCATCACAAAAACAAGGGGCAGCAGGAGGGCCCAAGATGAGCCAGGGGAAGTAGCCTATGGCCAGCTATGCAGGGAGCAGTCTGCATTTGGGTCCAGATTGCCCTTCCTTCCTGGGGCTTTTCAGGACACAGCAAAGTAACCTGGGAGAAGAGCAGCTGAGGTATTGTGAGGCTTGTGGTTTGGCCTTGGGAAGGCAGTTCCTCTCTGCATGTTCCTGTCTCTCTGCCTGCAAAGAAAAAGAAAAATCAATGGGTACTTTAAAGTTCTCTGGGGATGACAAGGAAAAAGACCTCTTTCAGAGAACTAGTTATAAAGGCTGCATTCAAACCATGAATTGTGCTGACCTTTGTTCATCGGTCAGACTGTCCATCATATTTCAGAAAAGAAGGATGCCACATCAAGACATATTTTAAGGCACCTGTTTCTACAGCTAGAGAACCAAATCATCACTTGGACCTACAGTGAAGTGCATCATGTCCCAGCCTGAATCCAGCACTGATCATCCAGAGGGTGATTTGAACCTAAGGCTGCAAACAGGAAGTGGTCTGAAGAAATGAATCTTTGGGGTAAAATTTAAAAGCTTAACAAATTGAACACATTTCCACCTTGTCCACCAAGCAGCAATAAAAGCAAAGCTGCTGGGATGACAACTAATTGATGTGAGGGGAAGCCTTTTCTATTTATAGAAGTAATATCTTGTGCTAGATCTGCTAGGTGGTGCTGGAGGGTACACCATAATATGTGCATGCCTCCTGCTGTGTCAGATGGGCTAATTGGTGATGCCTCTTCCTGAACTGTGCTCCTCTTGTTCTCTACATTATTCTTTTCTTCAATGCCTGCAACAGTGACACGCACACTAGTGGCAGGAAATGGCCCTACATTGGTGTTCCCTGATTTAAACTCTTTACTCTGTGCAAAGGAGAGCGACAGGCTCATCAGTAACAACAGTGACTTCACTCCTTGACTTTTGGCAGTGCCCCTGTAAAGAGAGAGGGATGTGGGAAATATTACTGGGGTCATTGCAATATTCAAGCTCCAGATTTTAAGGCAATTTTTAAATGCAAGTCCGCCTCCACCTCTCTGCCTAAAAACTCAGTCCATCTGTCTGTCTTTCCTAATGATGGCTCATATTTTTATTTGTTTTTGCTTCTAATGTAGCTGGTGGTACAGAAAACAAAATATGTAACGAGAGAGCTGGTTTGGGGAATTTTTTTTGCTTTTTTTTTTTTCCATCTCTTCATTCTGGCTGTGAATTTTCTCTAAGGCCCTGGTTGAAATTGTTGCTTTTAAGTTTGGTTTGTGAAGAAGGATTTCATGACTCCAGGCCCCCAGAGAATTTTTCGTTACCCTACCACTTTTTTCTGCCATCTGGCATGTTTACTTGAGTAAACGTGTAGGGTCAGAGGCCAACACGGACATGTGGAGGGACAGCTTTGTCATAAAAGCTGTAAGGAATGAGTGGGTGCTTCTGAATATAGCAGCATGCACTTTGTTCAGCTGCTGAACACAAAGAGGTGAGGTTAGTCATATTGCTGAAAGAAAATAAAGAAAACCAAACAGACAGGGAGAGTGTTATGTTGTACAACACAGGCCACTCAGTCCATTTTACTTGGTTGTTTGTTGTTTTCTTTTCACTAAGCCTTTCTGGCCACATTTCTAAAAAATATGGCAAAGAGGACAATAAGATCTCCCTCTCCCCAGTCTTTTGGCAACGGTTTATACAACAAGTTCAGCAGTGGCCTAGAGGCCTCAAGCTGCTGCAGATACAGGTAGGCAGGCTGCAACAAGTGTCAATGCCCATGTTCCAGCTGTCAAGCCACCATCCATTTAAATGCAAAATTCTGATTTTGGCTCCTAAGGATGGAAATGAATTCAACACAACTTAGAGGAAGGATGGAACAAAGTTGAGTGGGTCATATGAGTGCAGTTGTTTAAATGAGGGTGACCTTGCACCATTTGAAGGTTTCTAGGTAGAAGGGATAGGTCTGGTTACAGACACCCTTGCTTTTTCATTGCTGACTTTGTCCAGGGTGGTTCAGACTTGTTACTCCCACATGACTAGTACTGTGTTAACCTCAAAGCCCATTCCCTCAAAGATTTTCTGCTTTCATGAACACTTTCCTTTCAAACCTTATGGAGTCCCTACTATGCAATTCAGAGCTGCTTTGTTGTTGCCTAGAGAGTGCAAGTATCCCCAAGAAGAAAACCTTGGGATCCTTTTGTGTGGAATTTAATCAGCAGCTTTGAGCAAAAGAGGTCTACTTGGAAGTGGTCCCCTCTGAGGGGTGAATTCTTCTATGTGGCTTCAGTCTGGCTTGGTGGCAGCAGAGAAGGGATGTCTCAAACCATAGCGAAAGAGTGGCACTGTGGTTAGATCACAAAACTGGCCCCTTAGGATCCATCCCTGGGTCCAGCAGAGATGTCCAGCCTTCACGGCAGAGGATAAGCATGCCTCAAGGTCTGATTTCTTTCATCAGGGGATAGATGCCAGACAAGAAAGACCTGCAAGACCTGCAAGACCTGCTTGACCTACAGGACCTGCAAGGTTTATTCACTTCCACAAACAGGAGAGCAGAGACTGACTGTGGTGACCTCTCTGCACAAAGCCTGCCCACTATGAAAAGAGAGGAGACTGTAATCGTGGAAAGGATAGCACAAATTATTGCTGTCTGAGAGCAAAGGGGAGCAGGAAAGGACACCACTCAGAAGTACAGCCATGAGTGCTGCCCTTTATGGAGAGTACTGGGTGAAAAAAACTCATCCTGCAGATTTCGCTGCGCAGCATAAAGTTACTACATAGTGTAAAGGGCCTTCAAAACAGCAAAACCATCTGTCTAAAATTACTCCAGTCACTTTCATATGATATGTAAATCTGACCATATAGCAAATAACACACAGGTTAATAGTGACATTTTTGAAGCTATGAAACAGTATAATCTCTGAATCAACTTTACTGCATAAAGTTCCTTTCATTCATATTTAATACATGAGCTCTATTTAAAGTTTGTATTAAGCCCAGACAATGAAAAATGGAAAATTTCATCTGAGATCCTATCAAATTACCCTTGGAAATAGATCAACCAAATAAATAACAAATGCAAAAAAAGCCCAAGCACTATATGTTTTATCTTTATCAGCCTGAATGTTGATGTCACCGTGAAGTAATAGCTTTTTCTTTTGGCTCCTAGTCAAAACTCTTTCCACATTTCAAACCATCTGTATCTTAACATGTGTTGCTAACCATAAAAAAAGCACCATGGACTGTTTTCTTTAGGGCATGATGGAATTAGAAGAGCTAAGTGATTATTCTGATACAAGCCTGATATTCAGACAAGTAAAAGCATACCTCTCTAGAGGCTACTCTACATCTTAGAAGGTATAGCACAAGTTCTGCAGAGATAGATCTATCGTTACAAGGAAATTTAAAAAAAAAAAAAGCAAATGTACTAATACAATTATATTGAATAGGTCTAAATACTAAAAAGATACACTAGTCCTCTCATGTTAAATGTTAGAAGAAAATCTAGGAAAAAAAATTAACAGAGTGACTGGACATTTACACTGGAGAAAAGAAAGAGATGTACCTTTACACAGAGAAAATATCAAATGACTGCTCTATTTGTGACTAAAAGGAAACAACTAATTTAAAATAAAAGGTTCAAAAACCCACATTTCCACCAATTTGATCTCTTTGTAGTTAATAAGAGTAGTAGTTAATAAGAGTAACTACTGTTGAACCAAGATGAGCTAGAAAAAAAAAGGGAAATATCAGTATTTTTTATAAACAAGTCTCAAATAAATTGCAGGGAGCAGATGAACTCCCTCAAGGATATGCCCCCCTGGTTTCAGGTGGGATAGTGTTAATTTTCTTCTTAGTAGCAGGTACAGTGCTGTGTTTTGGATTCATATTCTCAGTATGATTCATATTCTCAGTAGGAGAATAATGTTGATGACACACTGATGCTTTGCTGTTGCTGAGCAGTGCTTACCCTGAGTCAAGGACTGCGCAGTGTCTCATGTTCTGCCAGCCAGCAGGTGCATAAGAAGCCAGGGGAGAACACAAGCTGACCTGAACTGGCCAAAGGCATATTCCATACCATAGAACATCACGTCCAGTATATAAACTGGGGGGAGTTGGCTGGAAGAGACCAGTTGATTTTGGGGCATTGGACGAGCACTGATCAGCAGGTGGTGAACAATTGTATTGTGCCTCACTTGTTTCTCTTGGGGTTTATTTCTCTCTCTCCTTTACTATTATTATTATTATTGGTGTTGCTATTGTTTGGGGGGGGGGGGTAATTATTAGGCTGTTCTTATCTCAGCCCATGAGGTTTTTCTGAGTCTTCTCCTGACCAGGAGTGGGTGGACTGAGCAAATGACTCTTAGGTGCTGGCTGGGGGTAAACCATGTCAGGAGGTTGGTTCACTTGTCTGCCTGCAGAGGAATTACATCATGGGTCCACCACTGTGAGTGTCATCTCTAATGAAATGTCAGCCTAACACACTTGTATTTGGGAATTTGAAATACAATCCTAAAGCAGAGCAACTGTTCAAAGCTTCTATACTGGAGACTTAGAAGTTGGTAAATCAGGTCTTGCTTACTATTTCATATTTTCTTCTGAAGTTCCTTCTATAACTTTTTGCAAAGTCTATCAGTAAATATCCTCATCTCAAAGGTGGATCTTCAGACAGTTACTTTGCAGAAGGTGTGCCATGGAAAAACACATCATGCAGTAGGGTCAAGCACAGAGGGTTATAGTGAATGGGCTAACATCAGACTGGTGACCTGTCACTAGTGGGGTTCCACAGGACTCCATTTTAGGTCCTGTCGCAGGACTGGAAGGGATACTAAGCAAGTTTGCAGACGACACAAAACTGAAGAGCTGTTGAGTCCTTCAAAGGCAGGGAGGCCCTGCAAAGAGATCTCGGCAAATCAGAGGACTGGGCAATTGCCAGCTTTATGAAGATCAACAAGGAGAAGTGCCAGATGCTGCATCTGGGATGGAGCAACCCCGGATGTTCGTACAGACTGGGGAATGAGATGGTGGAAAGCAGTGCCATGGAAAGGGACCTGGGGGTTCTGGTCCCTGGCAAGTTGAATCTTAATCAGCAGTGCCCTGGCAGCCAGGAGGGCCAACCGTGTCCTGGGGGCATCAGGCGAAGCATCTCCAGCCAGTCAAGGGAGGGGATTGTCCCGCTCTGCTCTGACCTGGGGCAGACTCACCTTGAATATTGTGGCAGTTTTGGGTGCCACAATATAAGAAAGATATTAAGCTATTGG
>JAWMRA010000090.1:21951380-21982314 GCA_035584735.1 Pseudotriccus pelzelni | reverse complement strand
CATGAAAACATAGACTGGCAGTACTCCTGATGGTTAGCAAGTGCTAAAGCAATTAAGAAGTTTCTAACAGAGAAGAACGACATTTAGTGTGCCTCCTTCTAAACTACACTAGGAAGCTTTTTTCTCATTTTCATTTTTTGTTTTAGCTGAGACTATCTCTTTAAATCATATTCTCACCTTTCTTGCCAAAATGTACTTTTACAACCTTTTATTGTCTAGCTGAATCTGACTGAAGAAATATTCAGATATTCAGGCTCTTGAGAACTGAAGACCATTTCAACTGTTTCTGCAGCAATAGATACAAACCAGGGATGGTATCACTAGCTAAACCCTAGCATGAACCTTTTAATTTCTCCTTAGCAAATATCATAGATAGAAGGGATTTGGATTACTCAACAGAATCAACAAGGTGAAGTGGCATTGATGTCTCTTGCCCAGATGACAGAAGAATCATGGTCAGTAATGAAGGTAATAAAATTATTCTGGTGTTATTTTGACTTAATGTAAAAACCTAATTCTAACCATTGATCATAGCAAAGTTACTGAGCACTTAAAAATTAAGTAAAAGTAAAAAAAAAAAAAGTAATAAAGTCCTTCTCAGTCCTGAAAAACAGCTTTCATTGCATTTTGAGTTCATCCTTTTTTAAAAATCAAGTTTTTGCCTAGAGATTTGTGATCAGACTGCTATTCAGCTCTTGCCATATACTTGCTTGGAGCATTTCCTTAAAGAAATAACATTCTGTCTTCTGCTTTGCATATACATGTTTATACTCCTTACACATGTGAAGGTTCACACTGTCACAATCTCAAAGCTTCTAGCAATGGCTTAATTTGAATTTAATTGAAGTTAGAAAGTGGAATCTCCTACATTTCTTTGAATGGATGGAAGTTGCAATGGTGAATTATAAAGTCTCTTTATCTATCAGAGAAACAGCTGTTACTGCTATGTACACTGACCAAAATGAGTGCCATAAAAATTCGTAAGCTACATAAAATTTCTCCAATGAAGGAACTGATCAAAGAAAATTTATAAAAGACACAGTTGCAAAGTGACTATATAGCTGTGGTGATTTGACCCTGGTTGGATGCCAAGTGCCCACCAAAACTGACCAAATCAGTTCCCTCCTCAGCTGGAAAGGGGAGAGAAAATACAACAAAAATTTCAGGGATCAAAATAAAGACAGGAAGATCACTGAGCAATTACTGTCATGGGCAAAACAGTCTTCACCTGGGAAAATAGTTTAATTTATTGCCAATCACATCCGAGTAGGGTAACGAAAAATAGAATCAAATCTTAAAAGCACCTTCCCCCTAATCTCCTCCCTTCTTCACAGGCTCAGGTTCTCCATCTGTTTCTCTCCCTCCTTTCTCTCTAGCAGCACAGAGGGATGGGGAAAGGAGGTTGCAATCAGTTCATCATGGGTTGTTACTGCTATTCTTTTCTCCTCCGGGAATTCTCTCCTCAGAAGTTCTTCACACTGTTTCCCTTGTCCAGTGTGGGGTCTCTCCCACAGAAGACAGTCCTCCATTAACTTCTCCAGCTTGGGTCCTTCCCATGGGCTGCAGTTTTTCACTAACTGCTCCAGCATGGGTCCCCTCCATGCAGTGCAGTCCTTCAGTGGCCCCAGGGGTTACAAATCCTGCCAGCAAACCTGCAGCATGGGCTGCTCAATCCATGGGTCCACAGGTCCTGCCAGGAGCCTGCTCAAGTGCAGGCTTCCCACGGGATCACAGCCTCCTTCAGGCATCCTGACATGGGATCCTCCAGGAGCTGTAGAAGTGTAAGGAATTAAAGAGCACAGCTGCCTGTTTCAAACACTGTTAAGGCCACAGAGATGAGCACTGAAGGGAGTGACAAGATGGTACTAATTCCTAGTCTGGCAGAGGTGAGATCTGGTTAGCACATCCTGCTTAGTGCATCCAGACAAAAATTCCCACTGTGGCATACTGTGTAAAAGGAGTAACTGCTCATACACATATCAAATGAAGACCACCCCAAGCTATGGGATAAATGGCATCTGAGACCTGCAACAACCACCAAAGATTCCCCAATTATGCTTCCGTTGATACCTGTAACTTGGACTGTAAGTTAGGCTACCATGAGGGGAACTTGAGATAAGGTAAAGGTAGTACTATTATCCAGATGCTATCTCAGACCTAGGGGAAGGTTAAAAAAGCTTGGGGAGAAGAATGTATCACTGACAAAGGACAAAAAAAATGCAGAATTTACAGGCCACAAGGAAAGACAACTCAGTAGCTGTGCTGAAATCAGCTCTGACTGGGTAACAGGCAATTCCAGCAGGGAATGATCATGACTGCCAACCCAAGAAACCCACCAACTCAAAAGCAGAGAAAGACTGAGCATGTGGACTAATTAGCATGAGAACTAAGGGAATCATTTAACCAGCAGAGTAAGAGAATTGTGTAGCCAATGAGCATTAATTCCTTCGTTTGCTAAGACGTATAAATAGTGAAAAGTTTTGAATGACCTGGGAACCCTCACCATCAAGAGGCCAGGGTGAAGAAGGACCACTAGGATGCTGCTGTACCACATGTGGTGACTATCTCCTGCTTGATCTCTACCTCTCTCTCATCTCTTTTCTATTTCTTTCTGTCTACCTGATATTCTTTGTTAAATAAAATCCATACTATTGACTTTGGCGTATGATCTCATTTGCACCTTAATTTGGGTAGAGGCATCTCTCACTGATTGGATCCTAACAAGAGGGACAGCCTGCCTCACAGTAGTCTTCACCACAGGCTGCAGAGGAACTTCTGCTCTAGAGCACTTCCTCTCCCTCCTTATTCACTAGTATTGGTATCTGCAGGGCTGTTTCACTCACATATTCTCTCGTCTCTTCCCAGGCTGCAATTTCCTTCTGTCCAATAATTTTTTTCCTTCTTAATTATCTTATCCCAGAGGCAAGAACACTGTCACAGATGAGCTCAGTTTGGCCAGCCATGGGTCCATCTTGAAGCTGATTGGCATTGGCTTTGCTGGGCACAGGGGAAGCTTGTAGCAGTTTTTCACAGAAGCCACTCCTAGAACCCCCTCTACCAAAACCTTATCACACAAACCCACTACAAAAATGTCCATATTGTAAAAGTCAGGAATTTATCATTTACCAACAGTACTGACTCACTGGGAAAGTCCCAGATGATTGGAAGTTGGCGAATGTCATGCCAATCCACAAAAAGGGCTGGAAGGAGGACGTGGGATACATAATAATAATTGAAATGAACAGGAGAGGGAGAGAGGAATAAAACCCAGAAAGACAAGTGATGAACACAATTGCTAAGCACCAGTTAATCCCCAAGGAGCAACCAGCCTCCCCTGGTCAACTCCCCCTTGTTTATATACTGGGCACGACATTATATGGTATGGAATATCCCGTTAGCCAGTTTGGGTTCCCTGTCCTGGCCACGTTGCCCCCCGGCTTCCTGCGCACCTGCTCGCTGGGAGAGCATGAGATACTGAACAGTCCTCGATTCAGGGTAAGCACTGCTCAGTGTATGTCATCAACATTATTCTCATACTGAATCTGAAACACAGCACTAAGTACCTGCAATTAAGATGAAAACCATCCCACCTGAAACCAAGAGGACAGGTATGTTGGTCATTTCTGAGTAAACACTGATTTCAGTCAGACACTTGTGGACTTTACAAAGACAGGAACACCTTTAGGAATGTGATTATAAGAGAGAAGTAGTAGCTTAAAAACCCAAAATTAATCCAAATCCAAGCAGAATGCCAGTGAAAACTACATTTTAGAACCCAGTACAAAGTTTGCTGCTCATACTAAAATCTCACTAAAGGTCTGTGGTTTTTTAATGGAAATCTAATTGTGTTGTGAATTTGTGCATTACTAGTTCAAGTACATTTTCTCAACCTAAATCGTCTAAAATAATCATAAATTATTTAAATGTCTGTTAGTTATAAGAAAGAAGGTTAAAAAAAAAAAAAAAGGCATTCTGGATAGAAAAAATGCCCTTATTTTAAGAATTCCAAACTACGCAGCCAGAGTGCTGAAGCATCAGTAGGCCATTGATCTGAGGTGAAAAAGAAAAATTTGGTCTCAAGGGAACAGTACAGTATTTATGTTTACACAAAACCACAATGAGTCAGAGAACGCAACCTTCCATATACGCACAGCAAGTTCACTATCCTCCAAATTAAGCTACTTTTCCAACATGCTGTGAAGAGTGCTTTCTGAGTTTTGTAAAGCATTCCAGCTTAGGAAACAAATCTTCTAGTCCACAGACAAAAACCACTGATTATTCCTCCTTTCTGTTTTACTTGTGAATATTATTTTTGAATTAAATATAATCACAGACATGGTGTCTGGGGTGAGAATGTAAATTAGTAGCTCTTCTTATTGATCCTTCACACTTTGTAACCATTCACCAGACTGCTCACAACATCACTGCTTGGCTATCAAGTCCTGCTGCAGCCGGACTCTCACATAGAACTCAACTCTACCTGCAGTGTGCTGTGTTCCAGGCGGCAATTCACCTGCACTCAGAAACCAATTTTATTGTGGCCTGAAATGCAAAGGCCTTGTGACAGTTACTCAGGATTTTGCCAACAGACTGTGAGGCCACGAGTTCATTGAGCTCTTCCTGCCACCAACCCTCTTATATCAAGACAAAGTCAAACTAAAGCTGAAGGGGTATCAAGCCATATTTTTATGTGGCATACGACCAGATGCACATTTCATGCATTCTTTCAACTTTTTCTCAATGACTATTCTAACATTAAATCATTCCGCAGAGAAATTAACTATGTATGCACATACAACCTTTTTACTTGTTTCTTAGTTTTCGCCTCCTCAAGAGCCTGGGCAATCAATATAAAGTATGGTCAAAAGCCTGACTTCAGCAAAGTGCCCTCTGTCGGAACAAATCACCAAACTAAGTTGCATCAGTAATAAATAATAGACATTTTAAATACCTTTAATTTAAAAGGGCTTTTTCTGAAGAATTCCAGGTACCTGTAATTCAAGTGGTAATCTTTTGTGATGCTACATCAAAAACTTCAACACATAGTACAAGTTTATTGCTATTAGCTATAGAAATAAGATGTATGAGATAGAAAGGTTTGGACACATACAATTTTGCACATATGTCCTGGTACTCACCTTTGGTAGGAACTTCTGTCACTCAATTCATTAGCTAAATTAACAAATGTATCAATAGTAGAGTTTGTATACATTGTTTCTTTTTCTTCATCTTCTGTGCATATTGATGACGTCTTTAAGTATGTCAAATACCTATTTAAATTAGTGATGGGAACTGACATTGAGGGAAGAAAGATTTTGTGTTTGAAATGAAGTACAGCTGCAAAGACCTCTTTTTTCACATTTTTTGAGTATGTAGTAAAAATCACTTTTTCAAATTTTCATATTTCATTATAGGAATTCTAGTGATGATGACAGAAGTAGACTTTCTCATGGATTTTGACTTGGTTTACACATTTACAAAATGGATTATAAAAATGCACTTATATCACAAGACCAAGAAGATACCAAATTAAATTAATTCCGAGATGTTTGACTGAAAGGTACTTTGAAGGTAAAAAATAGTTTTACATTAGAATCAAATCACTTGAACTGTGTAACCAAAATAAAACAAACATGCCAGTGTACTTACCTGTCTCTAAAACTTTCTTGGCCTAAAGGCAAGGACTTGTCTTCCAAAAATCTATCTTTCATCAAAATGTTTGTAAGTTTATCTCCTTCTAAAGGAAATAATGGATGCCCACATTCCCCTTAAGATTACAGGTTAGTGTGAAAAACAGGATAAATTTCCTCCAGCACCACAGAGTCTTATGGTGATAACTGTGCATGTACTAATGCACATATCTAACTGCAGTTCTAGTAAGCCTGCTTCCTCTTCTGTTCAGTGACCAGCCTCCAGAGTGGCTTAAGCAATTCCTAAAAGAAAGAAAAAGCTCTTTGCCATGCAACTGGATAAAAAGGAGTGAACCACATACATTCATTACAATGAAAAGCATTCCCATAAGGTCTTTTTTTATCTAATGGATGGAGAGTAAAATGAGAGGAGGAATAAAAGCAAAGTGATTTCTCAAATGTAGTGGTGTGATTCACATGCTTCTTGGTCATTGTTACAATGGATAAATAATGCAACCCTTCAAAGTATTCACAATTTGGATGTGCAAACATTTTATGAGCCATCAGCTACATGATCACTTATCACAACTCTTGCCTATTCACTTTCCGAGTGAAAATTTATATTTTATATTCCGTTGACTTCTAAACTACATTTTTGTGTTTTCTCATTTAGTGGGGTTCTTTTCATTTCTTAACTGAATCCAAAACCTGCAAGGATGGCTGTCGTGGGCTGACACAGAACAGTAGCTGGAAGGACCAAAATGAAGGTTAATACACTTCCTACTCAGGTGCTCCCAAGTGAAAATAGGTACCACCTTCTGTAAATGACTTGTTGGCATTTCCACCCCCATTGCCTTAAATACTAACTTTGCAGGGTAGATCATTTGCAACAGTACCTATTGTAACGCCACAAAACAGAGACATCAAGTACTTTTGGCAAGAGGAGAAAGAGGAAAGATGGCATCTCTCTGACCATCGTAAGGACATGAAGTGTGGTGAATCACTGCATTTTAACCACTGGACTTGGAGTGAAAGGAGTGGAAACTAAATAATGCTGCATCTCTATCATTAAGCTGAGTAACTGCATCACAGCAACATCTCAAAATGTTGATGCATCATCAACTATTGGTTTAATGCTTTTGTGGCTCTCTGTAATACTGTTTGGTGACATGATGACAGAACTCCTACTGCTAAAGACTGAGTACCTCTCTGTTTAGAGTAAGAAATTATACTTCTAACAAACAAAATTTACATATTTTATTCTGACTCTGCTTTCCAGATGGTACCTAATATGGCCAGGCCCCAGAGCAGAAGAGAAAATTTGAAACTGCTTACACAGAATTCCAAAATGAAAGAAAGAAACAAGACAACTCCTGTCATTTCAGTAAGGAGGCTCACATTCTTTTCTGGCACAGGCGTGTCTATAACTCAAGTGGGCAGTTCACCTACACTAGGGATGGTAAACCAAAGTCACCTCAGGTACCAAGAGATACATAAAGCAAAAAGCCTAAGTCATCTCATCTTGGCAGAAAGCCAAGACCAAACATTTTTAATTTATTAATATTCACTTTCTAGTGTCCAGGATGAAGACGTGTTTCCACCTTAATCCACAATGAACATTGTAAGGCGCTTATATATATATATTTCATAATGCTATTAATAAAACACTTCAGTATTTATGGAACTAAGGGATATTCGGCAAATTAGATCTAAAAGTAAATTCATACACATGAACTGAAATGAAAAATATTTGCCATTTTATTAGAGAATATGAGAAAAACATAGCAAATGGATTATATTCTGATGATATATCAATTGAGTGATTAAAATCTGAGGGCATGACATTTGCCTAGCAGCTAATGAAAAAGTAATTGTTATTTGTTCATCATATGTTCCATAAATAACATCGACCTAAAACTACAGATTTTGAGACCTTAAAAATTGTTGAAACAGTGAAGACATATATCCAAATGGGAGATTTTGGCTTTGAAATGTCTCATAATCAAACACTGGAATGACTCAAGAGCTGAAACCTTACATCCTACTTCACTCAGGTTCAGCTACCTGTAATCTGGTATAAAATCCAGAAAAGGAGGTGAGCAAGAATACCCTCCAGTAAGAAGACCAAAAAAGCTCTCAGTCAGAAAGCTAGGTGATCCACAGTAATCAACATGGTGGTATACTGTTTTAATTTTTATTCTCAAACACATTTATCGATACATTGGTAGGCTAAATCAAGAGAAATCTTTACCACTTGCTATAATGTTCTTCATTAATGTATTTTTAAATTTTTTTTTCATTACATTTTTAGGGGAGCAGAAATATTGTAATTGTAAAGGATTCTTTTTTTCCAAAGATGCAATCATCCTGATCTCCATAAATTTCTGAAAATACTGAGGAAATGCACTAATTTACCAACTATTTTCAGTTACTTAAAACTGGGTGAATATAGAAGCAGTATAGAACAAGCTAAAGAAACATTACATTCTGTTCAACACCAATTGCAGAGTACAGAAATCTCTTCTTTGACTTCAACAGCTAACAGGACATACCATCAGTGAAGCTGAGTGCTTGTAAAAGCTGAGGAGAAATTAGGGACCTTGTGAAACAGGCAGAGAAGGACATGGCTTTCAAAAATCAGTTGTCCTTGCAAGCACTACATGGCTCTTGCCTAGATGGTCTTTTGGAGCCAACATAACCAGTATATACTTCCTAAGTAAAAAATAAAATGGGAAGTATTGCTCAACAGAGCTTCCATTTTTTTTCGTACTTTTATAATTTGTTTCATCATGAATTCTTCTCTCCTTTCCCACATCTCTGTATAAACACTGAACACAACAACTTTGTGGCTGCTAAATGCTTAGAGACTTTGCTGAGGGCTTTGTCCCTCCTAACATTCCATAACAAGCTATCATCCCCTTTCAGTGTGTACTGGGCCTCAAAATGAGCCTCTGTACAGGAGCAGAGCACCATTTCCATGTGGGCTGTGGGTGGAATGAGCCTTCTTCCAAACACAAACCTCTACCTCTCTGTCCATGGGTATGGGTTCCTGTAGAGACCAGTATAACAACTTACTGGGAAAACACTAAACTTTACTCTCATCTCCCAGCTCCTCTGGGAAAACTGGGGTCCAAAACCCTAACTCTCTCTCAGGCATAGTTGTCATACAGCCTACGGACATTATATATTTTTTTGCATGAGAATAATGCTATTTTTAAAGTAAGCATTCTGTGTATATGATTTTTGGAAGAAAAATGTTTGAGTTTGTTTGTTTGTTTGTTTGTTTGTTTGTTGTATTCTGTGCTCCAGCTCAGGCATACGGAAATGCAGCTAATGTACACAGACTGCCCTTTGTTATTCTTCCCTAGATTCAAGGATCACAGCAAGGTTGTACTTGTGGTGCCTGTTACAGGTGGGGAAATGACAGAGAGAAGACAAGCTAAAGTAAATAAAGGACTTTCAAGAATTTCAGCTCCTTTAGATTTGATTTATTCTAACTGGCTCATCCAAACTCCCACCATGAAGCAAGGGAATGAAGTGCATCCTTGTGCCAGGACAGGGACTGTCTATAGAGGGACTTGGCTCTTCAGTGGACAGCCCAGGGGCACGAAGGGATGTTATTGAGTGAAGGAGGAGAAGGCAGCAGCATCAGTTCATGCTGTGTGGGGAAGACAGAGGAGGAGGCAGTATTTTCCAGCCAAAGGTATCTACAGCCATGGGCTCCATAGCTCCATGAGCTAACAGACTGGTAGTAACAGAGGAGTGCTGCGAGTCTCTGGGAAGGAAAGGACAAACAGTGTGTGAGGGGCAGGGTGTTTTGCAGAGGTAAGAGTTTATGTGTGGATGTACATGTTGACCATCCATAAATATTCCACCATGGCATTTGACAGTGCAAAACCCCTCCTGCAACACATAAGCAAGCAGCATCTTCCCGGAGGGACATCCTGGACGAGATTCACTGAACTGTTGGTGTCACACCTCCCCATTTCCAGCGGCAGGGACAGGCGCAGACCAACGTTTTCGGGCAAAGGCAGGAAGACTGCCAGCGCAGCTCGCCCAGAATAGGGGACGCCAGTCCCGCCGAGGCAGCGGTGCAAGACGGCGTATGATGCTGCTGATGCTGTTGCACCAAGTCAGTTGCACGGGGGAAGGCGAGGGGACCGGCGGAGTACCTCTAGAGGCACTCGAAGTAAGCGGGGATGTTCAGATCGGCCGAGGTGAGCCCCAGCCCGCCCGCTGGCTGCGCGGCAGGGACGGTGCGCCCCGACGGCGGTGCGGGCTCTGCCAGGTGCGGGCTCCGCCAGCATCAGCCTGCATCATCCCCAGGGCTGGACCGCTGCCCGCCCTCGCTCCTCACCCCAGTGGCTTTCCGTTTCTTTTCGTCCTTTTTTTTTTTCTTTTTTTTTTTTTTTTTTTCTTTTTAATAAGGCGGGTGTTTCCTCTGCTCGGATGGGAGCGTGTGTCCCTCCCATCTGCCCATGCCTCTCCACCCACTTTCCTCGCTTTCCCAGCGTGGTCTGTAGGGGCGTGGGGGAGCGTTCAGTCCGGGCCCCGTGGCTCGCCCTCCTTTTGTGCGCTGATTTCTGAGTGTCCTCCGCAGCGCAGCAGTTCCCCCCCATCCCCTTTGCGACACCTCTTTAGAGAACGCATCAATACGCGTGTGTGGTATGTGTGTGTGTGTGTGTAGATGTGTCTGTGGGCTTTTTTCTTAAGCCCATGACAAAGCACTATGAGGTCAAAATGGTAAGTGTTGGTTTTTGTTTTTTTTTTTAATCATTGCAATTTCTTCTGGAATCGGGGTTAAAAAAAAAAAAAGAGAAAGAGAAAGAAAAAGCGGCAGCAAGCACTGTCGGTGGGGGCGGGCGGAGGAGAAAATCCTGGCGCGTACCACGAGCCCCGCGTGGAGGCGAGGCGCGGGCGGGCGGCAGGATGTGCGGAGCGGGCACGTCGGGAATGCGGCGGCCGCCGGCACACGCCCGGGGGGGGGGGGCGGCCCGGGGGGGCGGTCCGGGCCGGGTACCGCCTGCCGGCGACCCGTGTGCCCTGCGCGCCTCTGCGGAGCGCCCGGGCGGAGAGCCCCAGCTCACGGAACGAGCCGGGCAGTGCAGTGTGAGGGCTGATTAATTTATTTATTCAATCCTTCAGGTTGATTTTATTTATTTTTTTTTTTTCCGAGGGATGGGTACTTAGAGCCGCTTGAGCCAGCTAAAGGAATAGTAAGTTTTCACGCTTCAGGATTACCATAGGTAACTTTGCTCATTGGAACATTTAGCAGTCGGTTAGAATTTATGTCGGGTGATTCTGTGGAAAGTAGCAGTAAGTCAGTATTACTTAACCTCACCATTACTTAAAGCAATACAGATAATTTTCAGCAGTTATAAGTCTGGTCGCTGTTCTGATGACGCTTTTAGGCTATTGATGTTGAAAGGACCAGAACTTGAATGTAGTATAAAGTGAGCTACTCCAAAGGGAGTCTGACATGGGTGAGGAGACTCCAAACTATAGACTTCTAGCTGAAGCTACAGTCAAGATTGTTTTTTCTTATGATAACTTAATAAACAAGGTTTTGGTTATTTATTTTAATGCCTGTACAAAGACGGTAATGTTGAGGTTTATATTTTCCACGATTACAGTTAAGTGAACATGCAGGTGATGCAGTATTAGTTTTCCTGGAATTATCTTGCTTTCAAAAATACTGTTTTTCCTCTGAAGAAGGCAGTAACCTGTGAAATATAAGTATATGAGCATATTCAGGAATAGTAACTTCTGGAGAGTTTGACCCTGCACTGGTGGCAGTTAGCTAAACCATTCGGATAGACTGTGGGTAGTAAGCTGTACACATGTTTCTGTACGTATATTCCCATAGCCAGGCTTTTAAAAATTTGTATCAGAAAGGCTGTTTCTCCAAGGAAACTGAATCCCCCACATGTATTATTATTTTCCTTTTATAGCAACCACACAGAATTTAAGTGCTATAAAGTATTTATAATTTTGATGTCTTTACTAATGGCTCACTTACCTTTTATTTTTGTCATATTTTAAGCTCCATGTGGGAGAAAAGTGGTGAACATGGAGAGGAAAAGATGTTGAATTTATCAGGAAACTCCCCTAACTAAAGGGGAGCTCATCTTCCTTGCATACAGTCTCCCCAAATGCCATTAAGTTCATGGGAGGGAACACATGGATTTACCTGTGCTCATCATTAGTCTGGTTTTGTATCCCCTCTCACACAGAAGCACTCAGACTCAGTGGCAGCAACCACCTTTTGGTGCTCTCTGCCCTGACCCCAGCCGTGCTGCGGTGTGGTGGCGCAGGCAGTACCTTCATTTACCCTCACCTGCATCTGGTGGTGGAGATATCACAGGTTATGCATTAGGGACTCTGGACATTAAAAAACAAACAACACACCACCGCCACCAAACAAACCAAACCAAAACCAACCAACCAACCAACCAAAAAAAGCCAACAGAAAAGCTAAGAAAACTGTAGACCAAATTTAACCCAAACTGCTGATAAAATACTTTGGCAGCCAAGAAAACCGGAAGACTTGGGGATGCAAGATGTGGCAAAATTATCTTACTTGACAATGGCTAAGAATTTGATTGTGTAGATCACTGTAGAAGAAAGGCTTTATATTCCTCAGTGCCTAGAAATACCTAGGGACAAAAGTGGATGGATGTTCTGATGAAAATGTGACTCAAAATTAGAGCAGTGACAGTGAGCAAAATGTACACAGGGACCTCTGTGTGAAATTACAAGAGGTTGGCTGGGAAGCTCATGTACACACCTTACAACAGACAAGTAGGAAATGAATTTAAATTCTGCTGATACTGTACTTTCTAACTTCAAAGTCCGGCCATAGTGTGAAAAATGAGAGTTGAAATTGAAGGGCAATAGTAAAAGTACCAGAACTACATCAAATAGGAAAGATTTTCTTGAAAATTTAAAGGTCTGGAGTTTGCTGGTCACCCTCTTCTGCTTCCCCGTGAGTTTCTAAATAATACGTTGGGATTATTTCCTTACCAAATCACTAAAAATCTGTGAAAATCCCTGGAAATTGCTAGATGCCAAGTGCCAAAAATGCACAGAAGACATGCAATGTTTATTCTGTTACAAGAGTTAATTGCAGCAATTGTTTTGTACTTAGGCTGCTTAACAAAACAGAATAACAACCACCTTTTGTTTTAGCACTTTAATATAATTAAAAATTAAAAATAAGCACAGTTGAAATTATTTCCTTTCTGCCAAAGTATTTGTATGACTTTGTTAGATCTTGATTCGTGATTTCTGTTTGAAAGACTATATATAATGAAAGCACGATTTCATATTGAACTACTTGCTGGTTCAATTACTAATTTTCAGTAATGATTCTCCTCCTTAGAAAAGAGTTTGAAATTTAGGGAATCAAAATTCTAAGTGGCACTGCTTTGCCTATTTCTACAGAAGAGATTGGAAGTAATGGAAAAATAAGATTGCAGATATTGCAGGGTTTCCATATTTGAATAGTGCAGATGTTTATTAGTCAGAAGTGTAAGAATCATTTAAGAATTGCTCTCAGTTTCATTCAGGAAGCCAGTGCGGCATCTTATAAATTTTAAGCTTAGTTAATTCTAAGATTTCAAATGCAGGAAAATAAAAAACAAAAATAAAAAATCACATTGCTGTGTTTAGGAGGTATCTGGTTCTTTTTGGACAAATACTATTCATGACAGTTAATTTCCCTAATCGGAATGTATAGTGATTCCTGTGAGGAAAGCTGTTGACCCAAATCTTGCAAATAATTTGGCATGCCTATAAATTAAAAAAAAAAAAAAAAAAAAAAAAACCACACACAAAAAACACTTTAGAAGTGCTCTTAGAGAAATCTTTGATTTTCCCAATAATATTGTAGGTGTCATGAATCTGCTTCCATTTGATATTATTAACAGGATATTGGTGGACACACTTGAATAGATACAGGCATATTTGTTACAGAGAACTAAGCATTTGTAATTTTGCCTAGTCCTTGAAATTAAATCTTTAATCATCATAGAAGTGCGAAACACATTATAATAAATACTTAAGGATAAATATAATAAATACTTAAGAACTCACCGAGTCGCTTAAAACCTCAGTCTTGAAACTTCTGCTTTTTTATGTGTATCGATGATACTAAGATCAGTACTTCAAATTTCAGGCATTCAGAGACCTCTGGCATTAGACAGAAATGTACTTAATTGTCTGTGAAAAAGAATCGGTATTGAAATGAAACCATTTAGGTGGTGGAGAGTGGCATTCATGAGAGCTTTGTTTTTCTTGAAAGTTCACAAGTTGTGTTGCTTGCCCTGGGTGTCATTTGGTGACGAGGCAGCAAAAATGTCAGCCTAGTCTAGTTTAGCAGAAATAAAGTATTTGTTAGAAATTTCAGGTATAAGGATAGGGTTAATGTGGTCAGTGTGTTATTCCACCAAGTAGTCAGCGAGTAGTTTTTGCAGCTAGACAGGTTCTTTCTGTGAAATGCAGAAGGTCTTTTGGAAGTGTTGTGGTGCTGTGCTTTTCTCAGGGTTGTGAGGAGAAGACTCCCTTCCCCTATCGCCTGATCCTTATATTTATTCTGAGAGTTAAGACTTACTTCTCTTCCAGAAATTAAATCCTCGCAGACGTGCAAAATCAGCACATTTCTGAGAACTATCTTTTTAAAAAAATACAAGGTCTAAATACTTCATGTCATTAGCAATGTCGAGGTATGGCCACATATGGCCTCAGCATAGGGACAAATCTACAAATACTCCGATTTCAGACACTTTCCCTCCCCCTCCACCCAACAGCATAATTTAATGTGTATAAAGTATTTGATGCTTCAGTGATTACTTTTTCTACAATGTGTCTTAGCTGCTGGGATCAGCATGGTTTGAAGTAAAGCTGGTTATTCCCTCTAGGTATGATTTCACACTTTCTTGTTCCTGTAGCCCTATTGACCATTCAGACAATCTGCAGAATTTGTAAACAGAGTGGCAGGAGTGGGCATTGAGACCCAAGGAGTACAGTATTCTTATTTTTAGCCAATATTTACCAGTCAATCAAGGTTTTGGTTCTGAGCTATATGAAGATCTTAATGCCTGTTCAGTTCACTTTGTCTTTTTTTGTTAAAGCAGGCTGGGATACTAAACCCAGATGATGTAAAATTTAAATTAAAAAAATTACAAGGCAAATTTGGGAGGGGAGAGGGGGAAACAAGTGAAATAAGTTCCCTGATTAGTGTCCCACTTTCAGTTGTGATTTCTTTAAAAAAAAGAAAAAGTGAGTGACCACTGGATTCCATATTAAACTGAATGTGCTGTGATGGGTTTTTACATCCCATGGCATGTTATGTTGTTCAAAACACGCAGAATATGGGACAGATGGCTTGGGAAGACTGTCAGAAAAACCTGCTGGGCCTTCTCTGGTATTACCTTAAAGCAAGAGAGAGGATAAGTAAGAGTGCTGTAATTTTTGGCCTTAACACAGCATTCAGGAAGCTCGGGCTTCCGAAGACATGCTTTCTCAATCACAGTAACATGTATAAAAACAGATATCTGTTTGAGCATAATGGAGCAATAAAGTTTATTTGCAATTGTGAGGATGAAGGAGTGGAAAGTTGCGGTGGGGGAGGGGAGGAGGGCAGACATTTGCTTCAGGGTGCTCATCACAGGGCTAAACAGTGCAGACAAATAAGTTTATTCAGGAGTTTCACGAGTCAGCTTTAAATATTTTTGTGTATGATATAGTAGAAGGCAAACCCTGCAGTCTCTAATTAGTTTTTTTAAAATTATGGAAATAACAGTTGTGCCTTCAAGACCTGCTTGGTTTTGGTTTCAAAATCTCTACGCATGTGGAATCTTCTAACCAAAGACGAAAAATGTATTTTATATTAGAGGCATGAAAATCAGACCCTACTGTATAAATGTGAGTCTGTAATATCTAATGTACTGATAATATTATAAATATAAGCAACCAAATTCCTCATCTTCTTGTCCACAATAAATTTTTAGAAGAAGCTGGGGTTTTATTTTGAATCTTATTGCTGCAGCTGCATACTGTCTTACTTAACCTTCAGTTAGAATAGCTAGACCTAGTGTTTGAAGTCAGAATTACCAAAAGTAATACATATTCAGTAGTATTAAAAAAGAATTCCATCTTTGAGTTCACAGTTTACTGAAATGAAGATTTATTTCCAGAACATAATATTATGAGGTTACAGTTCAGAATATGGACAATGCAACATAAGGAAAACAATTTTCTTTACTCATTGCTGAATTTCTGTTAACTGTAAAAATGATCATCTGAAACACTGGAAGTTTCCCAGCTATTGTCATTTTTTGCAGCTTATTTTCTTGTCTGTCATTAGTTTCTTTTAGGTATTATCATTTCTCAGTTGTCTGATAAAGCTGAAATGTGTAACAGTGTCTCAGCTGTATTTTTATTTTTCAGCTCTGAAATATAGCACATGACTTAGCAATACAGTTAAATCAAAGCTTTGGGAGATTAATATCTGCTAAAATGGTGGTTTAATACTTAAGTTTATCTGTTATTTTGAAAATGCACTTTAGCCTATTTTTACTTAGTCTCTTTCTTGACAATGGGTTTTCATTTCTATGTTTTAGGAAAATCCTATAAATGTTGTTATGTTACTACTTCAGAAGGGGAAAAAAGGAAGAAACGTGAAATACTCTTGTACTCATTTTGCTTGTGATTTTGAATAGCTTTCAAATTAGAATGATTTTTCCCAGATTTTTATAGGCTTGCCCAATCCAGCTGTATATTTTATATGCTAATTTAAGTTCTATTTTTGTTCCCCTTGGGATTTTAAGTGATTATAATTGTTGCTCTTCAAAAGCCAAACAGATGATGATTGCTGCTTCAGGAATATACCAAAAGAAACCGGCTTTCATTAAACCTGCTCATCCACTTCATAATTATCTCCATTTTTTCTCAGTAAGAAGCAGGAAAATGGCAACTACAGTTCATTGAAGCCAGTTCAGTTATTTAAACATCACTTTGCTGCGGTAACAGGAGGTGTTAAAGCAGAGAGGTTTTTCAAATGCCAAGATGTAGCCAGTTACTACAGAGTTGCCAACTGGGAGATGAGACCCTTCATGTCAGTTTGAAATGCAGTGCTAGAGGCTAGATTCAGCAGAAGTTACTGTGGTCTCTACTGTGGCTGGGACCACTTCTGGAGGATGAAATGTAGATTGACAGTGATTTTGCCGGGCATCTGATGGTCTGACTGCTCTGGAAGAAATGAGAAGCTAAGAGTAAGCAGAAACATGGGAGAGGAGAAAGAAGGTTAAAGCAGTCACAAGCATAGAGGCTACAGAAGATAAAAAATAGATAATAAATAGGGAAATTATCATAACGTCATGATCAGTGGTCATAGGTTCACTATTAATATATATCTGTCAGCCCTAGTGATGTTTGGAATGAGCCAGGCTAAACCAGAAGGTTTCTCTAGAACTTGTTTCAGCAATAAATTTCAGTTCAATTCCATATTAAGAGCATTCACAGAGAAATTTTGCTGTGAAGATCAATGCTGGAGAGGAACAAATCCCTGTGAATTTGAACAAGATTCTGCAATATCTGTCAGCCCATGAACACTGGCCTAAACAGGAATAAAAAGACACAGAGATTTCTTAGGACCTAGAAATATGTAAACAGTTCTTTAGGTCACATAATTGATTAAAAACCTGACACATTTAAACCTTTGCAAGTATCTTCTGATGTTTTCCTTGTCTTAAAAGTGTAAACAGTGTTGCTGTGTTTTTTTCTACCTGCTCTCTGAAGTCTGACTCCCGCAATTTACAGAAAGAAGTCTGACCATATGTGTTGCCGTTTGTCCTCTGCTGCTTTCTTTATGCAGGCAATCAGTGGCAGTGTGGCTGTATAAATCACAGCTTACCACTCAAGAGGGCCTGTAAAAAAACAGGTCCATCAACAGTTATTTTTTTTTAAAGATAGACTGCAGCAGCTGTCTTAAAACGTGGTCAAAGCAACAATCTTTTACAATTTTAGTCTCCCATATGACTCGTTTAGCCGAAGGAGATGACCAGGAAAAAAAGAAGGAGTTCACAAAGGGATGAATTTGGTTTTTATTTCTTAAACTTAAATGCCTATATGAGAGCAGAGGTTAAACTCGGCCAGCCATCAGAAACTCCTTTCCATCAATTATAGAAGCAAAGCTTCTGTCAGCATCATGTCTTTCTATTTTACCCAGAATGTTCCTGAGCTTTGGTTGTAGTAGTGTAAGCTGAGAGAAAAATTATATGGCTTATAGACTGGAGGGGAAAAAAAAAAGGTCTTTCCAATAGAAAAGAGCTGAAACATCCACTGAGTGCAGTTTTATTGGTACAGCCTGGGGATTCAGGCAGTCACTCTTGTAAACTAACAATGCCTTGTAAGCATCAGCAGTATGCTCCACATCTCCTTGAGACCAAAAGGCAGAGGATGCAATCCCAGAGCACAGGCAGCAGACTGCCAGGAACGTGGCTTTCTTTCTCAGTTCCCAAGCAGCTTTATTCAGTATGACCAGCAGTTCTGGATCAGTTTCATCTCCAGCTGGAGTGTCTCACAGAACCAGATTGAGCTTCCCATGTAATCCAGGAGCCACAGCAGCAAGGCCTGCTCCAGAAGGAGCATCATACCCCTGTCACGTGCAGGCCTGGATTAGGTTTTACGGAAGTGTGTCTGACTGATAGCAGAGATGCTTTTCCTTTTTGAAAACTGCTTTCAAATGTAAACCTTTTTTACTCCTTTAGAGGTTTGATACTGCATCTACATTCATCTCCATTTCCCTCGTTTCAGCACAAGTTTTTTTCTGAACTGAGCTGTGTTTTCCTCCCTTCCTCGCCCACTGGGGCAGGAGGATTCCAGGCACTGCAGCAGCACACTTCCCGGTGCAGCTGCTCAGGGAAATGAAGTGGGTTGCCAGAAAAGGAACAGTGACGCAGAGGTCAGTCCTACCTGTAAGGCAAGTAAAGAACAGGTGACTTATCATAAAAGCAGCTAATAGAGGAATTTATCAGAGCTATTGCCTACTTTTCATTCATTGTTAAGGGATGATTGATCGTGTCACCACTGCCTAAAAATCGGAGCTCAGCCCAGAACAATGGGGGTCAGGAAATCCTGAGCTGCGAATCCTGTCTCCGTGTTTTAACTTCTTTGTTTTGCTTTCTGTCCTCTCTTGCCTAATATGAATTCCTATTTCTTCAAACTCTAAGTGTATTTAAGACTTAGTTTTCCCACTGCTGGTAATTCAGATTTGCATTTGCAAAATGTCATGCACTTAACGAGGAAGGGAGCAGGAAGTAGATTTAGGAAAGCAGATGGTGGAAAGAGAATTTTGTATTAATTCTTTTTATAAATGGTTTATTAAACGAATCGCTACATCTAGGTTCTAAATTTATTACCTTGTCTAAGGTAGCTTAATTACGTACCTGCTTCCTGAACTATTCAAGATGCTTTTCTGCGCTAGTGAGTTTATAGCTTAACAATGTGCATTTCATTCTCAGACCAAACTCTTTGCAGATGGTGCATTTTCACAATGGCAAATGGTCTGTCATAGTCCTCATTGCAAACTAGCCACCCTATATGCTTATAGTAACAATGTTCTTTGATTCTGCAGCTGGAGAAGTATTTAGACAGCTTCTGTTATTACTTGCTTATATTCTTTTTGCATTATCATTAACGATTAGCATCTTGAGCCAAATTAACATGGAAGGTATTGAAAATATATGCAAAATAAACATTGAAAGAAAACTGTGCAAAAGTAGAACATTTCATAATGAATCGGAAAATATAATTTTCCATGTTAAGAGTACCTCAATAAAGTGGAAATAACTGTAGTTTGCCTTTCTTTCTATTAGTTTTCAGGGTTTTGCTTTATTTGTGCTAGATAACGTGGTCTTATCCCCACATAGTCTGCTTCTGTTGTGATTTCCTTGTTTAATTTAGAATCAAAACTTGAAGAGTTAGAAACCATTCTTACAGAATCAGTAAACACTGATAAATTAGCTGTGATGTTATAAAGAAATTGATGAAGATGGTGCCTCAGTACTTGACAATTATGATTATAAATTGACTAGGTATGTTGATGAGGAAGATATATTTTAAAAACACGATATTTTTATTTTTAAGGTTTTTTTGCAGAGTTCTGTGAACTGCAAAAAAAAATCTGAGAAAATTAAAGTCTACTGTAGATAATAACAATGAAACCAAGGCAAAAAAAAAAAAAAGAAAAGGTTTAACTGAAAGTTCTTGGCATAATAGGAGTTAAACAATGTAAGAGTAGAAAGGATTCTTCTTTGCTCTGTAACCTAAGGGCACCATAGTTAGAATAAAAGAGATGTTCCACAGTACATAATGTCAGAATAACTAATGAATATATCTGTTGCTACTCAAGCAATTTTAAAACATCTTCATTACATTTTACATTAAGGCAATTGACTTATGATTACTAAAGAGTTTCCTAAAGCAACAATAATACTTATTTCTCATGTGAAACTGCAAAGTTAAGTAGGTGGTACATTTTATGTACATTGCTATTCCTTTTGAGAACAGCTCTTACAGAGAGTACAAAAATTATCTCAGGCAAAATGATACATGTATAAGATACATGTGTCAAGCAATAAAAGTTCTTGGACATTAAATAGATGAAAATTGTTCTACAGATTTGACTTCACACGCTATAAATATTTCCATTTATCTCAGTAAGATTAGCGTAACAAGGAGAGCAAACTATGTGTTGAAGCTGCCACAGTGTTATGGCTCTGTATCACTACTCCTAAGCCTTACCCAAATGGAAATGACAAGTCATTTTCCACAACAGCAGCAAAACTTAAAGGCAAGAAAGAAAACATTCTGTTTACTCACTGGGTCTATGCAGACATTTTCTGGATTTGTAACTTTGTTTTTAAGGAAAAAGAAAAAAGCATAAAATTCTGTAGTTTAGTCTTTCTGTGCAGAGCATTTTGACTTATCCAGACAATACTTGGGTGTGGCTGAATCAGCACTTTACAGTAAGAGCTGGGAGAAGCCGCAATTATATAAAGACTAACCCCAGCTCTGTTATTTTGAATAATCTTGTTTCTCCTTGTCTCAGTATTATCAAGAACCAGAAAGACATAGTCTCGTGTACTGATGGGAGATGTTAGGGAAGATGTCTCCAAACAGCAGAACCTGATCAGTTTGTATGTGTTGTGGAGGTGCAAGAAGGGCATCACTCTCTCGTATTAGCTTGAGGGTGAAGTTCCAGAGGAAAATATTGGTTCTAAATTCAGTCTGTACTTCCCCACTTCTCCTCCAAAGCTTAACTGAAGGTAGCAGCTCTCCTTTTTCGTCTTGTTATGTGGCTCCTTACATGTCCAGACTCTAAGCTTCTTGCTTTTCTTGCATGTAAAAAAGATAGTCTCTCCCAGTTCAAATACTTACAGCCTAAAATACTTTCTTCACATGCTTCTACTCCTATTCTTTAATCCCTCGGTTTTCTCTCAGTAAAGATGTTGAATGACCTCACATTCGCAACCACACTGCTGTCACTTGTTTTCTACCCCCACCTTCCAGACAGGGTTGATGCAACATTGCCACAAGTTAGCACCAAGTTATGGCAACTAGGCGGTAATGCTGTAGAACTGGCTCTAATGAGAAGCTTTTTTGCTTGTGACTTTAATAGCCTTTTTATCCCACATTGTGGAAGTGGACAGTACTTTAATAAACCATCTTCATCAGGGTATGCAATTAAATATTGATTCACTGAAGCTGTATATATCTTATGTATATATCTTAACTATATTGAAACTATGGTGATTCCACACAGGTACAAGCTATAAATAGTTAATTCCTCCGTCTTAGTCTTTCATGGAAAATGCAATTATTACAAGCAGAAAAGGCTGCAGAGTAAGTGACTGTCTGAACATTGCATGACACAATGTATTTGCATGGCATAAAATGTTCATTTGCATAGTTATTGCACAGTAGTTTTTTCAGGCCTCAAACACCCAGTCAAGATAGAAAAACACAAAAAAGTATTAGCCTGTTTGAACATGCTAAAAAAACATCTGGGATCTGCATCCATAAAACAAAGACTGGGAGAAATAATAAGATCCCATTTGAGGGCAAATAAATATCACATATCAGACTGTTAGAAAGTGAGAAGATGGCTATAAGTTTCACAGTTCAGTTATCTTTCTCTTGTTTTGAGTGCTCAGTGACGGTTAGAGGGATGTTTTACAGGATTTAAGGAGGAATTGTAGCCAAAAAAATATTAAATGATTGGAGTGTAACTGGATATTTGCCTTTTATCTTACTGTAGTATGTAGGAACACAGGTGAAGTGGTAAGTAAAGTAAATATATTTGGTATGAATCTTGTAAATATCAAGATTTTTCATGCAGGAAAAAAGAGGAAAAGGGCTCTGGATAGAAAGACTTAAGTAGGCCTTTTTACAGGATTTTTATTAATTGTGGCTTAATTGCTTTTGTTGCTTACTTCCTCTTTCATGCACGTTGGAAATGTGGATCTTACCTCTTTCAGAACAGCAGGATGTTTCCAGAATCAAAAGGCACTATCCAGTCATCCTGTAATGCTAATTCTCATTTTTCTCACTGTCAGCACATTAAAAAATTAATTAAAAAAAAATTAAAAAAGGGAAAAAAAAGAAAATTAAGGAAAAAAGTTATATATGGTTAAAGGTGAGTTGAAGGAGAAAGGCTAGTCTTAGGTTTGCAATGCAAATTTGAGTAGCAACAGAGATATTTTACAGATTTTTAAACCATGACATGATTTTGTTTTCTATTTTGTGTTAAGTATCACATGGTTTAAATCAGCTTTAAGTCTCATAATGTGTCTTTGTCACTGAAGATACGTTATGAGAGTATGAGCATGACTAGGGAAGCATTGTGGAAATCTAGTAGAATTCTGCACTACAGTGAAAGCACTGTTCAAAACCAGTTCCCATCACTAGGAGCTATTTCTAGACCATGAAAATTGAATCCTGGCCCTTAATCAAATATATTCCAGGATTTTGCTATTTGAAGGTAAAAAGCAGTAGTTTCACTTTCTACAGATTACAGGTAAATCTCTGGCATTGTTGATCATGTCTGATAGTGATGGCTAAAAGGTACTTTTTCCTTCTCAAAGAAAAGGAATTTGGTAAATATGTGCATTTATGCTTCTGATGCAGTTTTTTTTAGCCTAGAGTTCTCATTAATAAGTTAATATGTCACCATTTTAAGTGCCCAAATAGGAATTCTGAAAGGATGCATGATTTTTCAGAATGCAGATTGTCTGCAGCCAGCGGAATTGTGGATTCCCAAGTTTCATGTGGAGCAACAAAAAGCAAATTGAAAGTCAACAGCCAAATGCTGAAAGGCACTTTAAAGATAGAGGTCTGGAAGATTAAAAAAAAAAAATCAGTCTTTGAATTTGTCTGGAAAAAAGTGCTAGAATAGCAAATAGGTTTGTTCATCAGATTCTTATTTACTTGGTTTCAATGCTTATTGACAAAAGCAGAAAAATGATATAGAGAAGTTGTTTAGTACTTTACTGCTTTTGTTCCTAGATCTCTCCGATGTATTTCTTTCTGGGGGTGTTTTTTGGTTTTTTTTTGGTTGGTGGGGCCTTTTTTGGGGGGTGTGGTTTTGTTTTTTGATTTGAGCTTTGGTTTTGGCTTGGTTTGAGGGCTTTTTTGTGGTTTTCTTTTTCAGATGTTAAATTTATTTTGAAAGACAAAAAGGAAAAAACACTATTTAGAACTTTAGTAATTTTGGTGGTGAGAAATGATACCTGATTGATATAAAGATCTCATTCTCCAAGGAAAAATAAATTGTATATCTAACTTCAAACTTCAGCAACTTCTTAAGTAATGTGATCCAGTACTTAACTACTCTTAGAGAATCTTTTCCAGTTGTTAAACTAGATTTTATGTGTTGTGAATTAAGCCATTTACTTTTTTGTTTTAACTTACGATACATATGAGTACTACTTGATCATAATCTGATAATAATGATTATTTCTAAAACCATTTTCAAATATTCTTTGTCACTGTTTCTAAACAATTTCTGTCTTAAAATATATTAATGTTTTCTAAAATAATTTTAAATACCCTTTTATGGACTTTATTCAGTTTTTTTAAAACAAGGAGAGACTGGATACAGTCTTCTATTTTCAGTTCATCAGTGTCAAATAAGAAGTGTATTCATATATGTCTTTTCAAATTATGCTCTTGTTTGTACATCTCAGAGTGAAATCTCTCTTTCTTGCAGCATCATATTCCCATGACTCTTAGTAGTATCCTACAACCAGCACTGCTGTTATTCTCTAGTTTTTATTTGCATGTTTGTTTATGATTGTACTTTTCTAAAAATCACATTCACTTGCCATTTGTCCTTATTGAGCTTTATCTTGCTGGTAGGTCTCTCTGTTTTGAAAAGACCATTTTGTATTCAGCACTTAAACAAATGTGCAGTTCACAGTTTTCATAACCAGTCACTATGTTGCATCTTCCAAAATATGGACAGAAGTAATATATTGACCCTAAAAGTTATACTCCAGTAAGTCCTTATTTGATACACTCATTCATTTGGTGAGGAATTATCTCTAAGTATTCTCAATATATATTTCTGTATAACCTTTTTACAGTGATTTAATTAACACTTGCTTCTTTTTTATCCCATGAGATGCAGTGCAGGTTGGCAACAAACATTTAAAAATCCAACATATACTACTTCTCCACTTTATGCAACATGCTATGATGATAGAATAAAATAGAATTTGCCCAAAAGTTCTTCCTGGAAGATCTGTATTTCTTAGTGCTGTAATTTTGGGGGCTTCTTTTGAACTAAGAAGCAGAAATAAGACTGACTAGTGTCCCTTTTTCCTGAATACCTGTTAAAAAAAAAAAAAAAAAAAAGAATATAGTAGCATCATACCTGTTCTGCAGTATGTATATTTATTACCTTATTGTCTAATGACCAGATACACAAAAGAACTTTCAGCAGAGTAAATGTCCATGACATCAATCAGAATACTTCACCTTAATTTTGTCTCATATTTTATTCCACTAAACCCTATTACAGTGGAGTACACTTCTAGTTTGAATAACCTTTTAGATATTTGCAGCTACATGATCATTTATGATTAGGATTTTGCTGATGACTCATATCCAGCAGAATCAAAGTATTACAGTGCTATGCATAGTACTTCTGATGCAAAACCTAAGTTGTATAAGCAGAAGAAACAAAACCTCCAGCATTTAAAGACAAGAAAATGAGGCCAGCACCAGTGAAAGACCATTATGTCATCTGCAAGTAAGCAATTGACATCAACAGGAATTAAAAGTAGTTTTTTAGATACCTTTTAGTTTGATGGTTCGGAGAAAAATCTTGATCAATGTAAGTAAGATAAGGGAAGTGCTTTTTGGAAGTTAAGATTTGTTTTTCGTATCTAGTAATTGCAGGGAATAATCGGTAAAGTCTAATTCCACATCTTTTGAATATTAGGTCACTTTCTTATAAACAAGTTGTAACATATAAAAGTAAGAGAAAAGTATGAAGAACTGTCTGAAATTATGTGCAAGCGTGGAGTGCTCATGAAAAAGGAGGTAACTGCCTTTCTACGGTAGTGTTAGAAAAAAGCATTTTTAGTATCCCTTCTCAAGAGTAGGGTAGACACTTGTTCACTCACCACGCTTGAGCAGTTGTAGCAGGTGCGTGTTGAACTTCATTTGGAGAAGGATACAGTAGTTTCATGCGCCTTTTGAAATCCTGCCGGTGTGAGTGCAGAACACCATGTGTACCTCTGCTGAGTCATAATTGCCAGCTGGAGTCATATTATCTTAATTGAATAGAACAAAAGATTCAAGTTGATATGCGGAACGTATTTAAGGACTTTTGAGGTCAGAAAAATTCCATCTACTCCCTGTGTGATCTGATTATCTGAAAATGGTCTAATTACATCTTATACACACACTTTGGAATTTACAAGGACTTTTTCAACAAAATAATAATGGTAGCAACAGCTACTATATTGCTTCACTGTGCTGTCAGAAGGAAATACGCTGGCATGCTAAAAAAGCTTTCTTTGAGTAATACGCTCTTTCCACCTCAACAAATGAAAACAGACACAGGCTTTTGGAAAAAAAGTAAAATCCATCTTTTAAGTCAATATTCCCTGTAGCTTTAACACCATGAGAGGATATACTAATTACAGTTACTTTATAACCATACATCTTTTTTCCTGGAGAATCTTATTGTAATGGTGGAAGTCTAATCTAACTGAATTGACATTATTTGGGATGATTCACTGGAGAACTTAAAAGGACTTGTTATTTTTGGATAAAAAACAGCATTAAAAATATTGATTACATTCTTGCTTTTCATTGTCTCTTGTACACAAGGTTATTTCTCCTCAAAATCACATAGTCTTTCACTGGCAAGGGCATCAATGACTTCAGGCACTGGTTATGTATTCCCCACAAATTAAAAGGGGCAAGGGCAGATTGTTATAATTGAGTTCTCTAACTTGTGAATTTCATCAAACTACCTACCTACTTGTGAATGCGTCTTAAAAACCAAGTGTTTTTCTAATTTTGGGATACCCACATGCTAATTTATGTATGTTACGACTGCACAGTGGACCTAAGTTATCCACATCTGCCTTCTGCTCTGTCACACCCTGTATTTTTATTCTTTCCCACATCATTAGAAAAGCCCCCAGATTTCAAGGACAAGCATGAAGGTGTATTTATCAAAGTGGATGTGCCAGAGATGCCTCTCTTCTCCTCCCCACCTGATTCTGCCTTTCCTCTTGGCTCTTTTGTAACACATGAATAAATGACTCATTTCTGGGTCCTTGTTACTTCACTTCCTCTTTTTTCATGCTAGCTCCTGCTGTCAGATATGTCTAAGTGACAAGCTAAGGCCGAATATATGTGCTTAGATTATCAGAGAACAGAACTAGTCTTGCTTCTCTGCCCTCCATTTAACAAATCTGAGCGGTAAGTCTTTAGGTTTCTCTTCAGATTGTGTTCCTCTTGGTTTTAGTACCTTGTCTTTTGTTAAGAAATAAGGTTAGTCTTGTCTTAATTTATCATTCAAAGAAGATTGAAAGTTAGCCTTAGTGGCCAAAATTAGACAACATAATGGCTTACTAGCCTGTGCAGTTACTCTGACTCTTCAAGAACCAATCACGAGGAATTAAGTGAATGTAGCAAACCCTTGTTTAGAAAATAATGCTCCTTGAACTCGGGTTATATGCTCCAACTATATTCCTTTCAATTTCATTTTCTATAAAGCTTTCTTGAAAATAAAACAGATCAAAAGTAAGCTGAACTGAGTCTAAAGAAAGTATTTCTGCTGGTAAAAGGTGGAGCTCTGATATTCTAATCTGATGCCATTAGTCAAACTGAAAACACAGCTGGAAAACAGGATTTTTTTTATGGTATAAAATGTATTAGAGTGTGTACCATGGCTCTTGTTTTGTCAAGTGAATGATTTCAAAGGTCATTATAGATCCTTTTCACAGCAGCAATTTTTGTTTAACTGTGGTCACAAACACATGCTTGTATTGTCTGCTACAGAATTGAGCTTATGTGCTTTAATGTGAGTTTGACTGTTGTTTATTAAAATTCACAGTGCAGTTTCTTCTCCTGCAGAGGAAATGGGGAATTGAAAATAAGCTACTGCAGTTTCAAAGTGGAAGTGTTTTGTCCTTTTTAAGGAACTTGACAGCCAAATGGATGGTTTGTTCTGGAGCTCAGACATGTCACAACAGTGAAACAGATGAGGAACCCCCACCCCAGTTCAGGTACTGCTGGGACAGTGATTTGGGACAGGGATGTTAAGCTGTTTTTATTAAAGCAGCATCAAGTAAGAGAAACCTATTTCTCTTTGCTGAAAAAATCATAATGACAGTTTACTTCACTGGATTATCAGCAACATACTGGCTGCTGTGCCACCTGATTTTCAATCTCTTAATTTACAGCACTGATGAAATAGAATAGAGCTCGATCTCTGCTGCTCTCTACACTGGGCTGGTCTTATCAAGCGTGAAGTTTGGCGCATTGCAAAGCTATTCAAGTCATTATCTGTTGAGGACCTCTTGAGCCATCTCTATCTCTGCAGTGTGCTGATAAGACAGCTGTTTCTGTAGCTGCAGTGTCTCTCCGGGCCTTGGTCTTCTTTCCGTGCAAACTACAGCTTTGTCACAGTGCCCCGATGCTGTCACTTTTTCTGTTGTGCAATAATTTGATCCAAGCACAAAAGAGGCTGATGGCAGCAACAGACTGGCAGGTGACACAGTCTTATTTTACAATTAAATGTACATTGCACACCACTGGAAATACAAATCCTCAATAAAGAAGCTATATAAGCTGTGGTGAAGCAGCAATCTGCCTTTCCCTGGTCACAGTAGGAAACAAGCAAAGATACAATAATTTGGATAAATAGACAGCTTCTTTCAGGTATTGTGTTTTTCCAGATGAAGTTGTCTATAGAAAATCTGAGCAGTTGTGGTTACCTTCTGTGAAGCAGAATTTAGGATACCTTTCAAGTCTCGAAAAAAAGTGAAACACCCCCCTGCCCTTTCCCCATCTGAATGTTAATCTCTTTGAAAAGTAGTTTTTATTAATATTCAGACACTGCTCTGTAATAGAGAATGATACAGCAGCCTCAGCTGCAGTATGCATACTGCTGTAGTTTTGTACAATACCCGTTTCTTAGCACCACAGAGAGGCTCAGAGAAGAACTAGGTAAAACCACCATGCCCCTATACTGAAGGGCAGAGTCCATGCCGGGTATGCCTTGACCCAGGAGTTGTGTGTCTGAAGACTTGGTCTGAAACCTTTGTGCCTATTGCCATTTATTTGTCAGAGTAATGGGAACAAACAGAAGTTGGAAGGAGACTCCCGGGGTGCAGTGACGCGCACGTACACACAGGTACACACAGACACACAGACGGAGACGCACACACACATTCAAACACATCCGTGTGACAGTGCACGAACACCAGGAGTCAAGGACCATTTTTCTGGAGTTCTCGAGAGAGAGAAAGAGAGAGAGGAGGCGACATCGCATGCGTTGCCGGGTGTTGCCTGAGGGCAGGGCGGGGCTCACCCGGGTGGAGCCGGGGCCGGGCCGCGCCGTCGGGCCGCGCCGCTGTCCGTGGTGCTGACGGGGCGGCCGCGGGATCCGCTCTCGGCCCATCCCCTCCCGCCGCAGACAGCGCTGCTTCGCTTCTTTGATTTCTTATTTTTTCGTGGTGCCCTTCTTTTTTTTTTTTTTTTTTTTTTCCTTTTTTCCCCTGCTTTTACTGCCGGTTCCTGACCACTCAGTCCCCGCCAGAGGGTTCAAGAAGGTTCAGCATGTCTGAACGAGCACCATCCTTCTGACCTGCTATAGCTCTCCTGTGTCCTACACCTGTTTAATAACCCATACACGTTTTAGCTAAAGGCGGTGTCCAGACAGCCAGCTACCGCTAATCATAAAGACTTCTTTACAGACATATTAACTAAGCAAAGAGGAACTTAACAAGAAAATGTGTTTTTCCTGGGAGAAGGGAGAATTTAGCTTTCCTTCTTCTGCCATTGCTGGAATCAAGGGCCTCTGAATAGAGATGAGAAGGGCTGATGACAAGGCAATTTGATTGAACAGCTATTTTCTGCCTAATTTCACTTTAACACCGTGTATTGGCAAACATAACAGATGCAAGTACATTATTGATTATTAAGCTTCTAAAAAAATGCATAAAGTTTGGATTTTATCTCTAAGAACTGGTCACTAATTATAGATGGAGATTGTTCCTTTTAAGTGGGGGAGCAGGGGAGAAGATGCAGTCAGAATTCTGAGTATCAGACCCGACAGGGAAGCTGCTGAAAGCAGAATCCTTTGATTTCCTGAAGGTTCAGAAAGTCATACTTTTGGTTTCTAATAGCATACATTTTGGTTTTCCCTTTAAATTGAGGCTTTTTTAGTTTTAAGAACAGCTGTGTATGGTTTTTTGGGGGGGTGGGGGGAGCGAGGTTTCAATGCATGGATAAAGAATTTTAAATAGCTTCGTTTTATTCCTTTTCTTTTTTCTCATCATGCATTGCTGATGTTCTGCTAAGGAACACTGTTGTTTACTTAAACACATTCTACACAACTGGACAAAGCAAGAAAGTAACTAGCAACAAAATATAGTAATTTTGCAGACAGCAACACAGGACAGAGTTCTTGCAGATGTTTTCTACTTGATATAAATAATTTTTTTTTTTAAGATGTATATATAAAACTTTTTGATGTATGCACCCACAGCATACAGAACCGGAGCAAGTTGAGTCTAATATCATTAGGAGACTGACAGAAGTGGTTTTGTTGTATCAAAGGGTAAAAGTTGCCATAATTGAACAAAACTGAACATCAGACATAAGCAGAACAACAGTGTAAATTCAGAAGACCTTCTTGAATGCTAAGAAACACTGCTGAAAGCACAATTTACACATGCAATTCCACAAACTGTGTGTAAATAGACATCGCTTCATGTAGGACTTTGTATAACAGCTTTGAGGAAGTAGCCACCTCCACCCTGTTTTTTATTCAGTCCTTAGAGCAAGTAGCTTGGTATTTGTTCCACCAGGGAATTATTCCCCTCTTTGGAATGCTGCTGATTCAAAACGTTGATGATACATTGTAAGTGATCAGACTGGGTGTTCTAGAAAAACATCAGATGCATTAAGCATAAAACTAATTATATAAAACGTAAAATCAGTCCCTGTATAACTCTCAGTTGTTGTCACAGTGGTAGGATAGGGAGATTAGAATAAAGAGATGATACACGATTCATTGTATTAATCATTTATAAACATGCAAGAGCACTCTCATTGAAACGCTATGGCTCTATTGGAAATCGCATGCCTCTTTATTTTTGCACCTTGTTACACAAATGCTAGAATTCTAATTTAGAATTCTATTCTAAATAAGCATTTCGTTTCTGCAGGGCGTTCTGCTTTGCTGTTGGATATACATGGTACACACTTATGTGTTCTGTGTCAGAAAAGACACAGAAGAAAAGCCACGTCTAGGAAGCACTTCTGATTCTGGAAAGAAATGACGAAGTGTGGTGAAGGTAAAAAATTTAAGGAGTAAAAGGCATGCTTAAGAATACCATGCAGAATTGTTACTTCCATACCACATGGTCTTTGTCTGCACTTACCTATGCAAGACATAGAAATTAACTGAATAATGAGTACAAACTTTTTTCAACCTACTTCCCTTCCCTTCCCTTCCCTTCCCTTCCCTTCCCTTCCCTTCCCTTCCCTTC
>JAWMRA010000090.1:21924097-21945312 GCA_035584735.1 Pseudotriccus pelzelni | reverse complement strand
ATTTACTTGCTGCCTCGTCAAAAATTGGGATCTAGTGTATTTCAAATTGTTCCAGATGTCCTGAGTTGAAATTGTTCTAAATAGCCACTAGATCAGGAGCATCTATTAAAAAAAAAAAAAGACAAAACACTTTTGAATTATGTTCTGGGTTTCTGAATGGCAATATTCAAACTATAGTGGAGGCCTAGGCTGATTTCTACTAAAGCCCTTGTAATAAGAAGCCAGAATTTTTGGGGGACAAGGCTAAGCTTGCATTATTTGGGGACTAAGTAGGAAATAGATGACATGTGATCTAGTGTTCTAAGAGCCCAAGGAATAGTTCAGCTTTCCTGTGCTTCTTAAAATAAGTCAATGCCACTGCAGAGGTGGACTTTGCAGTTAAAAATAGTACAAGGGTACAAGTACAAGCTCGATTCTAGTAACAGTGATGCTGAATGCTGCTTTTATAGTGTCTTACAGTGTATTGGTTTTTGATTATATTTGTGGCCGCTGATGTTCTTTATAGCAATAAAATTGTGAGCTAATGGATAAACTGAATTTGTGATGAATACATCTCAGGACTGTTTTATTACCATCTTTGCTTTTACTGAAATGCTTTTCTAGTAGATGCTAGTATCTGCAGAGGGCAAGTGAGTGTTATCAGCTGTTGCTAACATTTGAAAAGTGAGAGAATGTTGCCTTAGTGCACAGAGATGTCTTTTCCTGACAGCCCTCAAATCAATTAAAAAATCACGACGCTATTCAGCAGGATTAGCTGATGGTTTTTTGGGGTTTAACATCTGTAGTTCCCATTCTGAAGGAAGATGCAACATGTTTTTTTGATCTGTTTTCTGTGTCAGTGTACCTAATTTGATTTACCTAGTAGTATTAGTTCTGGAGAAGCTGGTGTACGAGAATTTGTAAGTTCTAGCTACTACATCTGGTGGGCCAGATCAAGATGTCTTGTGGCCTAATCCTTGCTGAAGTTTTGAAAGCCATCTTGAGTTTCTTGTGTCTAAATAACATAGGTAGGCTTGGTTACTGATTCCCACTGAAGCTCAGAGAAGCTGCCAATACCGAGCAAGCTGCTTTTGCCTAGCAAGCATTATTGTTGATTTGTAGGGACTCCTTGCATCTAATTATTTTGCCACTGAACAAATAAATGCGATGCCAAATTTGACAATCTTTGATCAGAGAACAGCTAATTGTTGTTTTTCATTGTGCTTGGAAGTGAATGTATTTCACACAGACTTTTTGGTATACAATAAGTACACCTTGGAAAGATGACCTCAATGAAACACTTTCATAGTTAGTGTTTTTGTATGGAGTTCAGTTTCTGAGCTTTAAACCCAAGTGAAACAGAAACAGCTCATGGCAGAAATCTTAAGTATGCTTTCTCAGAATCTTATTTAAGGATTCTAACCCCACATTAAGTTTTTGAAGTATCTCACAGTCTAAATCAGACTTGGCTGGCAAAATATGTGGAGTTTTAAGAGCAGTAATTATATAATGTGAAAAACTGTAATGGAAAGGTCTTACTTGCATACATTTGAAAAACTCAGGTTGGGAACAAGCTGAAGTTTTCCAGATGGAGATTAAACAAGTATCACGCTGTTTCCTGTTCTGTCTGAGCCACTGTTCATTGTGGTCCTCCTATACTTAAGCAACAGGGGGTTTACTTTGTTTTGGTAGTCATAGTAAGCGTGGATGTAATCAAGGTTTGAAAACTATATTTTCTTAATAAAAGTTGGGATGAGAGTTAGGTGTTTAAATGTGCTGGCAGTGAGTGCACCAGTCTAGGATCAGTGATTCCTACTCTAGGAAGTTCTAGACTTCGCTTTGTAAAACATTGGTGATGGGGATTCTCCATTAGCTTACACAGTCCTGATATTGCTCATGGCGCAAGTAGTCCAGCTGCTGATTAGAAACAGCTAGGAGATTCTTGGACTAGATGAGGCTGTCAGACATTGCAAGAGCAAGTAGCTCAGATTGCTGCAAAGAAATTGGTATATCCCAGTAAACCTGCAACAGCTGATTATTACTCAGAAGCTAGAAAATACTATTAGTGCGAGATGTTGTATGGTGGACTTAAGACACTTTCCTGGCTTCTTCAGCTGATCACAGAGTACAGGTAGAAAGTGTTATACTTACATATACTTATATATATTACTTATATATATAGTGGAGATCAACTGAATTGCTGTAACATACTGTAGAGTGTGTAGATGCAGTTTTGTGAATGCTTACTGCCTGAGTACTGGTAAAATGGAACGCTTTAACATTCAAATATGTTACAAACAATCCACACAGAGATAGGAAAGGGTATTCAAGGAGTACTGGAATATTCATTGTGTTGGCCAGCCTTTCTGGTAGGTCTGTGCTAGCTGCATTTGCTTTCAGACTCATCAGGATGAGTAACTAGGTACTTACTCAGATTTATCTGAGTAAACTTTATGTATTTTTGTGGAATGAAATTGCCATTGAATGATTGCAGGATTACTGATGTTCTTCTGTACATCAAATCTTGACGTCAGAAGTGCAATTAGTAGGATTTATTTTACAGAATGGATGAATAGAGTTGATTTCTTGGAAATGCAAAATTTATAGACAAATGCCTTAGTCATTTTACCTTGTAAGGTTTGAGAGGAGAAGATTCAGCCGTGGAAAGGGAAAAGTAATGTAAGTTCAACTTCTCTACCAGTAGTGTCTCTGGTGATTGTATTTTCCAATACTGTTCTTAAGTGTTTTTTCAGGAGTAGAATTATGTTCAGAAGGGGATAGTTGGAGTTCTCTTCTCTTGCCATATTAACTGGAGTGATGTAGAGGAGGAGGCCTTACAGAAGGTACTTGGATAGTCTGTGCCATTTCCACCTCGCTGAATTGCCACAAAGAGTTAGTGATTCCAGTGGGTTTTTCAGATACTCGGATTGTACCTACATGCTGTGAGGAACTTTTGAAAGGGGGCTCCTTAAGCTGGCGTTGTCTTTAATTCCAAAGTGAATAGTGGATATGTTCCAAACATTAACATTCATGGTATCTAAATGGAGTTTTGCAGGGAAAAATATGTTTTTGTCAGTGTTCAACCTAGACCTGTCTCTCTCTGTACAGTGAGATTTGGGCAGTCAACCTTTGTGTGTAGGAGGCTGCAGGGTTTTGTTTTTATGTTGTGCTAGGTAAAGCTTAACTGTTAACATACCTTCATGTAGACAAAATTGGGAAAGGATATCATGATAATGGTTCTTGTTAATAATAGAACTATCAAGCGCTTTCAAGAAATTAAGTTCCCTGTTTTAGATTTGGTGCAATGGATACCAAAAATGAGAAAATAAGTACCTAAACATCAGAAAAAGGGCACGGCTTTGAATGCCTACGGTTCAAACCTGGCCTTGTAAGCTTGCCAGTTCTGGTTTTTTAAGTGTGTGTGGCATGTGATTTTTAGCTTCAGTCTCAAAGTGGAGTGCTCCTTAGGTTCTTATTTGTTACTAACTTATTTTTGGGGTACCTCTGAATGCATTCTTGAAGTTAGTCTTCTCAATTACATGCTGCAGACAGCTGTGCCTGGTCTTAAGCAGCTTCTGTGGAGAAGTGTGTGCTGAATGGCCTTATAGCTTTTTATTGCTCATGGAACCAGTGAGGCACAAATATACTTATTTAGCTGCAGAAGTAGTTCTGCAGGTGACCCTGTGACAACTGCATGCAAGTGGTGAGGAGGAGGTGGTCCCTTGAATCTCTAGTATACTGTAAAGAGTGTTTCTGGTAAGGAAGATGGGTGCTGGACGGAGTAGGTATTGAGGCCATCCATCATAGCAGAGGAAGAGACTGTGAGTGGGGTGTTTGGATTTCTGAATTTTCTTGACTATATACGTGCATAGCCATTGCACTGAAGTGGGTAACAGACTGCAGGAATGCTGGTAGCATACATGCCTTCTTTATGTTCCCATTTTAGTTTTGTAATGGACTCTTTGTTTCAGTGCCATCCATTTTGTTCGTCCTCTTGAAACGCCAGAAAACTACTGCTCTTACCTCTGCTTTTATTTATCCGTTAACATTAAATATACATTAACTGAGTTGAAAGGCAGAGCAAGATCTTGGGATTTATTTAATTCTTCTGTATTTACTGCTCATCTCCACTCCTGAAAGCAGCAGGCATAACTAGAAGTGAACACTTACTGGTTGTGTGTCACAGTTGATTTAAGAAGAGCTTTTAAATATTTTAAATTTAAATCTTACAATTCTAATACCGGCTATAACTGTAATTAAGGTATTATTTTTATCTCTAGTAATATGTAGAAATCTCATCAGACATCCTGCCATGGTTCATTTCTGTCCAAGTAAGCATTAGAAGCCTCTTTCTGTTTCCAAAAGAGGGACAACTAAAGTCATAACACTAAAACACCATATGCTGCTTGTAACAGACTATGTATGTACTGCCTGCATGCAGTAGAGAAGAAATTAGTTTATTAATGAGTGGAACTTTTTAATTTTGATGTTCTCTTACCTTGAACTACAAGCCCAAATTGAGGTCCTGACCTAAAACTGCTATTGCTAATCTGGCAGAGCACCCATTCTGAAGGGAACTGGAAAACTGCTGACAAAGTGATCTGCATAAGTGAAGAAGACTTTAGAAGCTGCTTTTGCATTCAGATAGCTAAACTGTGAAACTTGGCATAGCAATAGCACTTGCCTTGGACTGTATCCATGGTTGAGATCTTGGTAGGCAAGATGAGAATTACAGCCTCATTAACCGAGTAGCTGAATTTTTTCTGTAACAGTTGAGCAAACTGAAAGAAAATTTAATGGAGTCATGCTTGTCTTTTGATAGAGGCTTTTTATAAGGAAAGTGATTCTTGTAGTGAAATTCCACTGAACGAATGCAGCTGAAGGATATAAAACTAACCATCGTGGTGGTGACCAAGGCTCTTTTTTTTTTTTTGTTATACCTCTGATCAAGGGTTTCTTCTCTGCTGAAATTATAAGTAGGCTGTAGGGGTTTTTTTATGTGGAAGGTTTTGTGTGCAGTTCAGCGTCTGAGATGGTGACTGCTTCCACCTTGAGGAGTGGAACACAGATGACAGATTCAAAGGTTTGAGGAACCTCATCCAGTGGAAGGTGTCTCTCCTTACGGCACAGGTGTTGGAACTTGGTAATTTGAAGATCACTTCCAACCCAGACCATTCTGTGAATCTAGAAGGACTGTGTCTCTGAGGGGTACTTTCTATGCAAGTTTGTTAGCATTAAGAGAAATGTATTAATTGTTAGGTTTGATAATCTAGTCTCTCAGAAGTACTATTACAAAAGAAGTAGGTACTGCAGAGTTCTGCTGTGGCAAAAATACATCCTGTTTTTCTTTTGTGGATATGGCTTTTTGAATCCTTATGAACACTGCATGCTGTGTAAGCAAGTGGAGTAAGCAGTACTTGTTTTGATACATGTTTAGGTGTTCTGAAATGAGGGATGTCAGTGCTTCTAAAGAAGTTCTAAGGGAAATTGCCTGTCTTTGGTGTGAGTTGCATAAAATGATCAAATGCATCAGGTTCCCTGTTTGAAACAATGCATGAGAACAGAGAAGGAGTTTATAGTTTCTGTAGGAACGATTTTCCTTTTTTTTTTTTAACTTAAATTAACTGTGCAATAGCAGATTTAGCTTACACTTGTGCATACCAGTTTTCCAGTGACCAAGATCAGGGACCTAATTTTTGTGGCTGTTGCTACTACTTGCTCAAGCATTCGAGCACTGAAAATGAATGACCATCTAATAGTAGCTGTCCTCCTGTTTGATAAATTGGCTTGTCTTGCCCTTTTAAAAACTGATTTATGAATCTTTTCATGACTTGCTTGACCTAAGAAGGCTTGTTCTGTTTTTATGTCTATACATTTTAAAATATGTGGCTGTTAGGCTATTAGGAAGAGCTGTAGACATGTGATTTTAATCATATATTTAGTCCAAATTAAGAAAACAGTGAGTAAGTTGCTGTCAAATGCAGTACATGTATGCAGGACTTTACACTGACCTACACAAATGGATGTGAAATGATACACTCATGTACAACATGATAGTGCGTTGGCAGCTTTGAACACTTGAACATGAATGGTGTATATTTGCTGTGCAACGTGTAGGGACTGAAGAGTTAGTTAATACTGGAAAATATGTAAGTTATACAACAGGATTAATAATTGGGAATAGGACCATCACTTTTTTGAAACAGGAAAGTATTGTGGATGTAGCAAAGAGATGAAGATACTTTTCATATTTTGAACGCAAGACGAATGGTTTGAGTGATGTTTGTGACCCAAATTTGTGAACTTGTAAAGCTAATCAGCCTCCTGAGACATCTGTTTAAGGTATGCTTGACTACGTATAACTTCTAATGCTCTTTGGAAACCCAGCAGGCACTGGTTATAGCTCATGAGGCCTTAGGTTCCAGGTTACCCTTTCTTTCAAGTATGTTAGTCTTTTTTTCTCTCCTGCCCTGAACGAAATGATGAGCTTACATGCAGTCTTATGACACTATGGTATTAAGTCAGTGACAACCTCCAAATCGAAGCTTTGGTGGCATCATCATGCTTACTTTGTGAAACATTTAAAAAGGTTTGCTTTAAAGCTTATGCTACTTGATGGTCTGTTCACTACAGAGGTTTTGCCTCCTTTGACTTGAAGGTGGATGGGTGGACAGACACTGAAGATTCTTTCCAAATACTAGGTGGTAATGTTTTTTGTAGGCGAAATGACCTGTTTTAGTCTCTGAATTAGTTTGAAGTTTGGAGCCAAAGCAACACAGGGAAGAGGATCTTTGTCCAGTTGTTTCACCTGCTGCATGTCAGTGAAGGATATCGCATGGTGGTAGGCATCCGGATGGGGGTACTTGTGTGGCTCTGTGCTGGCTGAGAAATAGGAGCTTTGTCCAGAGCCTTAGCAAACTTCATAAATAGCTAAGGTTCTCTTGAACTGCAGAGTTTTCCAGGAAAGCAGCAACCAAGGAGCCTTGAAGACTTTGAGGAGGACCTGAGTACTTTTTAATTGACTGGTGCCAGTCTGTGTCTGGACTTGGGTGAAACTGGCTCTGTAACTTCATCTCTGTGGAGTTGTAGCTCGCTGTTTCGGGTGTCTAAGGCAGGGTTTTGAGGCAGCATGAGTTCTTCGGGAAGAGGTCCAGGGCTGTCCATACTGGACATGGTCAGTGCCAACCAGATCCATGATGGTCTCACTCCTACAGAACCCAGCCAAGCCTGTTGCAGAAGTCTGTGGTCCCTCTGCAAACATCTGATTAGTAAAGGATAAAATGTGGAGAATCGGTGGAGAAGACTGATTGGGGGAGGGAAAGCATGAGGAAGCAGCCCTGCAAGCACTAGGTTCAGAGGAGGAGAGGAAAAGGATGAATCTCCTGGGCTGGGGAAGGTGGGCATGGAGAAACAGGCTGTTGCCTGCAGCCCACGGAGAGGACTGTGCTGGACCAAATACGTGCACTGCAGCCCATGGAGTACCCTGTGCTGTAGCAGGGGGATGTTTACTGCTGCTGGCTGTTGAGGGCCTTTGCTGGAGCGTGGGGTAAAAATGTCTGTAAGCTTCTGTCCTCCTTACTTTACTGGGTTGTGGTGGACAAGGAGGTACAGGAGTTGGGAATGATGGAAATTGATTAAGTGAAGACGGGAGTGGAAGCTGCTTTAATTTTGCTTTTGTTTTTACTAGCTGATTCCCTTTTAATTTGCAGTGCACTGATTTTCCTCAAGTTGAGCTGAATTTGCCCATGAATTTAATTGTTAAATGGTTTACTTGTCTTTTTCTTGACCCAAGAACTTTGTCATTGTCTTTACTCTCCTCGCTGTTCCAGTTGTTGACTGGGTGGCTGGCAAGGCGCCAGGTAGCTTAGTGTCTTAGTCTGTGTCAGAGGGCATTGAATCTCTGAAAAGCCAGATGTGTACTGGTGGCTGGACATAGCTGGCTAAGCAAAATGATAAATAAGGGGGGACATGGCTGTGCTGCGTGTTAAAATGCTTGTGAGTTTTAGTTGTTTATGCTGTAACTGTTTGCGTGCTTGTGAGATGTGGCTTCTTCAAATTGTCACCTGATTAATAAGGAATAACTAGGCTTTAAACTGGATCAGGAATGTGCATAGAGGGTGTTATTAGTGAAAGACTTTGTATTTTCTTCTGTAATCTTGCGCTTGCAAGAAGGGATGGTTGCTGTGTGTAAGTAGTGCATTTCTGTATGAGTACCTGACCTGAGAACAGATTTGTCTTCATTCATACTGGCACTTACCTGCTCCACAAACACTTCAAAGCTTTATTTCTGACAGTGACAGATCCTTTCCTTACCAAGACGGAGTCAGAAGTTGGACTTAGAAGTTTCTTGATTTTTAGGTAGGAAATAGTTCCATGGCATATTACTTGCTCTGTTTTTCTTTGATTTGCTAGGCAAAAAAAATCAGGTGTTGAGGTTTGTCCTACCAACAGTTTATGGCCTAGGCAGCTGTTGTTACTGTCTTGTGTTCACTGCCATGATTAAAGATAGGCAGTCATCCTTCACCAGCAGTGACAGTCTTTGAATTGTCTCTGTCCTGGGTCTTTGTCCCATGTTTTGAGCAGTGAAAGCGTTATGGTTCATGTTATGTGGTATACTCAAGATGCACAGTATTTGCAACTGATGTTTGCAAGTCAGTCTCTGTTAACAAGTGATGGGATGTTAAAACTTGCCTACTCAGCTGTCTTTTCTTTTTAGACAGTGATATACGGATGGTAAGGCCCCATTCCTGCTGATGCCCTGTTTTTCAGTAAATGAATCTGAATCTATGGTGTCAATGCAGAGCCATAATAATCAGGAGTGTATAGAAGTAGACGCTGATGGTAGAGGTCAGAGATTGACTTCAGTGAGCTGCAGAGGCATATGCCTCACAGATGTGCTGTTGTGGAAGTGTCGTGGCTGTCACATCTGTGATTCAAGATGCTCTAGGGGTCTTGGTGACACTCATTCAGCTCCTGGACAATTGCCCACTACTTGCTGCTTATCCCTTTGGGCCATAGGGGTAGTGAAGGGAAGACTGGAATGAAACAAGTGGGCCACAGAGCTCTGGGAGTGCCAACAAAGGACATGGGAGTTCTGGAGGAGATTTTTAAATTCTGCAGTTCAAGGGTAAGAGTTTTGGTAGAAGTAGACAGGGTTTGTATCACAAATGGTGTGTCCAGCAAGACCAGGGCAGTAATTGTCCCCTTATGCTTGGCACTGATGAGTGCTATTCCAGTTTGGGGCCCCTCACTGCAAGAAAAACACTGAGGTGCTGGAGCTGGTCCAGAGAAGAACAGAGCTGGGGAAGGGTCTAGAGAGTCAAGTCCTGTGAGGAATGGCTGAGGGAGCTGGGGTTCTGCACCCTGGAGAAAAGGAGACTCAGGTATCACCCTCTACAACTTGTAGGAGATGGTAGCCAGGTGGGTGTTGGCCTCTTCTCCCTGGGGAGCTAGTCTCAAGGACATAGCCTCAGGCTGAGCCCAGGGGAGGTTCAGGCTGGCCATCAGCAGGAATTCATTCACAGAAAGGGTTGTTACACCTTGGAATAGACTTCCCAGGGGGGTCACCATCCCTGGAGGTATTCAAGAAACAATTGGCTGTGACAGTTAGTGGCATAGTCGATTTGACAAGGCAGTGATCAGTCAAAGTTTGGACTCCATCTTGGACATATTTTCCAATGTAAATGACTCTGTGGTTTTAGCTCTTAGGAAAATGAACAGTCATACTCAGGCTTGGTGGTACAAACAACTCATGACTGAGTTACAGTGCAAAAAAGAGGTGTACAGGAGCAGGAATTCAGGGCAAGACATAGAGAAGCATAGGCAGTGAATAAAGACAGTAGTGTTAGAAGGTGTAGACAAGCTAGAGGTCATCTGCAGTTGGTAAAGGATGTTAAGGGCAACAACATGGGTTTCTACCAATAATGTAGCAGCAGCAGGATAAAAAGAGTAGACTGGGCTTCCAGCTGAATGGAGCAGATGAACTGCAGGCAGTAGGTATGCCCTTTTTTTGCCTCAGTCTTCACTGGCGGGGTCTCCTAAGATCATTTTGCATAGGCAGAGGGTGCGAGGAAGAGCAAGATGCTGAGAGTAGGAAGAGGATCAGGTCGGTGATCTCCTGAGAAATCTCAACTGCTCTAGATCCATGGATCTAAGGGTGTTGAGAGAATTGTCTGCTGCCATGGTTAGGCCACTGTCCAGTATTTTTCATAGATAAGACGATCAAGAAGGTTTCTTGTGACTGGAGGGGAACAAGTTTTGCTGCTGTTAAAAGTAAGTTTGGTAAGGGTTATATGGGGAGCCTCACTGTTGCCCCTGAGGAAATCATAGAATCATCTTTGAAGTAGTTTTGGTGCAAATTAGTACAAGAGCAACTAGCATTGATTTACTAGACTATCTTGGAAATTATTAGGTCTGTGGATGAGAAGTGATAAATGTCATCTGCATTGACAAGTTGAGCATAACTCTTCATGTGGTTACCCACAGTACTTAGAAGCAGAATCTTTGAGATAAGGTTTCTGTGGACGACCGGATAGCTGGAAGGCTGGTAGGATTGTTGCAGTTGAATCTTGGGGTGTCTGTGTCACCTGTTGGATTTACTATTATTGGATTACTATTTACAATTGGATTTACTATTAAGTGATGTGTAAAGGGAGAGAAGGGAGAAAGCTGACATTCATCAAGTTTGCAGAAAGCAACTGAGATGAGGCTGATGTTCTTGAGGTTGGGGCTGCTGTCTAGAAGGACTAGGGACCAGTGAGAGGAAGGGACTACTGGGGACCCTATGTAGTTTTGGCAGGAGCTATTTAAAGTCCTGTCTTGGGCAGGCAGAGACCTGGCAGGGATGCCAGGAGGACTAGGGACAAGAAGCCCTGAGCCTGGTAGGCAGCAGGCTGAGTTGGGCCAGTGAGGCAGGAGAAAAGGGAAAGCTTTTCCTCTCAAGGACAGCTGGGCTGGGTCTGGCTTCCATGGAGGTGGTGCTGTCTCCTTTCTTGAGGAAGACTTTTAACCCTGAAGCATGACTTATGTTGCTGTGGGTGGAGTGTTAGTCTGGAGACCTGAAGTTGCTACTGGCCCAAATTCATCTCTCTGCCACTTTTGCCTGCAAAATGCATTTACTGAAACTGAGGCATGGCAGTGTTTGAGGCTTGCAGGAGAAAGAAACATTGAACCAGAAATGCCAGCTCAGTGCCTTTCAGGGTGAAATTCATATTTTTGGTGCTGTTTGACAGCTGTAATACAGCTTGGACACTCTTCTGGTCCTTCAGGATGTAGACATTTGGGGTAGTTATTGGATAACTAGTGTTGTTACTGCCCTGTGAGTCTACACATAATCTACATGATGATATGCATATCATATCATCAGTTAAGTTTTTCCACAAACTTTTTCATCAATGGTAGTAGAGCCAAGTGTTCACTAATTCTGAGGGGCTGAATGCTACTGTTCTTTTAAAAGACAAGAATTTAGTAGTCTCTTTTCCTAGGTAAGTTGGCTTACTAAAAGAATAAACAGTGATCTGTTTGAACTTATTTTCTTAGTGGGGATCAGCCTAAAGGCAAACAGGCTCCATATTTAGAATTTAAGTAGTCTTAAGAGCCCTCTTGAAGTTAAAAGTATGCACCTCTGTATGAACCACTTGAGAGCAGCGGTTGTCAGGAGGCTTTTCTGAAAATGCTTAAGGGCAGTTCTAGGCCAAATGGCAATCCTTTGGCAGCTGGAATGACAGGGTAACTGTTTGTGATTGCCTCTCTGTAAGAGCTGAGCATGAGCTGTAATAAGAGAGCTACTAGCCAACACTGGCCCGGTCTGTGTGAAGTAGAAGATATTCACAGGTGTTGCTTGTGCGTATTGGTATAAGTGAGAGGTTTGCCACTTTTTTTAAATTTTATTTTGGAGAATATTGGTTCAGATGGCAAAGGCTGTTTTGGATGCACCTGTAGGAGAGCATGCCTGACCTTTGGCCTGGTTCAGGCTTTTTCAGAGGCAGGTTTTATGTCCTGTGGATTGGGGTAACGCAGTGCGGGTAACATCTACAGCATTTGGTGCAGTAGGAGAAGGAATGTGGCTTAAAAGGAGCTGAAAAATGGGAAGATTCAGCAATTGACTCAGAAGAGAGAGGATGGCTGTGGTGATCAGAGTAAGCCTGTTCATGCAGCAATACAGTGTAAGTCTGTTTTATTTCATGATGTGTTAGACTTGGTTATGTCTGATTATGTCTGGTTCTTCCAAACATAATTTCTGCTGCTTTCCTAGTTTGCTGATTTATGTCAGTGACTGTGGCATCATATGTGGTAACTTTAATAGGGGAGGCAAAAGACTGATATGTGCTTTTATGCAAGAGGGACTTAGTATAGCAAAAACTGTGAAAGCTTTGTCTGTAACTTTTTATTTTTGACAATAATGCTTCTGGCATGTGTGTCTGTTCCCAGTTATGAGTTGGTAACGTGAGAAAGGCATGCCTCTTCAGCAATTAACAGTATGTGGCCAACTGGTCACAACTTGTTTGTATCAACATTACCTTACTTGCTGTCTGTTCTTTTGTATCTGGGTGATCTCAGGAGGATTAGGGTGCAGAGACAGGTCGAGTACTTCTGACCATGAAAAGCAGTGGTTGCAGAGGGGTTGTAAATAGTTAAGGTATTGCTCCTGGCTCAGATATTTTAACAGTAGCTGGCCGTCCTTGTTCTATGGTTACTTCACTTTGCTTCAAAAAATATTTAACTTGCAATATAATGTGGACAGTTTTCTTAGGCCCTGGAGGTAGGAAGAAATGGAATATGTTTTTAAGCAGCTTATGCCAGTGTCTTCTGAAAACCAGTTAACTACCTGGAGAATTATAGACTACTGAAAAACAAGGCCAGTGGTCTCCTGGAGTGCAATAGGAAGAGCATTGCCAGCAGGTCAAGGGAAGTGATCCTTCCCCTTTTCCCAGTCCTAGTGAGGCTGCATCTGGAGTGTTGTGTCCAGTTCTGGGCTCCTCAGTACAAGAGAGACATGGAGCTCCTGGAGCGGGACCAGCTGCTAAAATGATTAAAGGACTGGAGCATCTCTCTTATAAAGAAAGACAGAGCTGAGCCTGTTCAACCTTCAGAAGAGATGCTCCAAAGATTAGGGAGCCAGGCTCTTTGCAGTGGTGCCAAGCAATATGATGAGAGGCAGTGGGCAGAAACCGATTCTTAGGAAGTTTTGGTTGAATATGGGGGAGAACTTGATTACTGTGTGGGTGATTGGGCACAGGAATGGGTTGCCCAGAGAGGTTGTGGAGTCTCCCTCCCTGGAGATACTCAAGAACTGATTGGATGAAATCTTGTGCAGTGTGCTCCAGGATGACCCACTCTGGTCCTTTCCAGTCTCACCCATTCCATGATTCTGTGTTGAAATGTGGCACTTTCTGTCTTGGCCTTTAAAGAATTAAAACATTAACTTCAGTTAATGTTTCTGTCCAACAGAATTACTGGTGAAGCCTTGTTTTCTCTACTTTTCTGCTTCCACTTTTCTGAGAAGAAGCCTGTTGCTGAGGGTGATTTTCATGCATTGCAGTGAAGCACACCCAGCAGATGGTGGTGGGGCTAGCAAATACTCAGCTGTGCAACCAGAATGTGGGAGTGATGATTTGGAGAAGCTTTTCTGTGTATCCAAGCTGCTGAATGCATTCATGTGAACAGGTACAAAGGAAACTTGAGAGGCTTGTAAAGAGACTCATATTGTAAGGAAGAATAAACCTCCAGAGCTGTGGCAGTCAGATGAAACTCTTCCATGTCCTTAGTTAATGCTTATTCTCTGACTAGATGTTCAGAGGTGGTTTTGCCACAGAGGCTGTTTGCTAATACATAGGAGAGATCATCAGTATCATCCTTTCCAAGCGATGTCAAGAAGGAATCGTATAAAAGGAATTCTTCATCACACTCTTCTAAAAAGCCCAGCTGAATTTTTTTAAGTCTTTTCAGTCCAGTGAATTGAACAACTTTTCAAGTGCATTAAAAACAGCCTCTTCTCAAGGTCAGTTTGTGTCGTGAACCAGGCTAATGTAATCTGTGTTTTAAGGAAAGTGGCACTTGGAATATTCTGTGAGCAGCTGGCAATCTCTCTGGCGCTTTCTCTAAAAGCACACTTCCCAATAGTTACCTGCAATATACTTTCCTGGAGCTGCTGTGCAGTTACTTAATTAGGAAATGCTTACGACTTACTGTACTGTGTGGGTGTAGCCAGAGCACAGATTTTTGCTGTCTAATCAATATTTTTCTGCCCTTTCTTTTTTTTGTTATGAAACTCATCTTGCTCAGGCTAAGTCTGTCTGTCCTTGAAACCTTTAGTACTACTGCTGTGTATCAGTAAAACATCATTGAAAATGGTGCAAGAACCCAGACCTGAGCTTGTTTTCTTCCTTTATTTCTCCACATTACAAATATTTTGGTAGGAAATAGAGATTGTAAGTGATCTGGGATTTGCACGTAGTCCCTCATTTCTGAGAAGCAGACTGAAATGCTGTCCACTTTGGAGATGAGTGAAACCCATGAGGACTACAGGTAGCTGTGTTTGCTGTGGGACCTCCAAGCAATTACTGAACTATTGATATTACAGTTGTCCTCCTCAGTCCAATAGCAATAAGCTATTGTTGGTGTTAAGGTACCAGCTGTCTTTATTTTTTCATGTAAATCTTCCGGTGAATTAATGCAGGATGAACTGAGAAGTGAAATACACAGCTGTGGTGGCATTCTTTCACCTGCCTCATATGCTGTGTGGAGGTCCTGGAAGCAGAGGTGGCCTCTTGTGAGTCACTGTGGTTGGTTCTAATATGTGTTGTTTCTCATGACAGCTCTTCTCATTGGCAAGAGCCAAGCTAGCAAGATACTGGTAAGGCTAAGAAAGCCAGGGCCATTAGTTATGTTCCAGGATGGTTTCTATTCTGTTCTTAATGTCTCCTTGTGATTGACACTTAAACTGTATTGTGTGTAAAAGATAAGAGTACATTGAATTACCAGCAGAGTTATTTGTTTCTAGGTATTATTTTGTTACATCATACCTAAATTTATATACTTATATATACAAATACTCATATTTGTGTTTTGGGATAGGTGTGGTAAAAGTTAGGTTGTAGATGTTAATGTAGAAGTAATTAGGAGATGACTGATTTGAATGGTATCACTGAAATTCATTTCGTCTGTCAGCTCTTCGAAACAGTGTGTTAAGACTTCTCATCTATCAGGATGGAGGGTCGAGGCAAAACCAATGTCAGTAGGTAAGTACAGTTGGAGGTGCTTGGTAGCTACAGCACTGCAGATGTGTGTGCTTGTAACAGAAGAACACAGGTGCACTCGGTCTAACACTAAGCGCTTCAGGCAAGAAGCAGATGTGGATGGTGGCAGTGGAATTATTTTGGTGTAACAGTGCTTTCAGGAGATGTTGGTGGAGGCTAGGCTTGATGAAGAATTACATAGGCAGGATTTGATATGTGTATGGGAAAAATCCTAGAAAGCCAGAACAATCATGATGAACTTGAACAATGGATCAAACAACAGTTGCTGTTTGAGGCAGTTTCCTCCTGCTTCAGTCCATTCCTAAGTGTGTTTTTTCCTTTCTTTTTGTAGCTTGCTTACAGCTGTTCCTTAGCATCGAAGAATTCAGTTCTGAAGCCTCTGTAAAGGCATGTCACATCTTGTCTGTCTCTGTCTTATAAAGATGCTGTCACAAACAGCCTTGAGGAGGTAGACTGTGCAGTGGAAATGTCAGAACAGAACTGGGGAGATACACTAATTTGACACACAAGGAACTGTATCCTTATCAAAAAATTTTGAAGCATAAAGCTTTTTCAAACTTCTTTCCTAAGTCTATTAATTCGTGATTTGTATTGACTTCCTTGGAAAGTAAGGGCAGTGTTGACAGGACTATTTTGAGAAAGAAATGTTGTCTTGATGCAGGTCTTGGATTCACTTACCTGTTTATTCTGGTAACAGTGGGAAGCCTATAAGCTTGGGGGGAAAAGTGGGGCTTATAAGTTAAAAATGAGCTATTCTCCTGAGTATAGATGCAATGTTTTAATGTACTCTTGAGAACACAGTTGTCCTTTTCTCTGTTCTAGAACGTATTTTATGTGATAAACTGAAAAATAGAATTGCATGGTAAATGTAAAACTGTGCAAAGAACTGTAATCAGTTCATAACCAACAACATTGAGTTAATTTTAAATGTTGAATTCTGGTTTGCTAGGTAGCTTTTTCTGGTGTCTTGTGTATGAATTCTTCATCCGTTTATGCTGGTTAATGGGGTCACACAACTAAATCCTTTGTTTTATTATTGGTGCTTTTTCTAAGAGCCGTTTTAGAAGTATCACTCATGATGAATGTATGACTGATATGCCATCTTTCTATGCCAAAATTCATATGAATTATATCCTAATGCTAATTGGAAACTTCACTAAAAATAAATAAATAAAAACACTAAACCAAAAAATACTAAAAGCGTGACTTTGGTCTGGGAAATAAGGTCTTGGGTTCTCTTTTCCTCTTTCTCCTTGCCTTATCTTGCCTGTTAAGCATTGTTGCTGTTGACAAAATTGGGGAAGGTAAAAGCTGATGTGTAGGTTTGCCGGTACCTGCAGATGCATTTGAATGTTAATTAAGTACAGTACAAATGAGTTCTATTTATCAGTGCAGGTAGAATAACAGGATGGTGTAGAAACCTCTCAGTAGCTGTTTTTCTAGTCACAGGAAAACAGAAGGGCACAAATGTGATGTGTTCTTACTGTGTTCAGTGCTGGTTTAATGACTAGAGCTGATGCTAGTGATTAACGAGTTCTCTACTACCTTAGCTTTTTTAAAGCTTAAAAACTATCAAAGGTACTTGAGTTATATTAGCAACTGAAATTATTTAGATTTGCAGAGATTGGCAGGCACCTCAGATGTTTTCTGGTTCAGCCCCCAGTTTAAAGCAGGGTCAGTGGAGAACAGGCTGCCCTGGTCAGTGCACAGTTGGGTTTTGGATGTCTCAGCTCTCTGTGGGCAAGTTATTCGTGCTTGTCAGTATTCACTGTGGAAATGCCTTCTTGTATGTTAAAACATAGTATGTTGTCCTGATACCGGATAGCTCTAAAAAATGTGTCTCAATCGTCTTTACTCCCCTTTATGTGGTATTTTTGTACTGGTCCTACCAGTTAAGATAGACTATCTCAGCTTCCTCCCTGCCCTGTTCAGCATCAGGCCCATATTTTTTGCAGTTTGGCCTTGCTTTTTCCCAACATCCTTCTTAAGCTGACGTAAGTCTCTAGCAATGCTGAGAAGTTGAATTAACTTCAGAAGTTTAAAAGTACAGATTGCATAATCAGTGACCTTGCTAGCAGTCTAAATAATGCACAGAAGGGTTTTTCCTCTCAATATTAAGATATAGGTGCTTGATTTGTGAGAGTTTGTTTGGTTTTAATTCTGCTTTTTACAATCTTATGAACAAGAAGAGCTATGAAATACAGAGCTACAAACTAAATTTTTCTGATGTACTGAAAAGTTAATGTGCTTTCCAGTTTATCTGAGAGCAGTTGATAGCCTTGTATTTAAAGGTGCAACTTGGGCAGTGGTTCAGAATCTTGTTACACCATGAATGTTTACTCCTTTTTGTTTACTTTGCAGGATGTTAAGTTGTAGTTGGAGACTTACTGTGGTTATAGAGTGCCTGGTTGAGTATTTTTTAAGTTGATGTTTTATTTATAATCTGCTTTCTGTATTGTGAGTTGCATGAAAAGGATACAGTAATTACTAGAGATCTGGTTTTGGGAAAGCTCTAGATGTACTGTATTAGCTAAGTTGTTTTGAGGACTTGCCTTAAAAGAGTATGTCTGGTAGAAGCTATAAAGTAAGGTCTTCTTGACCTTGTCAGAATGCCAATAACAATCAAGTGTATCTGGAGTTTACTTTTCATCTCAAACCTTTAGTGGAAAAACCTTGCACTACTTAAATGATTGTTTACTAGGGAGGTGGGGAAGAATAACTGGTGCTACAGAGAAGGAGTAAAGTGCATTATTTTTCATCCTCAGCATTGTCTAATAAAATGGTGAAGACTCAAGACAGTTGATGGCTCAGTAAATGTGCACTAGGCTTGTTGTCTTCGATACAGTAGAAGCTGTTGCTAAATCTGAAGGTGGACTTAGACCACAGCTGTCTCTTCATGATTTTTGCAGCCTTTGACTGAAGGTGCTTTTGGGGTAAGAGGTCCTCTGTTTGCATAGTACTTCACAGACTTGTTAGAGAAATTGGTTCCACTGTGTTAAGGCTTTGACAGCTAATATGTAATCATCCGTTCTAATCTGCCTGCAGGACTGCTTGAGTTGTAGTGGAGCCTAAAATTATAGTAGGTGCTTCTTATTTAGAAAGATAGATGTTTATTTTCATGAATTTGTGTTTTTGTTAAGAGCTTAATGGAAGAAGCCCTGATTTGTAATTTTCCTTGAAAATCTCATTTGCATGTTGGCATTTACCTTTTCCATTTTGTAGTGTTTGCTCTTTCTGCTTGTGTTTTGCATCAAGGATGCCACACAATGGCTTTCTGTCTGTGAACTGATATGCCAGTAAAAGTTACAGATGATACTAAAGGCAAAAAAAAATTTCTTGTTACAGAGATAGCTAGATATCTTTTCTGAGCCAGTTTTCTAGTATCACTCCTATTTTTTACGAACTCTAGCATTTTATTATCTTAAACTAAATGAATTCTAAATAAAGGCAAAAAATACTAATGATGAGACCAGAAATAAACTTTCAGAAGTTTTTGAGCTCAGCCAGAAGGTTTTGTAGTACTTCACAATGTCTCTTCTGTAAGAATCACAGAACCAGAGAATGGTTGGTGTTGGAAGATGTCTTAATGATCATTAAGTTCCAGCCCCTCTGCTCTGAGGGGTTGCAGCAGCCGTGTTGCAACCTTCCACTAGATCAGGTTGCTTAGAATTCGGTCCAGCCTGATCTTGATCACTTCCAGAAATGGGGCATCCACAGTTTCTCTGGACAGCCTGTGCCTGTGCCTCACCATTCTCACAGTAAAGACTTTCTTCCTTATATCTAATCTAGACCTAATCTCTTTCAGTTTGAAGCCACTTCTCCTAGGCCTGTCACTACAAGACCTTGTAAAAGTCCCTCTCTGTGTTTCTTGCAGGCTCCTTTCAGGTGCTGGAAGGCTGCAGTTAGGTCACCCTTCAGGCTGAATAAATATGATTCTCTCAGGCTTTCCTCATAGGAGAGGTGCTCCATCCCTCCAGTCATTTCGGTGGCCCTGCTCTAGGCTTGCTGCAACAGATCAATGTTCCTTCTGTGCTGTTGACTGAGGACCCCAGAGCTGGATGCAGCACTAAAGGTGGGGTTTCCCCAAAGTGGAGTAGAGGGCAGAATCCTCTCCATCAGCTTGCTGGCCACACTGCTTTTGATGCAGCCCAGGATACAGTTGGCTTCCTGAGCTGCAAGGGCACATTGCTGAAGCATGTCCAGCTTCTCAGCCACCAGCACCCCCAAGTCCTTCCTGGCAGGGCTGCTGTCAATCTGTTCATTCCCAGCCTGTGTTGAGACCAGGGGTTGCCCTGACCCAGGTGCAGCACCTTGCACTTGCTCTTGTTAAGCTTCATGAGAGTCCCATGGGCCCACTTCTTGAGCTTGTTCAGGTCCCTCTGGATGGCATCCCAGGTCTGTTTTGACAAGTTTAGCTAATGATGATATGTATGGGAGAAAATGGTACAGCATAAAGCATGATGGTCAGAAGTATTTCTTTGTACCTCTGGAAAAACTTTATAGAATATACCGTAGATTCTGGACTGTTACTGTGTGATAGTGTGCTAGATTTGGCTGGATAGTTTTCTTCATAGTGGCTGGTATGGGGCTGTGTTTCAGATTTCTGTTGAACAGAAATTTTGATGGTATTTTTAAACTGTTTTTATTACTAAGCAATGCTTGCACAGAGCCAGGGCCTTTTCTACTTTCCATACTGCCATGCTTGGGAGGGGGCTGGGGACTGCATGGGAGGTTGTGGGGAAACACAGCTGGGACAGGTGACCCCAACTGACCAAAGGGATATTCCAGACCACACGATGTCATGCTCAGTGCATAAAGCTGGGAGAAGAAGGAGGATGTGTGGAGTTAAGTTTCTTGTCTTCCCAAGTAACCACCATGTGTGGTGGAGCTCTGCTCTCCTGAAGGTGGCTGATTGCCTGCTTGCCCATTGGAAGTGGTGAATGAATTCCTTGCTTTGCATGTGTGGCTTTTGCTTTCCCTATTAAACTGTATCTGTTCAACTCACAAGTTTTCTAGCTTCTACTTTTCCAGTGCGCTCCGTGGGGAAGAGAGTGAGAGGCCTGGGGTTAAAGCACAACAGAGAAGAATACAAAAAGCTAAACCCACCCTTCAATTATCATTGTCCTTAGTCGTCCAGAGTTTGAACTGGAGCTACTGTTTGTGTGAGTTGAGCAAGACTGAAATACTTCTGATAGAAATTCTTGCATTGGCTGACTCAGTGGATGTTGGCCAGCTTAGCTCCTGTGGCACAAATAGGAACTCCTGTGCTTTAACAGGTTTTGACTAAAGTAGGGTTTTTTTAGTACAAGAAATAGCAAAGGTCTGGTATCTATTTCTGTAGTAAAAGATGGTGATGAAAAGGTAGAAGATGGGTTCAGCCTGTGTGTGGCAGTCTTTCAGAGTAAGTCTCCTAGTCTTACAGCTTCAGAAAAACAGGCCCAGTGCGCCAGGCTTGCATGACATCTCATAAGTCTTAAGCTCAGAGGAGAACTGGCCATCTGTTTTAGGTTGTTTATAACAGCGAGCATTTAAATAACTTCATTCCATGCCAAAATTTTGTGTCCTATGTAGCAGCTGAGCTGATGCAAAGAATAGAAAACAGAATTAAATGCACTTTGGCAATCTGTACAAAAATGAAGTGTTATAAGCTAATGTTACTATTCTGTGCCTCATGCCCATTAACACTTCCAGTAAGCTTGAATCATTCATTATGTGAGATTTCCTGGTTGTGAGACAGTGTTACCTCCTGTATGACAGATTGTGCTAAGAAGGAAGGTAAGAGTTTAACTCATGAGGTAATGGATTAAAGAAATTCAGTATAAACACATTTGAATGGCAGTAGAGCACTTCATGCATGAAAATGGTGCTAAAAACTGCTTTAACAAAGGGATTGGATAGTGTGGTAATTTGGGAAAAGTGAAGTTGATGTAGCATGTTGACATAGCCTGACATGGTTTCCTTCTGTTTTGGGGGGTGGGT
>JAWMRA010000090.1:21899583-21921293 GCA_035584735.1 Pseudotriccus pelzelni | reverse complement strand
GTAGTACTTGAGCACATAGTGAGGTATTTCCAGAATATCTATTAGCATCTCTTCAGCTGGAAGACTGTTTGGAGGCACTGCTGCTGTGTGTTACTATTTGATGTGTGGTTGATATAAGTCTTTTCCTTGATGTTTACCTGTCATCTTCTGAAGGGTTTATTTAAGGATGCTGACTTCATTAGTCAAAGAAAACGTACAATTAAGTAGAAAGTTCAATGCTTTCTGTACTGTAGCACAAACCAAAAAAAAAGCAGCTTATTGTTAAACTTCCTGGGAGAAAATGCTTTTTGATTCTTGCTCATTTTGTTTCCCCTGCGGATTTGTGAATCTTTACTTGTGTTTAATACTGCTGTGAAACAAGAGTACAGCTGTTGAGTTAATTGGTGAAGTTTCTTGTTTTCAGTGTGTCACTTCCCTTTTCATCAGAATTGGATGGGAGATCTTCCATCTTACTGATTTTTCTTTAGACATTCCTTTTTTAGGAGCACCTGGTATAAATTGGGCATTGTTAAAGCTGAAGCCATTGAGTAGCTTCTGATGCTTCTCCTGCACTGCCTCCCTTCCCTCTCTCCCTTCTGGCAGGAGGAAGGTGGTGAAGCTAATACATTTAACTTAGTCTTTAATACCTAAGTTTACTCATTGTGCTTTTTGATATATGTATTTGATATACTGTTCTGTTTGGGACTGGATAACTTGTCACATACTTGGGAGACACTTTGGAGACCAAATGTTCTGTTAGACTGTAAAAATGCACATAAAATTTTGGAGGAAGATATGGATGAAGTTCCTGATGTAGCCCTGGTCTTAATCACTTTCATAAAAACATACTAGTCTATTAAAGGCCAGTTGATGACTTCCAGTTGTTAATAATAAACTACTCAATCTCAGGACTGAAAAAATCCTGATGGGGAGAACTGACAGTATTCCAGAGTTTTAACTTTGAGTTTAATAATCTGTCACTGAAATTTAGCATGCACTATACACGTCTATTCAATCTAAATCAAACTTTTACACAGCTCTGTGTGGGAATCCCTAAATGACTTTTTGAGTGTAAAGGTAATACATGGATCTGTTCTTAACCAATATTTAACCAAGTTGCATTAAGACCTGTTGTTTTTAGATCACCCCAGAGTCACTGGTTGTAAAGATGAGCTTGGAAGTCTTGCAGAGGCAGCTCAGGATGCTCATCAGACTTGAGTGTGGGTGATTAAAGTCTGTGTATGAGTTACCTTTGCAAGAACCTGTGAACTCCTGTTTAGTGTTTAAAGCAGGTGAGTACTTCAAGGATCAAGGAATGCAGACATTCTCTGCCAGCAGCCAGCCCTCTGAATGTACCTGGTAGCATACCCTGCCTGATACCCACTTGGTAATATTTCCAAGATATTACAGTTTGGGGAGGGGAGAGGGGAGAGTTGTCTGTGGTGGTTTTGGGGAGGGGAGAGGGGAGAGTTGTCTGTGGTGGTTTTGCGTGCTTAGCTACAGTACAGGGATCATTCAATAGCTGAGTACAGCCAACTGCAGGATGGTGGAAGCTTGGAGGGTGTTCAGCCATAGAGCTCTGGCATGTCTGTTATAGTAATAGGCTTTTCTTTTTGGTTTGTTAGATGCAGCTGCAGTGAATTAGAACCAGGTTAAGTAAACTGATCTGCTTTGAATGCTCTAGGTATTTTTGTCAAAAGTTACGGTCTTGCTTTCTTTTCAGGTCCTTACTAAAAAGATTGGATAGGTATGGAAGCTAAACACACTTTAAAGAGGATACAGTTTCTGAGTTTGAGCGATGTTAGTTCTAAAAATTATCCCAACTTGCCTTTTCTTTATGCAAAGGATAAAAATCAGCTGAGGAACTGATAGTTTGGAGACATCCATGTGATTTCTCTAACCTCTGATACTTAACAATCTAAAAATAGTTGCCATATGGGATGTCTTTATTGTGAGGACAGACTCTGCTAGTTGAGAACCTTTCTGTGTTTAAGCACTTTCTGTGCCTAAACATTTTTAGCTATTTCTTATCTAAGTGAAGTTGTCATATGGCTTTAAATCAGAGCTGCTGTCATTGTCCACAGATCCAGGAGGAAAGGGAGTTATTTTCTCTGCATTTAATAGGGATGCTTATGGCACCATTCTGTCTTGGATCATTTCTCTACTGGGTGTTTTAGATCTCAGTTAAACACAAATTGATGTTACACCAGTGAAAAATGCAGCAAATTAAGACTAACACATGGCTTGTTTGTTTCAGGCCCTTCTGGCAACCTACTGAACCTTTGTAGGTCCAGTGGATGTTTTTCAGAGATGTGCCTGCCAGACCCTACTTCAGTAGTTCTTCTTCCTGTAGGGAGTTCAGAACTGCTGAGAAAAGTAAGAGAATACTTGATACTTGCTTATGCTGAGTCCATTTTCCAGTAAGCTGTTGTATGCAAACCAAATAGTTCTTACAGTACAGTTGAGTCCTTTCAAGATGCGCAGTAAAGAAAGTGAAATCAAACTTGTAATCAGTTATAATTAATACATGTAATCTCTGTATCTTTCTGCTGGGAGGTTGTGGCAAGTTTGGAAGATAAGTTACCAATAGTCTACTTTTGCAAAGGGAAGAATTACTGTATTACAAGTTCTTTTCATAATCAGTCAAATGATGCTTGATTGGAAGGTCCTCAGTGTCAGAATGCTGACATTCCTAATCTCACTCTCTTTATCACATTGGGAGAGACAGGGATAAAGTGACTTGTATGTAGGTTTGTGGTTTGAACTCTTTCAGCCTTTCCGTACATTGACTTTTTAAAAGTCTTCTTAGCCCATCGATCCAGCCTATCCAAATCCCTCTGCAGAGCCCTCCTACCCTTCAGCAGATCAGTGTTCTCACCCAAGCTAATGTTGTCTGAGAACTTAACTGGGGGGTGCACTTGATCCCCTCACTGAGATCATCAGTACAGATACTAAACATGACTGGCACCAGTACTGGGCCCTGCAGAAGCCTAAGTGCTGATGGGCTGTCAATTGGATGTGGCACTGTACACCACCTTCCAGCCAGTTTTTAACCCAGCAGAGGCTGTACCTGTCCAAGCCATGGGTGGAAATAACAAATTTTGCTGCAGATGCAGCTACTGCTGGGCAACTGGCCCTGATGTGCTCTGTCTTCCTAGGGTAGAAGGGCTGTAAAGCTACAGGGTCTGCAGACCTCGAGGTAGTGGCAGTGTCTTGCAGAACTGACCTGTGTGTAGCTTTTGACAGTGCATTTTGTGCATTATTTATACAGTAAGGAAAGCTTAAGTCCCTTTTTCTTTATTTGGCCTCTCAGGAAGCATACTTGAACGTACCTTTCTACTACTTTTGCCCTAAATCAAAGCAAGGAATAAACTTTTGAAGGTTGAAAGTCGAGCATTGACTGAAAGGTATAAAATGTCTGCAGACTGAAATAAGTAGATGAAAATCCTGTTTGACTTGTTGGTTTAAAAATAACCTAATGACCCTGTGTTCTTTAGCATTGTATCTGTATAATGGGACAACAAAATACGGTTTTGATCTTTGAGGCAGAGGTGGGTCACTGATATCAGGGCTCCAAGCTTTATAGGTGCTGATCTTTGTTTTAGAAAACAGACTGAAAGTAGTTACCTGTGGTGCAAAGAAGAAAAATCTGTGCTTTGTGGCTGTGAGACAATATAGCACTTCTCTCAAATTTTGCCCATCCTGACTGAGTTCATTACCAGAAGTAGGTGATTCTTACGCTGATGTCCTTATGTTCATCACACTGTTCTATTAAATACCTACATTTAAAATGTGGGCAGAAAAGTTTAAATTTAAAGTCTGTCCATCTGAATAGCGGGAACTAAATACTATTCTTCCTGATAGACCTTCTTTTAGAGCTAGACTGGGCTGACACCCAGGAAAACATACTTTTCAAACTCATCTGCTTCTATTGTAATTAGAAGAATGTGTTCCAGTGTAATATGGATGGCACTTTTTTGGCAATGGAATCTATGAAAGTTCAACTCATACACTATTGGCACTGTTTGCTTTTGTTTGTAACTTCTACCTTTTTAACTGTTTTGGTCCTTCCTTTAATGGGAATGTGTGACATAGGACAGTGAGAGCCCATATCTGAGCAAAGGTGAAACTTGCTGCTTTTTTGAAAGTAATTCATTATGAACTAAGGTAAAAAGTTGGGTTCCTCTCTCTGTTAGTTTTTATGCTGCAACATTCCTCTGTCTATTTTTGAGGTATTCCTCAACACTTGAGAGGTTAGCTCTGGGTGCCATGGCAAATAATGTGATTTGACAGGTCTACTGCAAAGGGTGCCAGAGATAAACAAAGACTTAACTTTCTAATCTCAAAGTTTTGTGCTGTGTCAAAGCAGATGCCCTTCTGCCATGCTTCATATTTGTGCATTTCTGTAGTCAAGTGGTAATAAAAATATGCAAAAAAATTTCAAGCATACAGAAAGAAAGGATATCACAAGTCAAGGAGCATCAGCGTCATATCTTTCACCTGTTGATGTTCTCAAGGTGATTTTTGTACTTACGTGTGTGGTTTGTCTTTCCAAGCTCTTTTTTTTTGTCCCTACCAGATATTACAAGGAGATTTTTGGGGCATTAGTGATTTGGAAGAGCTTCATATGCATTGATAGAGGGCAGAAAAGTGTAAGTTTGTTCAGAGCTGTGTGCTGTTAGTGTGACTTCATCCTTGCTGTCGTGCTATCTTGAAACTTCTCACCAACTCTTCCAAACAACTCACTTGATTTTCCTTTGATATTAAAGCTTGAAGAGGTACTCAGGAGAATAAAATAAATTGGCAAACATACGACTTGAAAGTATTTGGGAGCTGTACTACAGTGATGTACTTTTGTGACTTCTGTTTCTCTTGCTATTGAATTAGGCATATAATTAATTTTACTCTGAAGTGGGATATTAGTTCGGTTTTTTTGATGCAATGATAAATCTCATAAGACAGTGAAATCAGCTTTTCAAAACCAATTTGAAAGAAAATTGCCTCATCTAGTATTTGTTGTTAAAAATTTAGATTGCAGTAATACATATATACAATGTTAAGACAAAAATGTCTACTGCATAGAAGTTGAAGTTTTAATAGGTTTGGGTATAATACTTAGCAGAGGATAATACATGAAATAATAAAGCATGAGAGTCAAATTAAAACATGGGGATTAGCCCATGTGAGAAACAAGGGTATATTAAGTCAGTTAAAAAAACTGAAAGTAAGAGACGAACTAGATATGGCTTTCCATGAAGAAAAAAAATAGAAGTAGAACATATGGAAGTCAAATGGTCCCAGAAACTTCATATTTATGGACAGAGTGATAGGAAACTGACTAGCAGTATTAATGATAATGTATTAAATTCCTGAAAGTGTTAACAAAGGGTTCTGGCATCTTGGCTGCTGTGTTTCTCTGTCCATGAATTCATATTTGTGCAAAGATTCCCATCCCCAGAGGTCAGAAACCTTAAGAATTGGACAAGATTTTAGTGCTGACTGAAAGCAAGAGCAAAATTATTGTAAAGTAGGAAAACTTTAAAGTAATCATTGCTCTACATTTTTAGTTGGATTATAGAAATAAAGATTTCTGCACATAAGTCAGCACAGCATATGGATCTGTCATGTTATATCTGTGTTGCATTATTTATTATGCATGGTATATCAGGATGAAGAAATAAAAGTTCTCTTCATCTGCTGTGGGAAGCCTTTGTTCTTCTTTCATGGAACCACAGTGACTTCCTTCTCCAGGTGAGGCATGAAGGGAGAAGTCATGGCTGTCCTTAGGCTTGTTTTTTCTAAAATATGTGATTATTAACTTCAGCTCTTAAGAATGCTTCTTGAAGGCTGAATAGTCTTCATTTGTAATAGATTCTCAGAGTAAATTGACCTTGGCCGTATTTTTTTTATATTAGTTCACTCTGAGTTGTTAACAATAATGGCTTGTTGATATTAAATCTTTTTTAGAGAAGTGATTAAAATGGAAGTGTTAACTGGAAGTGAAGTCAGCTTCTCTTGACTGAAGAGGGCAGAATATGCAGACTAGAACTGTTTTGGTTTGAACAGTGTTCTTTCTGTTCTTCCAACCCTTCATACCTACCTGTGAAAGAAAAAAATGGCAGCTCAAGTCAGTTGTTGCCACAAAATCATGTTTTGTGCCTTACGTGTTACTTTGAGGCCCTTCACTGAAGAGTGAAAGCAAGTATTCAGTATTCGAAGTGTTTAACCTCTGCAAGATACGATCCTAAGCCATGGAAGCAATTTTGGACATCATATCAAAGGCTGAGGTAGCTTGTTTGCTATCATACCTCCTGCAATGCTGAATACATGGCAAACCCCAGTACCTCTTGCTCTGTGTTGCTAGTTGAGCTCTTGTCTTAATGAAGATCTCTTCTTCCCCTTGATGAGGAAGAGTTTGTTTTTCTGACTTCTTTAGTTTTAAATTTGTGTATCTCTTCAGTCAGACAAACCTGGTTTGCTTTTTCCTCTCTGTTAGTAAAAGATCAGATTTTGAAAATGCCATTGGGGCAGGAGGATGTAATTGCAGTGTGAAAGGGGGGAAGAGCTTTGCACAGCCTAACTGGAAAACTGAGGTAAATGCTGAAAAATTGAAATACGCATCCTAGCCAGTTCAAGTGGATGTTGAGTTTGAAACCCTTCAACCTATCAAGATACTGTATTTCAAGAGTCATCAAGTTGTCTCCTTTCACCCCCATTTAATCTGTTTTCTTATGTTAGTGGGCTCAAGGCATCTGCAGGTGTGTAAGGCTGAAGGGAAATGTCTACAATAAGATGCTATTGTTACCTCTTGAAGAGTATATATGCATTTTGACAGAATTGCATTTCCTTGGAGAGCACTTTGCTAGAGGGCTTAGAGCTAACAAAGGAAACTGGGATAGCAAATAAGAGCAAAAAAATGTAGTTTGCAAGATTTTGTGACTGGTAGGGTGCAGTTGAAAAGTCTTTCCTCTTAAAAAGCAGTTTTACTTGGAGTATTGATTAAGTCTAGAATATTTCATGGATTGCTTATTAGAGACTTGAACAGCTGCTTGTGTGATAGTTTTGGTGGAACTCTTGTTGAACTGATTCAATATTGGCTGTTTTCAAGCAGGCCTGACTTCACACTTAGTTAAATTTCGAATATAACAAAAGAAATCATTTTCCCTCTGCTGGCTTTGAAGGGTTTTTGTATGAAAGAGGGCAATGAAGAGAGAGGATAACTTCGTGCTAATTAATAGTGCATGTTGAGCCTATCTTGCTCAGGGAAAAAGTTATCTTGGTAGAAGTGGTTGTGTGTCTAAATTGACCTGAATAATTAGGAACATAAAAATGGTTACACTTTATTGGAGTCACACTTGAACTTATCACTTAATGGGCTATTTCTTTTCTTTATAGAAGACTTAGAGTTCTTTTTAGTATGGTTTCTAAGATAAATTAGCCAGTATGTTTCTCTCCCTTCACCCCAGCTGATGCAGTAATCAGTAATTGCGGTCAGAAGAGTTCCCGTGTGGTCTCTTGACTATTCCACTGTCAGTCGATGTCCTTGCCTTGTTATACATGCCTTTTTTTTTTTTTCCCCAGAACTGCTTGAAAATATTTGTTGGCTTTATTCCTAATAGTAGTTTCAATGGGGCATTGTTTAGAGCAGTATTAGAATACTCTTAAGTATTTTGCAAGAATGTTAAGAGTTTGCTAAAGCATTTCATACTGAGTGGAGAGTTCTTAATCTGTGTATATGGTTTTAGTGTTCCCTGTGTATCTTTACCTTTTTCCTTCTGTCCTTTTAGTGTCCTTTCATGTCTGTACTAATGGCTATTTCTTGCTCAGCTGTCTGTGGTTGTCCACTTGTCTTCTCATTGCCTGGAATGCCCAAATCTGCCTTGCTGCTTCTTTGTCCTTGCTTGGAACCTCTGCAGATTAACTTCTGCAGCGCCAATCACAGGGGTGAATTGCAATCCTTTTTCCCTACATCCTGTATGATTTTTTTTTTCATATCCATCTTCATTCTTAACTGACTGTGACTTTGAGGCCAAGATGTAGAAGTGCTAGGTTGTCTTACTTGTTTAGTGATTCATTCAAGAACCAGTATGAGAAGGTTCCCCTTCTAACCTCCTACTTTTGAGAGCATATATAGTTGCTTTTTACTGTTGTATAGGACTCCTGCTTTCTGGTCTTAGTTGCATGTGTTCACAACAGTAACTTGCAGTTAACTGAAATTTTTGAGACCACCTTATTACCAAAGGAATTCTGAGTTTTCTGTGGGTTTTTTTTTGGTCTTTGATCTGTGTTTTATCAGAGTTCTTCTGTATAACTTTGCATATATCAAGAGGTACTCTATTGGTTGGTTCTCTTGAGCTGCATGAGTTTTCTCTTCAAGAATACCCTGATCTAGTTTGTGCTGCAGATTTTTAAATAGTGTAATAAAGGGAACAACAAATGAATGAACAAGTAAGTGGGGAGGACTGAGAATGGATAAATGCTGGTTTATACTGTTAAAGTGAAAACACAGATGAAGAAATAAGCATTGTTTAGCCTGTTTGTACAGACTCACCAAGTTGTGCTGTTAATGTGTGGACAGTAGAGTAACCATCAGGCTTTCCTTGACAGCTGTCTTTCCTGCAGGGAAACTGAAAGAATGAATAGTGTTGTTCTGACAGGCAAGGTTCTGGACTGAAGAGGTGCCCTCTGGCCTCTGTGTGCCTTTAAACATAAAGAAGTGTGGGATATTCTGGTAACCTGTGTAATGGGTTTTGCATATGCCAGATTGAACAGCTGCTGTTATCCCTTACTGTTTTTTTGAGCAAGCAAACCCTTACTGCTTTTTTGAGTATGCATGAATTAATGCTGTGCTTTCATGCATTTCATGAATGATCAAATAATGAAGTTGGGTGTTTTCTTTTAAGGTGTTGAGGGGGGGGCGAGTTTTTGTCTGAGCCAGTTGTATAAGGACATTGGCTTGATTAAAAGCACTATCCCACCTCCACGAAGTCTGCTTATTGGCCTTCTCCCTTCACCCAGCTTGTAGCCTTCCCTGCTGGGTGCTCACCCCCTCTGTCTTGTGCGGATCAGAGGTTTTGCCACCACACCCAAACCCTCCTCATCTCAGTATGTTACACAACAAAATACATGTGTTGCAGGAAAACTAGTGGCCCACTGTGACTAGTGTTTTCCCCATCTTCATCTTGCCACCTCTGCTTTGTTTTCTAAAGCTCTCATATAAAAATCTACTGTTACAATTGGAACTGTTCTATGGCAACCAGAACTAATTGCTTGAATCATATGGCTTTTGAACTCCTGATATCTTTGCTCTTGAAAAAAACAGAAAAGCCTACCTGCTTTTTTTTTACCCAGCTCATGACTGTAGCTAATTAGAAACTGGGATTCAGTTAATGCTATAAATAGTGTTTAAGAGTGTTTGGGTTTAAAATCTTTACTGTGTCTGAACTAAAAGTAAGTTTGAGAAATAAATGGTTCCCATGCACTGTACGTTAACACAAGGAACCACTCAGTTTATTGAACTGAACAACTTTGTCGTTAGCTGTTTCCTTTCATCATGGTAAAGAAAGAACAGATTTACTTGGTCACCTTGACTTTGTTCTCTTAATTTGAATGCATTTAGGCATAGAACCTGGTTCACTGAACTTAATGGTTTCATAGATTTTGAATGAAGTAATTGCTGAGGTACTTTAAAAACTTAAGTGTAATACTGTTTCTGAGGCTAATAGTAAAAGATTGAATTAGGGTTTGTAATGGTAGTAAAGTTTTCTTCAGTATTTCAGTATTTTAAAACTTATGTTGCAGACTACTCACAGCTCAAATTCTATGATAATATGTTTTAGTACGTTGTTTAGGCTGAAAACTGACTTTCAGAAAACCTGATTTATTTTTTCTATGATATAATTAGCCATATCTCTTTTTTTTGTCAGGTAGAAGTGTAAATAAAATAGTAAAACCGCCATTTTTCCAAACTAGATGTAAAAGAGCAATCTGCAGCTTTGAAAATAACAAAAATGGTCAAAGAATTGCTAGAGCAAAATATGGTTTGGAGACATAGTGGTTTGGTAGTTAGGGAATTGACTTGCACAGTGATGCAACTGCATTATGGAATTCTTCAGTAAAGATAGATGTTACACAATCTGGAAGTACCTCAAATAAGAAGGTGCTCTTTTCCTGAGAAGTGAGAGCTCGAGAGAATAGTGAAGTCTGTTGTGAGTACACAGAAGGCCTGTACATACAAGTAAGCTGTCCTATTGAAGTTTTCCCTCTATGGCCTGTGGTTCACAGGAAGCAAATAATCTGTGGGGTAACACTGCTTTGAGAGCCATAGAGATCCAAATACATCATCTTACACACATCATACAGTCCCTGTAGCACAGAAAAATTTTGGAGAGTGCTGTTTTAATGCATTCTCCTTAATAAAGCTTGTCTGGACTTTAAGGAAGTTGGTTGAGACTTTTAAATTTTCTCCATGTAATAAGCAGTTAATGAAACATACTTGGCTGTAAGCAACAGAGAGCTTCAGCAGTGCAGTTGTCGCTCTTGGATTTGGGTTGACACCAGAGAGAATGGCCTGCAAGCTTGCAGTAGATACCAAAGCGTCAATATTTTGCATAAAGAGATGATTGAAGGTCTTTAACTTAAAAATAAAGACCAGATATGAAGTCAGATAACCATATGAACTTAGTAGCAAACTGAAAAGTAATTTGCACCATTTTAAAACAGAAAAAGAAAAGGTTTTGAAGTATATCTTTATAAAACCTGGATGCATCAGCCCTCTGAAACCTAAGTCTTTTTTAATCGAGTTTAGACTTGCCTTGTCTTCTGACCAAGGACAAGAAATAGTCTCAAACTGTGGCAAGAATCAGGAGTCTTCCTATTTGTGCCTGTTGTTCCTGTTGTGGTTATATTTCACATCTGGACTACTTGTAATCATCTGCAAATGGCCTGTTAGCTTTTGTGGTATCCTCCTAGCACTGTTCAATGTAAATCCAATTGGATTTACAACAGTCCTTTAGTTAAAACAGAATGTTCTTGGGGACGAAAATACCCTTATGAAAAACACTTCCATATTTTGCTCCAGTTATTTCACTTGAGAAATCCTTGACTCTACTGCCAGTTGTATGTCCAGTGGTACTTTTAAAGGGCTGTTGCAAGGCAACATAGTGAATATTATCTGTGCAAGATTCTAATTAATTTTTAAAACCTAGAATTTTAAGAACAGACTGTATTCTAACAAGGTAGTTTGGTGTAGTTTTTTTTCTGTGGGCTGGGAAAAACTTGCATGTAAGGGGAGCTGTCTTTCAGTGGTGCATGGTCATCTGATGTGCTGATGGAAAACCAACTCACTGTGTTTTCTTTCTTTGCTCTTCAGTCTTGAAGATTTAAAATTTCCTTTGTGATACAGTTTCTCTTAGGCATGGCGTGGTTCTGGAGGTAGTTTCCAGGGTAGATGCAGGGGTAACCAGACTGCATTATCTTTTAAATCTTCTTAAAATAAGCATCTTACTTCATGTAAGAAAAATAATTTTAGAACTAAATTTGGGAAGATTAGATTGGAATTGCCTCAAATCCAATTAAGCCACACTGCATGGACGTGCTGGGAATATAAATGCAATTACTGTAAATTTGTACAAACTGACTTGTTGCATTATCTTGCTAATCTAACATACGGTACTTTTTGTGTCCATATTGCAGCCGGCAACTCCAAACTAACATGGCAGTCAGACTGTGTGATGTGGCTTCTCTGCTTAGAAGTGGTTCGTGGGCAGCAGAGCCTTGGACTGGGGTCTGTGGGACTTTTCTTAAATTCTGTAGGCTGCTTTTTTACATGTTAATAGTGCTGAGGCCATACCAAAGTCTTTAAATCTTCCATTTGGAATGCTAACTTACATGTTCCATTATAGGCTGTAGGTTGTTTTCTTATTCTGTGAGAGCCTAGAGCACACTGACGTACCAAGACTAATTCAGAATACCTGGTGGGTAATGGAAGAGGAGTATTGTACTAAAATGGTTTTGGTATGGTCTGAATACTAAGTTGCAGTAACTTTGAAAACCTGTATACTGTGTGTTTATGATTGCTATCTTAAAAGTATATTTACCACTCTTATTCTAAGGAATTGTTCAAAAACTAAATTTATCTCAAACTATTTTTCTGAGTGAAAAGTATTTAGTACTTTGTGTGTTGTCTTTTATGAACAGTTCTATTCAACCTATCAATGGGATGTGCATTATTTGTAAAACACATTAATATCACCTTGTTCAGAGCAGATGGCTCTACAGCTGAGAAATGCTGTAATTTTCAGCACAGACAGGCTACTTCAGCTTTTCACTTGAATGCTGGCTTAGGATCCTGTTCTTGCTGCCTGAACATGAAAATAAATGTGCAATTAAGTGAAAATCGTTTGTTGTCCTTCCTAAATCCCTGCAAATTTTGATCAGTGAACACTTGAAATTTGAAAGTAAAAGACAAAAAGGAGAAAAAGCAATCCTAGAGAGCCTCAATTGGAGCACAGCATTTGTGACTACTACCTCTACCAGATACACTCGTTTTTTCAAAAGTACTTTATCCTAATTGGGATCATCTTTTTTATCATCTTTTCAGTGGACTTGTTTTGTCAGTGCCAGGAGCAGGTTATCCCTTGGAGTTAGTCACAAGAGAAGAAAACATTGTTCCATTTGCAGCTCTTCAGGAAAACTACATTATGCTGTTGTAATAAATGTTCTTAGCGGATGCATCCCTTTTTTGCATTGTGCTGAAGTAAGCTCTTGTAAAATTTTTCTGTATGCAGAACATAGAAATGTGTTCCCAGGAACATCTGAAATGTACTTTTAGATACTCAACTTTTACTCCCTCGCGTATTTTTAGGAAGTTCAGTTATGCACTCCTGAGTATAGTTGACCTAATCAGCTGTTCGGGTATTCATTGATTGCGTATTGTGCTTTAAACCTGACTGTTAGTGCAGAAGCTTCAGAGGTCCTGATGCTACACTGTTGATTTCACAAGAGGCTTTCTTGTGAGAACTGCTCCTAGCAGTTAATAACGATGTCTGATTTCAGTGATTGATGCATTTCTTCAGTAAACTTGTTGCTAAGTCTTCTGTGTTGAAATGTGTATCACTGGAGAATTAACTTATGTAATTTCCTCTTGAATGTTGTCCTTGAATAGTTGGTCTCAAGGGTAGGCCGCCGAAATCTTGGATATTAAAAATGCCTTAAAAATACACTGTATTTACCAGTTGTTGCCGTTCAATCACTGACTGAGATGTCAGAGAGCCTTTTTGTATGTGTGCAGCTTGTGACAAGTATTTGTATATAAGTACAGTCCTCCAAATTACTTCTGCTGCATCTTGAAATCATGCAGGCAGTTACTTTGGGGTGAGACACAGAATCATAGAATGGTTTGAGTTGAAAGGTACCTTAAAGATCATCTAGCCCTAATGCACTTTGCTGTGACCTTCCACTAGACCAGGTTGATCAAAGCCCCACTCTACCTGACTGTAAACATTTCCAGGGATGGGGAATCCATAGCCTCTCTGGGCAGCCTGTGCCAGTGCCTCACCACTGTCATACTAAAGAATTTCTTCCTAATATCTAGTCTAAACCTGCTCTGTTGCAGCTTGAAGCCATTTCCCCTTGTCTTGCCACTACAGGACCTTGTGAAAGTTCATCTCCATGTTTCTTGCAGGCTCCCTTCAGGTACTGGAAGGCCACAGTAAGGCCACCTGGAAGCCTCGTCTTTACAAGGCTGAACAGTCCCCATTCTCTCAGCCTTTCCTCGTAGGAGAGGTGCTCCATCCCTCTGATCACCTTGATGGCTTCATCTGGACTTGCTCCAACACGTTGATGTCCTTCCTGTGCTGTTGACTGAGGACCCCAGAGCTGGATGCAGCATTCAGGGGGTGGGATCTTACCAGAGTGGAATAGAAGAGCAGAATCCCCTCACTTGACCTGCAGGCCATGATTCTTTTGGTGGAGCCAAGAACACACTTTCTGAGCTGCAAGTGCACCTTGTTGGATCATATCCAGCCTCATCCACCAGCACCCGCAAGTCCTTGTTGGCAGGGCTCCTCTCAATCTGTTTGTCCCCCAGGCTGTATTGATAACTGGGAGTTGCCACGACGTCGTTGCAGCACCTTGCACTTGGCCTTGTTGAACTTGATACTACCATGGGCCCAGTTTTCCAGCTTGACCAGATCCCTCTGGATGGCATCCCATCCTTCAAGTGTGGCAGCTGCACCATTTAGCCTGATGTCATATGCAGGCTTGATGAGGGTGCCCTTGATCCCTCTGTCTGTGTTATTGGTGAAGACATTGAATAACACTGGTCCTGGTGTGGACCCCTGAAGGACATCACTTGTCACTGATGTCCACTGAGACTGAGCCATTTACCAGTATCCTCTGGATGCAACTATCCAACTGCTTTCTTCTCCAGCTACCCATCAGTTATCTTCACTTTAGGGAAAATTATGTTGTGGGTTGCAGGGCCTGTGTCAAAGGTCTTACAGAAGTCCATATAGATGACTGACATCTGTAGCCCTTCTTTTGTCCACTGATGCAGGCATTCCGTCATAGAAGGCCTCTTGGTTGGTCAGGCAGGACTTGGCCTTGTTGAAACCATGCTGGCCGTCTCCAGTTACTTCCTCATTCTCCTGTGTCTTAGCATAGCTTCTAGGAAGATCTGTTCTGTGATCTTCCAAGGCACAGAGCAGTTGTTGGAGTGGTGGTCACTTCTTTTTTTGATGTCTAAATGTAAAAGATTCAAACTTGTACATTTTCAGAGTTCAGGGGAGGGAAGAACTGAGAACCAGAAATTATCAGTTTAGTCAAATAAAAGGATTTAAAATCCTAATTCCAACCTGTGGTGATAGAAGCTTGACATAGATGTTGTCAAGGAAGAATATGTTTTTCATCCCAGCACTTTTCTGTATCCTCTAAGTATCTCTTTAAAGTACTAATCTTGAATTCTGCTGCTTCTTATGAGAAATGTACTCAGAATACAGTTAATCCCCACCTTTCTGAAAATAATCAAATACTACCACCTTAAAAGCTGCATTTCACATTGTTTCAGTAACCACTTGTAAGTTTATAGAAACGATTACCCTTGCAACAGGCCAATTCCGCTTGGTAATTTCTATAATAGAAAGGTTGTAATGCCCCTAAATACAGGGAGTGGTAGAGGATAAAAAGCTTTGAGTGCTGATGTCATTGAATGAGCTTCTAGAAAATTCACTTCATTTTCCTGCAAGTTTTTAAAGTATTGCCTTGACTAACACTTAACATCCTTCTGTATTGGTGGGGAGGGGTGGTTTGTTTTTTTTTGCATGTAGAAGCAGTATATGGCCTTGGCAGTACCATTTCTGGATAGTGATAGCTCTTACTTTATTGTCTAGACTCTCCCACTAGATAGTGAAATAGGTTTGATGCTTCTTGTTTTGTTTTTCAGCAGGTAATTGCTGCCATGGAAACACAGCTGTCTAACGGACCAACTTGTAATAACACAGCGCATGGTTCAACCACCATAAACAATTGCTCGTCACCGGTTGATTCTGGGAACACAGAAGACAGCAAGACCAATTTAATAGTCAACTACCTTCCACAAAACATGATTCAAGACGAACTGAAGAGTCTTTTTGGCAGCATTGGGGAGATAGAATCCTGCAAGCTTGTCAGGGACAAAATAACAGGTATGTTGGTTTTGGAGTTTTCAGAATCTTTTCATTTTTCTAGACAGTGAACTGTCAGATGGTGTTTTACAATTCTCTTAAGTCACGGAATAAAGGGAGAAGAAACCAATGCTGATATTACTAGTCAGAAGGACTTCAGATTAATTTTTAATTATATACACCAAAATTAAGAAGATGTATTTGCATTTCATCCAGGTTTGCCATAAGTACTATAAATGCTAACAGGACATTTGAACCTGAGCTTTAGAGTCTTTGATAAGATTACTTGGATGTGGAAAAGCAGATATTTATACAAGGTTTCCTTGCGTTCAGCTTCATTGGAGTTAGATTTTAGCCCTAGCTGATGCAAAGCTTCATTTTTCAGGGATGCAGGTTAATGCAACTTGTGCCTTCGAGAAAGGGCAGATTACCTTACTTCATAGGTAAAGCTGATTTTGCATTGCAGCACTTCAGCAGTTTCTTCAGGATGTTCACTTCAATCAGTATGTCCTCTTTGAATTCCTTCTAATTGAGTAATCCTTGTCTGACTTCTGTGCTGTTGGGTGAAGGTGGCTTTGCCTCCACTTTGGCTCTGCATGACCGATGCTGATTACTGTAGCAGATGATTTGTTCTTAAGATGTTTTGTAGTGGAATGGGTAAATCTGTAAAATATCCTGCTTCAACATGGTAGTCTGGGATACTGAAATCACTGGTTTTTAGTCCCTCTGGGTTGACAAAGCCTCAAACCAGTCTCTGCTCTTCAGTGTGAAGAATACCGAATGTTTTTGGGGATGCCAAAGAAACTAGGCTGGGCTGATGCTACAGCCTCCTATTTTGTGGGGGAGCCTGGCTGATGCAGAAAACAAGCCCGTTTTCTTTATAAGCCATGACTTCAGTGCTTTGAAACAAAAGGTCCTTAAGTATTTCGTGACCTTTTGTTATGGGATTGGAAGGATGTAACTGGTACTTCAGTTTGTGGGATGGCTATTCTAGGTGTTTGTCTCTGTCTTGCAGATATGAGTTCACATATTTAGCATTTCTTATTAAACTTGCTTAAGAATGACATACTTCCCCCAATTAAGAGGCTGTTGTAGGCCCAAAGAGCTGAGCTTCAAGGTCTTAATGATCAGTGTCCAAATTGCAATGTCCTTACATTATGTTTTTGATGTTTTGTATGCTTGAAGTCCACATTGCTCGTGCATCATTTCCTTACCTGGGAACGGAGCAAGACTTAATTGTAGACCTCTTATTTTGAGGTGGGACGTTTTCTGTATAGCATGCAGTGATGCCTAAGAAGGATCCTGCATTCACAGGAAAGCTTTGCTGAAATGACATTTTCAGTAGCTGAGAACTCCAGAGTTGGAACTACTGGAGGTAGAGCTGGTTTTACTACTTTATTAGAAAGCAGATCCTCAGCTTTGAGCCATACTTTCAGCTGCCGGAAAAATATGGCATCAGTCTTGTTCCAAAAGTTTTTAATATTATAAGTGAGATTTGTAAATGTGATGTCTTGCCTTATAACTGCATTGGGAGCAATACTTCTGATTTAAGTAGCCTGGAGCAAGATTACCTTTTGTTTGTGGATGCTGAGGAGAAAACTCTAGCTTTAGTCCTGTTCTTACTCATTTTCAGGTTTTCTATAGAGTTCTTGAAAAGCAAATTTCTTTTCTGTCTAAGTTCAGAACACAGGTTGTAACCAGGTTTCTGTGAAGAAAGATTTGACATGAATTTCAGAATTTTATTGGATTCCTGTGTTAAAGGATTAGGGGTTTTTTCCTCCTTAAATGAACTGCCATGAGTACTAGATACTTTGTGTACCTTCAAATGATGAGAGATTTAGGGGTGCATAGAAGTAGACATACATTTTTGTGCTGGCAGCATCACCAAGGTCTCTTATGGTTTTTCTCCACCACTCCAGGCCTACTGGTTTGCAGACAGAGTGGAGTTTGCTGTTGGGAGCACACAGCAGCCAGTCTAGTCTTGGCCTTGTTGTGGAGTGGTACCATCCTGCAAGCTTGTGGTCAGAGACTGTTTCACTTTCTGGGGACTGTCACTGGTGGGCAAGGCCAACAATAGGGAGGAGGAAAACGGAGCCCACTGATCACTGGGGCAGAGATCAACTTGGTTACCCCAAAGGGCATCCGGTGGGACCACATGGAGATGTGATCTCTGCAGCTATGCCCAGTTAGCAGCCACAGTCCTGTCCTGAGAGTCAGTTACTCCTGCCATGGTTAACTGGATCACCAGGGCTATGTGGTGAAATTCAGAGGTGTCAAGGCCAGTTACTGTCATCTTGACCAAATACTCATTAGAGCATCCTGTGAATTCAAACCAAACTTCCTCCCACCCTATTATTGAATATTCACTCTGTGGTCACATCTGCAACACTGGAGTGCATTTAAGACTGGGTTATCATAGAACCACAGAATGTTTTTGGTTGGAAGGCTGTTGGGGCAACACTCATAGCTGAGATGGAGTTTACTTTCTCTATAAAAGAAAAACACTGAAAGTGCTGTACTTAACTGTTTCATTGTTTTACTGAAGGTAAAAGAAACGTTTATACTAATGAAGATTTTAAAGTGTGTTTAACCGAGAGTCTCTTCATTTGATAATCCCATTGACAACATAAGTGATAAGTAGGTCATGAATGTCACTTATCTTCACTTGCTAACCAGAGAATCTGTTCGGAATGAGTCACTGTGCCTAGTGTTAACTCTGACGTGCTTTTGACTAATGCAGGTGTATGTAAATACAAATGACAAAATTACCAAATTAACTAATTTTAGTTGTACAATAGGTGGGAAACCCTGGTCTCGACAGAGCATCATAACTGAATTCTAATCAGCCACTCTAGATAGCTGTTTAGTTTATAGTTTAGTTTAAGTGCATCTACATATTCAAAGGCAGCAGAGAGACAACATTTATCATATAATGATAATATTTTGCATAATCTAATGTTAAGCATGTATTACTATACAAAATAAGCTAAAAAGACTCTAAATTTAGTTGGGGAAGAAGGTAAAGTGGGCTAAAGTTCAGTTGTCTGAACTGCCCTTATGCAAGCCACCTGAAAGCACAGGCTTTCCATTGGCATGAGACAGATGAATTTAGTAGCTTTTGACAAAATACGGGACAATAATAATTACCACTTAATAGTTACCTTACTATGACAAACTGCGTTTTCTAGGCCTACTTTTCTGAGACTTCAGTATAGTAAAAACGTGATGAATGTGGTATCCTTATTAAAGAACACAGGGGTTTAACTCTCTCTGCCTTTAGTGAAAGTTCAGTTGTACATGTGGAAGATAAATGTATACTTTTCACATTGTGGAGTAATCTCCATGTTTTCAGGCATTTGCTTCTTTGTCATTTACCCATTAGTGTTTGTGGAGTTGTTAGCTAAACTGAAATTTGTGGAATTCAGACTTTAATTTCAGAAAGCAGCTGGTGATTTAAATTTGGGGAAGTGTCTTAGTTTTCTTGGCTTAGAACAGAATTCCTGTACTGTTCTCAAAATAACCAGATGCTTATAAAATTCACAATTATTTGATCTAAAAGAGAACTTTTTTATTAATAGGTTTGGTTTTCTTTTATCTTTGACTGTGTTTGAACTAGTAATAATGCTTGTATGTGTATTTCATTTGCAGTTCAGCATGCTGGCTCATTCTCTACCTAGAAAATGAGCCAGGATGTGTTTAGAGACCTAGCCAAGAACAGTGTATCACATCTGCAGACTTTTGTAGTTGTGAAGCTGTGGTATTAGACTGTGCCATTTAGTACAAGGAGACAGATACTCCACATCTGAAGGCTTCTTTTTACATGACTTCCTGCTGTCAAAATTTCTACCATCTCTAACTGAAGACAGAGTAAGTCCACTTCAGGACAATCTTGTTGATCACTGTTATATGAGGATGTGTTTCAAACTTGATCCAACTGCCTTACTGTGAAGCTTACATGTTGGTTGAAAGCTTGATCCTCATAACACATCTTTTTCCAAAATATCTGTGCTCCTGCTTGGTCTGTGACTGGCAGCTATCTGTCATGTGGTGGGGTTTCTTTATGGTCAACATTACAGCCTCACAGAGTACCATTCTGCAGGTCTTATTATGTGACCCTTGGAAAATTTCGTAGACTTTTACAGTCTAGAGTACTGTAGTCTAGTCTACAGTACGCTGTGAGGGACACTTGTGTATAGGCAGGGTTGTGTTTCTGTGTTCTGTTGTCTCAGCTTTAGTCTTACGGAAACAGGTGTACCTTACTTAATTTTGCAAAATTTTTCTTATCCTCTGAAAATTATTTTTCAGATACTTTGAATTGTTGTCTCATACCTGTTTTGCATATAGTGTAGATGTAAAACACAACACAAAATTGAACAGGTTTCTAGAACTGTAGTTTAAAAAACTGGTTGGAAGTTGAGCACTTCCAAAAAATTGTTGATGCAGCTGTAGTACGTATGTTTGCAACTGAAGTTTGTACAGAGCGTTTCAGTTGTTAACATGGAAATTTCTCATGCATAATCTGATGTGGTCACATACTTAGACCTTAAACTGACACTCTTAATCTGAGATTTGTTGCTGCCTTAAGATAGGAGACAAACCTGGCAGATTGTTTTCCTTTCTCTTTATGTCCCAGAGAAAACAAGGGGAGGAAAAAACCCATGACACATCTGTGGGGTGGCTAAGTCTTCCAAGGTACTTTATTTGAAATGTAGAAAGTTTTAAGCATTCCTATGACAAGGAAAGAAAAAAGAAAATTTTGAGGATGGTAGGGCAGTGAGTAGCTGGAATTTCAGGTATTTGCTTATACAGTACAAGTGCCTATTACAGGGAGGACCTCATGAATGAACAGAGCGCTGCAACTTTGTCACTTGGCAAAAGAGGTTTGCTATTCTTGTGAAACTCCCCAGCCATTACTCCCAATGTGTTTGTTTTCAGTCCTCTAGCCCTCTAATCCCTCGGATGTTTTTGCAAGGTTTTGAATGCATTTGGGTGGGAGAATAGAGTAATTTGGCAGCTAAAGGAGGAGCTCGTTGAAGCTGCCTTTTCTTTTTGGTGTGCTGAGTCTGTGAGATGCAGGAGTAATTGCTAACTACTAAGTAGTGTGCTGAGAGAAAGAATGAGTTTTATCAGCCTGACAGTAGGGCAGAGATGCGGACAAAAAGTGTTGCCTGGCAAACTGTGTCTTGCCAGCAGAAATACCCTGTGCAGAACTTGACTAAATACAAGGATAAAACCAAGTGGCATTGGAGACAGACTTGTATTTATAAATGGTGACTGTTTGATCTCTTCTCTGGAGCTGCTTGCTTTAAGATCTTGAAGGATAGGTTTGGGGGAGGGGAAGGGGGGGGTGAAACATATGTGTGTGTCCCCCTTTTTGACATCACCTTTTTAATTTTGAAGATAGTACATGCTTTCAACTCTGAAGATGTTAAATTGCAGTCTCTGATGTGGCCTAGGGACTTGGCGTGTTGTAGCACAAAGTTAATAAATAATTTTGAATTTTGTGTGCTTCCGTTTTGTTCTCTAGTAAAGTACCATTAGTAATGTATTGAAAAATAGGAGTTATCCACGATGAAGTAGCATCGACTGAAAAAATAGTAATAGAATCAATAGTTTTCTTTTGTAATGGCTTAATCCAAAGATCATCCAAATAGGTTCTAGATTGAACTTTGGATAAAAAATCAGCTTCAACATTATCCTTTCAGGTTATAATATGTTCTACCTTCAATTGCTTGAATTTGGCCACCAATGTATTACCTTCTGCTAAGTGTTTAGCCATGTTTTCTTCTCTTGCTTCATATTCACCATTGATATGTTCAGCCAATAACTGTGAATGTGTTCGTACTAAGAGATGAGCAATATGGAGATTTTCAGCCACTTTTAATCCTGCCAAGAAGGCTTCATATTCTGATTCATTATTGCTATAGGAAAATTATATTTGAAAGCATATGCAAGTCTAGTATCCTCTGGACTAACAAGGATGAACCCGCTCCTTTGCTTGATCCATCAGTGTTTAAGATCCAATAAGCCTGTAAAGAAGGAATTGTAGTATCAGATAACAAAGTATTT
>JAWMRA010000090.1:21854264-21868291 GCA_035584735.1 Pseudotriccus pelzelni | reverse complement strand
TGACTACCAGGACATACTCTTGTCTGATTTTAACTTCCTGTCAGCCAGGACCTCCAGGTCTCTCGGTGCTGCTCTCCAGTGTCTCATTCCCTGTTCTGTATGTACTGCCAGGGTTGTCCCATCCCAGGTGCAGAATCTGGTACGTCCCCTGATTAAACTTCATATGGTGATTGGATGCCCAGTCCTCTACTACTTTGAGGTCTCTCTACAGGGCTTCTTGGCTTTCAAGAGAGTCAACAGATCCTCCCAATTTAGTCTTAGTGGCCTCGCAGAACCCCACAAGTGACAGGTCACTAGTTTGATGTTACTCCGTGTAACTCTTGATCATGCATCACATGAAAAGCTTTACTGAAATCCAGAGAGATTACATTGTCTTCCCTTGATCAGCTGGGTGGGTTACCTTATACAAACAGAAAGTGAGTTTGATAAGCAGGACTTTCCTCTCATAAAGTTGTGCAGGGTATGACCAATGTGTTATCTTTTCGGTGCTTTTCAATACATTCCAGAATTTTATTTATTTATTTATTTATTAGGAGGTGCTGAAGTGAGACTGACAGGCCTGTAATTTCCAGGGTCAGTCTTCTTGAAAACTGGGACACTGTTAGCCAGAAAGGTCAGCTGGGACCTTTACATATTCCCAAGAGCATTCAAAAATCCTTGAGGGGGGCCTCACAGTGACATCTGCCAGCTCTTTTGAGTATTCTGGCATGAATCAGGTCAGGCTCCATAGACTTACAGGGATCCAGTTGCAGCAACACATCCCACACAAGTTCAAAGTTCATTCTCACAGCTGAGTTCCTCCAGCTCAGGACACTAGGACCCTTTTAGCCCCATTATCATTGTTGAAGACAGGCAAAGAAATTATTAAACATCTCTGCCTTTTCTGTGTCCCTGTTAATGAGGTAAACATCCTCATCCTGTAATAGTCTGTTACTTTTGGACTGTTCTTTGTGACTGACATATTTAGAAAAGCACTTTTTGTTGTCCCTCACATTTCTGGCCAGCGTCAACTCCAATTAAGCTTAGTCTGCACAAATTCTCTCCCTTCAGTGGCAAGTGGCATCTCTGTATTCCTTCCAAATATTATCACCTGACCTTGCTTCTACTGTCCATATGCTTGCGCTTTTTTTGGCAAAAAAGCAAACTCCAAAAGCCCTGGTCAGCCTAGTTAGCCTTCTGCCTCACCTGCTTGACTTCTTGGAATTATCAAAAAGAGTAAGAAAATAAAAAATCCTTTTTGCAGTTCATGTTATGATGTTTGCTACTGCTCCAAAATATGCATCTGTCATGGTAGTCACATGTGCAAACTGTCAGATGCCTCAATAAAACTCTTCATCTAAATCAAATTAGTAATGTGGAAAACTTAACTAATGTGCTCACTGACTGTAATTTAATGCTAACACCGTTTGACTTAGGCTAAACTTGTGCTGGTGGAATACTTTATGAAATGAACTTTTTATGGTTGTGATTACTACCCGAGAACTGTTTTATATTCATTAACTGTATCAGGTGTAGTAAGGTGGGGCAGCTCTTTCACTGGTGATACATTAACACTGCACGAGGTTCTGAAGAGTATAATGGATGTGGCCGTAATATACTAAGTTTCCTTAATCCTAAAGGATAGAAAAGTCTGAAGACTGAACATATTGCTAAATGTTTTGCAGGTTGGACAATCTGCTCAACATAGCTTATGGAGTAAAGAGGTAAAAAAGAACTATTTGGTTCATAATAACCAGGTTATTTTTTGGTTATTTAGCATTTTGCGAATTCTTTTCAGTAAGACTTATGTTGCATTTTTGCGTGTTGAGACTTCAGCTGAGATTGTTCATTTTGTTGCGTTGTGCATGAAATAGATAAACCTTTTGTAGCAGTTTCGTGGAATTCCTGTTTCAAACGACTAATCCTCACTGATTTATAGCATGCTTTCCTTTTGATTTTCTGCGTTACATCATCTCAGACATACCTAGCGCTGTTCTGCCTACTTGAGTATAATTTTTTACCTGGTATTTGCGCAGTTGGGGGCAGAAAATGTTTGTGATGTTACCTGCCTTACTGGCCTGAGCAACACGTTCATTGTCTAAAAAGCTCTATATCATTTTCTTTATTTTGACATTTCTTTACTGGGATTTTGTTTGAACAGCTACCTTATGATTCTCTTTTGCTTTCCCTCCTTCGTCGGTAGGTTTCCTCCAGTGACCATTGACGGAATGACTAGTTTGGCTGGAATTAATATCCCTGGGCACGCAGGAACTGGGTGGTGCATTTTTGTGTACAACTTGGCCCCTGATGCTGACGAGAGTATCCTCTGGCAAATGTTTGGACCCTTCGGAGCAGTAACCAGTGTGAAGGTCATCCGTGACTTTAACACCAACAAGTGCAAAGGTTTTGGATTTGTGACTATGACAAACTACGATGAGGCAGCCATGGCAATAGCCAGCCTGAATGGATACCGCCTTGGTGACAGAGTATTGCAGGTCTCCTTCAAAACAAACAAAACGCACAAAGCCTAACCAGTTATTCTCAGTGCATTAATACACGAAAACTATACAACAAAGGCAATTTACAAGAAGCTTTGTGCGTTAGTAAATGCCTTTGTTGTATGTCAGTGTGGAAATGGGGATAAAATGACTACTTAGCATCATAAGAATATATGAGATTTTTTTATTGCTAATATTTGAATTAGAACTTCTTAAATATCTTTTGTGTTTGAATATTGAGAAGTACAGGATTTTTACCTGTTACAATACATATTCTATTGCCTTCTTTGAAGAAGGTGGACCTTTTAAAATGTTTCAGCTGAGGGGAGTTTTTTTCTTTATACATGGCTGCCTTGAACCTATGAGTAAATACTGAGGCTTTGTGTAGTAGTTTAAGTTATTCTTTTTCTAATTTCTTCATTTGCTTTGTTTAATTTACATCGTAATGCTTTCTTTTGGTTTGTTGTTCAAGAAAAGTATCTGAAGTTTACATTTAATTTATAAAGTTGTAAGCAGTATTTATTTCATAATTATCATTTGTGTTGGGGAATGGGAACACATTATAAAAGCTTATTGTAAGAATACTGGAGAACTTTTCATAAAGCAGTACCTTGCCAAAGAGATAAGAGCCTCTTTGATGTGGGTTTAGAGAAAAAAGCATCTATTTTTGTAAAAAAAAAAAAAAAAAATTTGGAGAAACTTTTTACTGGTCCTGGAACAAATATTTTGACTTGAATACTTTGAGAAATCTCTTCATATGACACCTAGTGAGCTTTTAAAACTTACCAGGAAATTTGCAGTTGTTGGGAAAAATTTAGAAAGATTTATGATGTAAAAATACTTTTGAGACCTTTGTATTAAGAAGTAAAGTCAATGGGATGCACTGTTGGTTTCATTTTTTGTAATCATCAGTGGAGTCATTGATCATCCTGGTTATTAAATGATAGATGGCTCACATTAATTTGTGATTTTGAAACAAGTGAAAATTTTAAAAAAAAGAATATAAGAGCAAGCAGAAAACTTAAAATACTGAGAGATGGGGGAAAAAAAAAAATCTGTTCTTCCTAAAGAATTCCCTTCAGATAGAGCTCACGGTGTTTAGTGATGTACTTGCTATTGTTTGAAGAATTGTTTTGTCTTAAAAGACATTGAGCATGGTTTGCACAGTAGCAAATCAGCAGAAGTGGCCTCAGTTGGGTACGTTAGGAGGTGTTTTGAGGGTTAAGTTCAAGGCTAACACCTGAGCTTTGTGTAATGTAAATAAGACCTTAAGTTATGAAATTTTCAGCCAATTTTGATTTTGGTTCATTTTCTAAGTTACATGCCAAGTGATGTTCAATTTTGAATGTTTTTGTATGAGTTTTTTCTTTGTAAATGGCATTAACATTGTTACTTGAGGTCTGCTTTTTTTTTCTGTCCTGAGGACTTGAATTTACAGTGCATCAGATCTGTTGCTCTTTTTGTCTGTAGATAGTCTAGCTTCAGCTGTTTATGGTGATGCAACATTTTTGTTTATAAATATGTTTGTGGTAAAAAAGTATAAACATATGTTTTGAACAAATTTCCTTACATTTTTCATATGAAAACCATAAATACCTGTATGCTATTGAAGTTTAACTTTGTATGATGCTTAAATCACTATTTGGGGAAATAGAAAAAGTCTTTACCATGTATTGAAGAAATTTAAGGAAGAGAAATACAGAATATTTTCTGATTAGCATCTAGCTTATAATTAAATTTAAAAAAAAAAAGCTGAGGGTTTGATGCCTTCACCAGGATGCACTGACAACTATGTAGTTACGTCCTGCTTTTGTATAAACTGAGATGCTCATACGCTTCCCCTTAGAAAAAGCAATGTTCTATGCATAACATAGTTGTACACTATCTTTGCAGTTCGTTTTGGTTCTTATTCATTTAAATTGTAGTTATAAAATTTTCAGTATAGTACAGTACATATACTGTGAAGCGCGTGCTAAAGTGAATAAGCGAGTTTTCATGCTGACCCACTCAATGCTATTCAAAAATCAATTGGCTTCCTGAGCAGTTCCTCATTCTTAGGTGCATTTAGATTGTTAAAGCTAATCCTCTGCATTAAAAGTTGTATATAGTATATAAATCACAAACTTTCAAATGTGGGGAAAAACAGTAGCTACATGCTTCTTTCCTATACTACTGTAGCACTAACAGCATTGATGAGAAGGCATGTAAATTGGGCTTCACTTTACAGTGTTTATCAGAGCACTTAGTAAAATATAAGGCTGGTATTTATTTGAAGTTGTATAGTATGACTTAATTCACATTTGTTGGAATAGAGAATATATTCTGTTGAGTATTTAAGAGGTTGTACATGTTTTCTTTTGTGTTTGAATTCTTTGTACTTTTTCATGTTCAGTACATCAATAAACAAAGTTGAAGGGAAAACAGTGTCATGAGCAGGTCTTTTCATTGCTTTGAGGAATAGGCAGTCTGAGTAAAAGGTTTCTTTTTGCAAAGCTCTTGAGCTACTTGTAAATTAGCTTAAGGTTCTAGTTACCAACAAGGTACAATAGATGTGGGGCTCTGGATGTGGTAAGGAAATCATGATGATGAGGACAAAGGTCCTTCTCCAACAGAGGTGTTGCCAGGTCAAGAAAGGACTACATCTCCTCTCAGGTCCAGTTCCATGAGGAAAAAAAGGATTGTAGTGGTACATGATTCCCTTAGGGGAACAAAGATTCCAGTGTGCTGGAAGGACCCTCACCTCAGGGCAGTCTGCCTTCCTGGGGTAATGATGTCACCACGAAACTTCCTAGCCTCATTCAGCCTTCAGACTTCAACCTGTTGCTGGTCCTCCATGTGAGTGGTGACAAAGTGACAACACATAGTCCAAAAGCCATCAAAAGTATTCAAGGCCTTGGTATGGTTGGTAAGGGTAATCAGGGATGCAGGTTATTTTTATCTCTTGTTTTTCCATGTACAGGTAGTGACACTGAAAGAAACAGACTGACCCCGTCTATTAATACACGAGTCTGTGGCTGGTATCACTGCCAAATTTTTGGTTTCTTTGATAATAGGATGGCTCACATAGCACAGGGCATGATGAATTCAGGTGGGATTTGCCTCAAAAGGAGAAGAGGACTGGTGGGGCTTATTGATAAGGCTTTAAACTGGATATGATGGGGGAGGGGAATATTGTTTAATCACGTTTAATGGTGATAAGGGTGTAATAACATGCCATCCCAATCATATCAGCTAGATGCCAAAGTCAGCAAGAAGTACCCAGAACCTGGAGGTGGTGTTGCCCTCTATGTCAGTGACCAGCTGGAGTACTTAGGGCTCTGCCTGGGAATGGATAAGGAGCTGAGTGAAAGCCTATGGGTTAGAATGAGAGGCAGGAGAGGGACAGGCGGGCATTATACTGGGAGTCTGCTACAGGCCATGTAACCAAAGAAGACTGAGCAGACAAGGCCCTTTACACACAGATAGAAGTGGCCTTGCGTTCACAAACCCTGGTCCTCATGGGGGACTTCAATTACTTCAGTATCTGGTGAGGGACAACACAGCAGGCCACAAACTTCTTGGATTAGGAACTTCCTCTTAATTCACTGATGATAGCTTTCTCTACAAGTGATGGAGGAGCCAACAAGGGGAGGTGCTATGCTGGATCTTGTTCTCACCAACTGAGAGGGTCTGGTGGGGAACATGAGGCACAAGGACAGCCTGGTCTGCAGTGACCATGAAGTGGGGGAGTTTGGGATCCTTGAGGCACAGAGCAAGGTTACTACCCTGGACTTCTGGAGAGCAGACTTTGGTCTCTCCTTGGTAGAGTACCGGGGGATAGAGCTCTGGAAGGGAGAGGCCCAAGACAGCTGCATGCAATTCAGTGTTTGTCTCCTACCTGTGAAGAGGAAATTTGGCAAGAACGGCAGGGGGCTTGCATGTATGAATGAGGAGCTCCTGGACAGACTTAAAACACAGCTTACAGAGGGTGGAAGCAGGGGCAGGTAGCCTGGGAGGAATACAGAGAAATGGTTGGAACAGGCAGGGAGCTGTTTCAGCTTGGTGAGTGGTGATTCATGGCGGGTAGATGATACGTAGATCAGCCACCATCACTGTTGGCTCCACCAAACATGGTTCCCCCAACTCTAGAAATTTGACCTGCTTGCCTCGATCACCTGCACTGCTGCAGATGTGCTGTACTGGCGCCGTTTGCCTTGGTGAATGACAGTTAATGATCTTAGAAAGGTTAGGGATGGAACTCTATGACTTAATGAAGGACAGAGAGGATATTCTCTTTATTTTGATGTCTGTTTGTTGTGTAATTGCTGCGTTAGTTGGATATTGAGTTAACTGTAGCTTGCTGGTTTTTTTCTCTTCCCAGCACTTGAGTTGACTAGCTTTTAAGGATTTACTTCAGCTGTCTCTTGCCTTTTTAAAGTACACATATACCTTAATTCATGTGCTTTGCTCAATTGAATGAGAGTGAAGTTCCACCAGTGAAAACACAGTTCCAAAAGTGGCTTATGCAATATAGCTTTTATTTTTAACCATTTTCTTTCACCTTCCCTTTTACATCTCTCCTGTGAGATTTTTTCATACAGAACTTTGTAGTGTGTGTTGTTGAGCGTCACACTACAGTGTGATGGAATCAGGATCACTTGGATGATGGGCTCTGTGAACAACACATGTAGATAATATAGCACCTCAAGAGGTCAGTCAGAGCCAGCGTTGATAAACTTTCTCTACTTACAGAAACAGTGTGTTCTGATGGCTTTTTATATGGTTATGTTCTTCGGTTGCTGGAGTAATGAGACGATGCAAGACACTCTACTTGGCAGCAAATGAGGAGCTATATTTGGAATTCATATTCCAGGAGGGACATCTGTGTTTTCAGTTTGCACACTTTTACAGAAGTAGCTTTTAGTTCTCAGCTTACACCGATTTGAGTACAGCATAACTAGCCACAGTTGAATTATTGTGTTATATGGAAATGAGGACAAAATATGTAAATTTTTTCAGTTTAAAATTATAACTGCTTTAGCTGCAGAGAAGCTGGCAGTCATGGAGCAACACTAAAATGTATAATTTATAAATGCAGTTGCCCAAAGGAAATGTTGGTGCTGAAAAATACAGATGTGATTATGTGTAGCTGACCATGAATAAGGAAACCTGATGCACGAAGATAGCACTTTTTTAAATATAATGAAGTTTTATGATAAAGCTAAAGAAGAAATATGAAGCTACCTTATGCAGTTTGGTGCAAGATTAGTTCCTTTTGTACGTAAATAATAGTTACAGGAATGTCTAAATATCTGTGAGGGACCAGTAGTGGTAGATAAGCTTGGAAACACGATTATGACACAGTGCTGTAACTGGGGGACATGAGTGTTTGTTTGGGGCACTTGTGCAAGGTTTTTTTTTACTGCAAAACATGCTCAAGGCTTGTGTCAACTCTTCTGCAAAAGATGTATGCAACAAGATTGGTTATTACAGGTGACCTTCCCTCCTGCGTCTAGGATAACTTTGCTTTGGCAAGAAAGTATTTTCCCATCATGAATGAAGGAGTTGCGTTTTTGAGGTGGCTGGCTGTCCATTGGTTTTGCACGTGGTGTGTGTTCTCTGCATAACACCCAGAGGCATCAGGTCTGCGATACTCTTACCTGCACTGCTGAGAAGGCCTGGCCAATGTTAAAAAAACCTTTGTATTGTCACTTCAGACACATCACATGAAGGTGACTAAATTTATAGGAATGGTGACTTCAGTTAAGTCTTGAAAAGCAGCAAATAATTAGGACTATCAAAAGAGTTATAGATGTATTTTATTACTAGAGATAGTATCTCTGGTTTTTTGATAGTTTGAGAAATGAACACAATTTGAGCTATGCTCCATCATAGATAAAATAATAGCCTGGGATTGTGCAGTTTCAACCACGTCAACACTGTTGATCCAACTGTGCTTGCACATTCTTAGACATTGGGCTTTGCCCCATTGTGGCATTTGAACTTAAGCATTTCAATTTGTACATCTCAAAATGTACCTTTTTTTTTTTTTTTACTCTGACATTTTCCTAATTAAACTTCCCGCAGAGACACCTGTCTGCAAAACTACTCCTGTGATGGCTAGTGGTTTGGGCCAGCAGATGTGTTAGCCCATGAGAGGACAACAAATTAAAGCTGGGGGAGAGATGGTCTCTTTTGGTGGGATGAGGTAATAATCTGTGGTAGTCGTAGAATGCCTGCTTTTAGGGCAAAGAGCAGTTTTAACCTGAAGAGCTTGAATTGTTGTCCACTGCTGTAGTAAACATAACAAAAATTGAGGAGGCAATGTAAACTTCTAGGTACTTTTAAAACAACATGATCAGCTTCTGTGGATTAAGAGGTTTTCTAACTTTATGCTGTGAAGTCTGATGGATTACTATCTTATCTTGTAATTACTCTTCTCTTTTCAATGAACTTTCTGCTCTGAGACATAAATGGGAAAGAGGAAAACATCTTTTTTTTTGTATTTGTAGTATCAGTCTAAAAACCAAACATAACTGCAGAAAGTTAATGTGATTTCTTACTGTGTACTATATCATGTCATTCCTGTACATAACTGAGTTTATATCAATGTGACCTTTTTAGTGACCCTGTAATACCGTAAGTAGTCACTAAGAGTGCTGTAAGAGCATTGATTTTAAACACCTCATACTTTACAAAAACATAAGAGCTGAACTTAAATTTGAATCACTTCTTCTAAATTATTCTCATTTATGCAATAGGACACTTCACTAGTACAAAACTAGTACACTAGTTTTTCTGTTGCTGTAAGTGCAAGAATGTTCTTAGTTGCAAGTGTTTACTTGAATTTTAACAGCTTCTACTGGTCTTAAAAGCTTCTTCTGTTAAAAGCCCAAATACAACAGGTGTAATTGCCAGCACTTACGAAAGGCAGTATTCTCTAATCAAAAATTAAATAGCCCTGAAACCTAGTCCACTGCTTCTTGATATCTACCTGTCTCAAAAGTTTGGTATTAGCTTTTAGAAATACAAGATACTCTGTAGGACCCTGTTCTGTCAAAAGGAATGTGAAGATGGGTCAAAATGAAACACTTTATTTCCTGCTGCTGTCTGTGCCTCATGCCATCATTCAAAACACAACAAACTAAAGAGTGGCGACTTTATTTTTTTTTGTCCTTGATTAATATTAGCAATATATCTGATGGATCCAAACCAGTTCAGTTGTAGCCTTCGCTTCAAGCTGTCTGCCTTCCCTGTTCAATAGTTCATGTTTTCTGAGGAGTTAAGAATCCAGAAGCTTGAAATAAGCTGTTGCATATTCGTTGCAAATAGATGGCAGTACCCAATTTTGTTGCCACAAACTCAGATATGGTATAGATCTGAATTTTGAAAGTAAATGTAATGCCTGCCATAAATTATGTCTATTGTTAATGGGCTTTTTTAATAGGGAAAACATTTAGTAAAGTGAATTTGGGCTTCCTCAGATTCCTGTTTGTTGTCCTTACACTCAGCAGTCACACATGATGTGTTGTGCCCCATCCCACCATCCAAGCTATGCAAATAGATTTGTACAAGTAACAAAGGAGAAGGAATGTAGGTGTCTATGTGTTTTACAGACTTCAGGGAAGACCAGAAAGGTCAAAGTTAATCTTCAGTTAGTTCCATTAGGTTGCCTTTCCAGGACTTAAAACAAACTGATCCACAGCTGATTAACAACTTACTTTCAAGTGTACTCATTCTGGGATGATACTGGTTGCTTTCCTTATTGAGAAACGGGTCTTCCATATTCTAAATAGCTTAACAATATTTGCCTTAAGCCTGAAGTCAATGCCTTAGGATCTTACGTTGCCATCCCTCAGAACAACAGGGGAAAGAGAGGAGGGAATCCCAAAAGAGTCAGTTCTGGACCAAAAAAGATAGTTAGCAAAGTTGTTGACAATTAGGTTATGTCTGAAGCTCATCAAGATTCCTCTTGTTTCAAAGACTACCCTTTTTGGTCCTTGAGCTTGTTCTGACTTACTCTGGGAAATGAGTATTTCATTTCCTGATGCCAAGATAGGTTCTCCAAAAAAGCAGAAGCAAAGCTAAAAAGGATGTGAAAAAAGTGTAAGCAGAGGTAGCAGAAGCATGGAAAAGAGCTTTCAAATTCTGATACCAAAATTCCAGCAGTTCTGTTAGGTGATTATGTGCTTCTTTGAAATGTACACAAAACGTGGACAGGAGGAAAAAAACCTAGAACTAAAGAACTCTAATGAATTAAAAGTGATCTTTGCCTTGGATTGGCTGAGTTTCCACAGTTAACACAGTGAAGTGTTGTAAATTTCATGAGAACTTCATCCAAAGTCTTGGAGAAGACTTTGAGAGCCTCTGTTTTAAGCTTCTATTCAAAGTAAAATTCTGTAGCTTTCACTTAGAAAAGGAAATGAAGAGGTGCAAGAAAGTGATGATCAAATTTCCTTATGATAGAATTTGAAGTAATTATTAAATGGACCAAAATAACTTGCTTTATACACTGTTCCACACAGACATTTTGCCTTAGCAGTGGCTCTAGATGAGAATTTCTGTAGTACAGTGAAGTAATTGGACCATGCCACGTACTTAAAGGCAAACTTGATTTTCTTGGAAAATGAAAAAAAATCATAAAATTCCTTAAGATGCTGCTGTAAACCATTTCTCTCACCTCTTGTTTCAGAACTAGCAGGTACTTTATTGATAAAGATCTATTTTGTGAAATATGCCACCTGGGAATCTTATAGCATTGTCTGGTTCTTATACTTTTATAAACTTTGAAGTGCAAACAAGCCTTAAGAGGTCTAATCTGGGGAATATGTGGTATGATTTCAGAGAGTCTTGTCAAAGCATTATGTGACCATGTTTGCTGCTGTTTGGCAGAATTTTCTCCATAGATGGTTCCTGAACATGAAAGGTCTTTCAGTAGTATGGCAGCATTGTGGCAGATGTCACAAAAATATTCCTCCTCAGATTCTGATTTTTAGTTTTTCCACATGCCCTGTTTAGAAATCGTGTAAATCTGGTAAGTCTGCCCTCTATCAAGTACTCTTTCAGCAGAAGGGATTTGAAAGAATTGAATAAACTTGCAAAATAAAAATTATTTGAATAAATGGAATCCAGCTGTAGTCACAGTAACAGATACCAGGAAGTTTTTGGACTGAAAGCTTATTTGAGATTGGATGATTTTGGGCAAAGTAGTCTTCTCCAAGTGTCCACACACTGGGAGTAAGAAGTGTCAGACTCTGGGAGAGACCTCATTCCTAATATAATCTTGTTTCTCTTAGCCCCCAAAACAAGTGAAAGCTGCTTTGAACTTCTTTTGTGTTTCTCCAAGAATTCATACACAATATAGTGAAAGTCACCAAACTAGCAGTAAAAAATGGGATGAAGTGAACAACTCTGCACTTGGTTATAGGAACCTATCTAGCCGGAAGACATGCACTTCAGCTTAGCCTGGTGGTGGAGGAGAGGAGTCTGTTGGAGGCATTTAGCGTGAATCTTCCATCAGACATGCTGATACGCTCTTCTTGACCTAAATGGACCTATTTGCTCACCAGAGCTTTGGGAATACTACATTTTTCTTCATGTTGATTCTGGTCTTTGGATATTGGCAAACCTACAGATTCTGGACTGTTCTTTGTTAATCTGGACAGATGTTCAGCTGGGCTCTTATCAGTCCTCCTAAGAATCAGATTTTTCAGGAGTATTTTTTGTTTCATCTCTCAGCTGCCTATGTGTTGTCACTTCCTCCCTTTGGCCTGATATTTTGTGCATTATGCTTGATGAAAAGAGCATTGCCTCATGTTGAGATGTATGAATATTAGTGTATCAGTAGAACCAGTGTAATGTTTGCATTTCCTGGAGAAGAAGGGAGCGGAATGATATGAGAGTGTCATTTCACTTTGAACGCTGGTATGTTTCTCTCTTTCAGCTACTAGCATGAATTTGCAAACCAGGCGTGTTTCACCAAGGCTGTGCTCTTTCCTACTGGACTGAAATGCAGCATTCAGCTCAAACAAGTCTATGTTCTTAATTCCTTTCTGTCCTAAAATTACAGAAGCACCCTATTGCATGTATTACTGATGCAATTGGAAGACTGAAAGTTCAAGTTATGAAAGAAAGCAGGTCCTCTGGTAATACTGCAGCTTCTGTAGATATGCAGAATAAAAAGATAACTCTCTAAATATGAGGGAACACTTAATGGGGTAAGATTTAGGAGGGAATGAGAATTACTTTGATGTATAAATACAAATTTTTTTATCCTTCAATTTAGGCTGCACATGGTTTTTCTATTGCTGCAAGATATATGGGTGCAGTTGACAAGATGCATGTTTTCAAGGTGCCAGTAGGGAGAAGACCCCCAAGAAAGAAAATCCAGCCACCTCGTTGACTGAGGATGGTGGAAAGACATTTCTTAAGCAATTGGAAGCTCATCTCAGCTCTCTGTCAGCAGAAGTCTTTACAGGTAAGAAAAGATTGCACCATTCACATCTTCCGTGTAATCGTTTTGCTTCTGTGCATTTAATCACAGTCTTTTCACTACTCCAGAGTTGAAAGGAAGATTTGGGAGGAGCGTAGCACCAATAAACCAAGTGGTTTTAAATATCAAACATAGAATCATGGAATAATTAACATTGGTAAAGACCTCCAAGATCTTTGAGTCACAGCCTTTGACTGAATGCCACCTTGTCAACTAGGCCATGTCACTGAGTGCCATATCAACACATGTTGTCAACCATTCCAATGCTTGACAACCCTTTTAGTGAAGAAACTCATCCTGATGCTGAACCTGAAATTCCCCGCACAACCTGAGACTTTTTTCCGCTTGTCCTGTCTCTGGTTGCGTGGGAGAAGAGGCCAATTCCCACCTCACTACAACCTCCTCTCAACAATAAGGTCTCCCCTGAGCCTGCTCTTCTCCAGAGTAAACAACACCTGCTCCTTCAGCCACTTCTCATTAGACTTGCACTCCAAACTGTTCACCAGCTTCATTGCTCTTCTCTGGACATCTCCAGCACCTCAATGTCCTTTTTGTTGTGAGGGGCCCAAAACTCAACACAGTATTTGAGGTGTGGCCTCACCAGTGCTGAGTATGGGGAAGAGTCACTGCCCTGGTCTTGCTGGCTACACTATTTCTGATACAGGCCAGAATGCCACTGACCTTTTTGCCCACCTGGGCACACTGCTGGCTCATACTGAACCACCTGTTGACCAGCACCAGGTCATTTTCTGCTGGGCAGCTTTCCAGCCACCCTTCCCCAACGTGTAGTGCTGCGTGGGGTTGTTGTGACCCAAGGGCAGGACTCAGCACTTCTCCTTATTGAACCTCAAACCGCTGGCCTCTCTTGTTGGCTCAGATTCCTCTCCAGAGCCTTTCTGCCTTCCAACAGATCAAGACTCCTTCCCAAGTTGGTGTCATCTGCAAAGTCACTGTAGGTGCATTTGATCCCCTTGTCCATATCACCAGTAAAGGTATTAATAGGACTGGGCCCAACACTGATCCTTGGGGAACACCACTGGTGACCGGATCCCAGCTGGATGCAGCCCCGTTCACCAGCA